>CM072091.1:29815143-30196187 GCA_036850905.1 Luffa acutangula | reverse complement strand
AATTAACCCTATAACATGCTTTCTATTGGTGATTTAAAGCATATAACAATCAATCATTCAAGTTATATAGAAAGCACCATTTAGAAACAACCTATGTCTAGGTGTGTACAACCCTTTATACTACGATATCTAGGTGAAAACACTTTAAAACCTCACATCAATCACGCATGCTCATAAAACTCGAGTTAAATTAACTCAAGAACCGACTCGATGCCCAGGTCGGAGGTGTTCCGTAAACCGTCAACTTAAGTACCTCCAGCCTTAGACAGCATCTTGTCGGGTGAGTTCTCTTGTAACCGTTGTTTTACAAGATATCGACCTAAACTATGCAAGTTGATCGATTTGGAGGTTCATTAACCTAAGTGAGCATGCACTTTATCTTTTTATAGATTTTAGATCTATCTCGGTTTATAACACTTATAACGAACGAAAAATCCATAACTAGCTTTATCTGAAGATAACCATTATAAACAAGCTAAGGAAGTTTCATGCTACATGCTTGGTTCATTTTCATTTTATGAAAATAACATTTATATTAACCAACCATAAATGAAATTAAACCATCCAACATGCATCTCCTAAATTAATATAACTATTATACTAATTTCATGAAACTTTATTCATGCATTCAATTAATATCATAACTCTTATAACATATTAATTAATGCATGATTCATGCTTTCCGATGGTGGGATTTTAATTCTAAATGTCATACATTATGCACATAAAATACTATTTAATTAAAACATACATTCAATAATGCATAATTAATTAAATTAACTAAAGTGAATTGGTTTTTGGATTTTTAATCAAGCAAAAACAAAAACTAAAATTATTACAATAATAATATCAAATAGGGCTTGGACCGCTCCCGAACCATTTGAAACGACCCGAACCGCCCTTGGATTGCTTGAACCGGACCATTTTTCCTTTAAGTGAAGAAACATACTTGAGTTGGAACTAAAAAAACAGCATGCTGGAATTTTCGGACATCAGCGAACAGTCTCCAAATTTCTTCAAATTGACGGCCTAAATGGACTCTATTGACTCTCACATTTTACAGACTCCATATGAACACATTACTGCCCATAAACATATAGGCAATGACAATTAATTCCAAAGAATTGAACGAGAATTAAATTCAATCCCAAAACCAATTTTCTTTAGTTTTTACACGGTTTCATCATATATGAAAAGCTACCCACAAAGCTAAAATTAATGCATTTTAGGTGCCTTAATCATGCTCTAATACCAATTGAAGGTGTTCATATAACACTTGCGGAAACAATTTTAGGATCGGAGGCACTTAACTACATCAATTTTAGAAAATTAAAACATGTTGTCCAAATATCGTAAACAGAGAGCAGAATTTGTACCAACCTTTTTGGAGACCGATTCAACAACTTCCTTTGATTCCTTTGATCACGAATGGTGTGTGGACCACCTCTAGTGTCTTCCCTACTATTCTCCGGGCCAAGAACGACTTGTGGGAGTCTATAGAGATAGGGAATGGGAAGGGAATGCTTGAACCTTCAAGCACTAGAGAGATATATGGAGATGAGTGAGTTTGAGACCAAAATCCAGCAGCATAACAATACGGAAATGGCTCTCTTAACTCTTAATCTGATTTTGCATCTACTTATAGAGATATTGCATGCAAGGAAATGCCTCAAGATGCAAGACACATGGTGGTAATGCGAGAAAAAGTGGATTCTAGGTGTTGAAGTCACAACACATGCAACAAGTGCATGGATGTGTTGTATTCCACTTTGTATCAACATGCAAGAGTGGAAATCTATCTAAATCCACTAAGTTTGATCCTCAATCAGATTTTTCTTGCATTCTAATTCAAATTCCAATTCCAAATTGAAATTGATTTCATGGCAATTAATCAGAAACATTTCCAATTAATTTTTTATGATTGATCCAATTAATCATTGACACCTTGTGCAATCTAATTATATATGATTCCTGATTCATATATAGTATTTAAAACACTTTTAAATACTTAATCTCTCATTTTCCAATTTAATTCATAATTCAATATTGTGTCAAACACAATTTACGAAAATATCATTTTTCCCGATTTTGAACAATTAAAAGAATCCTATCTTATTGTTCGAGGCTTTATTCCGATATGAGCTAGTAGGGGGACCTAATGGACCTATAGATCATGGGCTCCAACAATTCGAGGCTAACCGACTAATCTCATTAACCAAGCTTAACCAACATTTGTTAACTATCAGGACACTCCACTATAGGCCGGTAGTTGCACTCCCCTCACTATAGATATATTTCCGTCCACTTGATTTAACCATGTTTAGTAAGTCGATCCTTCACAGGTTGTTCGTAGTTATAGCTAGGTTAAATGACCGTTTTAACCCCTATAGTACTTCTAGTTCCTTAAGTCCCACTGATCCTCTAATGAACAATTGGTTTATGGTCCAACCAATAAACCGAGTCCCTCTCGGGCCAATAAGAGGACAGGATCCCTTTGTTCAAGCCCCGGAGTCAGCACTTAAGGGAAAAACCTCTCTACTATCCCTAATTTGGGTAAGAGTGAATTCCTTCTCGCATGATTATGTCCCCAACTATCTACCCGTTGATATCCCTGAAATGAGAGGCTTATTGAGTCGGCGGTACTGAGCCACTCTCACCTATGCAGATCTAAGGATAAGACCGAATAAACAGGAGTTCATAGCTAGCTCAGGATTAAGATCGAGTTACCTAGGTCATCACATGAAATAGTCAGTCTCGTCAGTAAACGGTGTTATATAGCGAGAGCGACTTATTTCTCGGTCCTAGTCTTATGCAAACTCATTCCATAGGACGCCCCCACTCTCATGTCTCTACACGAACGATTAAGGATCACATCGTCTATACTATCTATAAAGTGGGTCGTGTCTCATAGTGTCCCCAAAATAAGGTACCCAGCCCTGTGCCTATACTATAGATCGTTTTCTCTATTACTCGAGCTTGATCCACTTTTATGTCTCTACATAAAGCTCAAGTGTTCATCCTATACCCATGGATCTTAGTTTATTGGATTGGTTATCTAATGTGCAATTTACTTATTGAATAATGACTTTACTAAGTTAATCTCGATAACGACTTTATCGAACAAGTATATAATTTTGTTTAACATTCACTATCTACGAGTTTTAGGGCACCAATCCCAACAGTGGGTTCCCTTAAGGGCTGATTTCGGATCTTGAAAAATGGCGCCCATCCTCTCCTGGCCCGAGAAGAACTGTAGTTTATTTATTGGATCATAAACAGATTGTTCATTAGAGGAATCAGTGGTACTTAAGGATCCAAAGGTAACCCAGGGGTAAAACGGTAATTTGACCCAGCTGGCGTTACGAACACTCGTGAAGGATTGACTTACCGTTATTGGTTCAATATCTGTGGACACAAAAATATTCTACAGTGAGAAGAGTGTAGTTGTGGGTCTTTAGTGGAGGTGGGTCCTTAGTGGAGTGACCCACAGTTAACGAATGTTGACTAACTTGGTTAATGAGTTTAGCCAATTAGTCTCGTATCGTCAGAGCTTCTGATCTGTAGGTCCATCAGCTCCACCTGCTAGCTCGTAAAGGGTTCTGAGGTTAAATAGTCTTGAATAGAATTTGATGTGTGTTCAAATTCGTTAAGGGAATTATATTGTATTTGATATAATTAAGACAATGTATGAAGATACATTATAATATAAGTTTAATTGGTGAATTAAACTTTATAATATAAAGTTAATTTTGGATGTGATTCAAAATTAATTATTGAGAGAATTATTTGAATATGATTCAAATAGTAAATTAATTAAATATATGATATTTAATTAATGAATTAATTAATTGGAGAATTAATTAATTTGATTTAATTAAATATGATTTAATTAAATTAATAATATAGTTAATAATTAATGTTCATTTGATGCACATTAAAACTATAGGTTAAATGAGAGAGATATAATTGAATATGATTCAATTACAAAATTAATTAAATATTTGATATTTAATTAATGTGGATTCAATTAATAGGATTAATTGAATGGTCAATTTAATTCAATTGAATATGATTCAAATTTAATTAAATACTTTATATTATAATTCATTTAATTAATAGTCAGCCAAGATCGTTTGGATTAGAGTAGGATTTTAACTCCCTCCACACTTATCGTTAAGTGGAGAGGGGGTTACCCAACTTATCGGATCCTTCTCTTCATTCTCACGTTAGACACAAAGCAGAAAAGTGTCTAAAAATTCTCTTAAAGATCCAGCAACTAGCTTGCTGAAAATTTCCTTCCAAGACATCGTTAATGGTTCTCACAAGTCGCTAATCTCAAAGCCTAAGAGAATAGCGGGTGTTCTTGCATGGTGGTGTCCTTTGGGAGCATAATGCAGAATTTTTTCCAGCCTTGTTCAAGTAAGTTTCCTTAATCTAAAATTGTTTAGAATGTAATTTACAGCATGTTTATCTAGAAATAAGATAGAAAATAGTTTCTATGATTTCTTGCCCAACGTACCGGTATTATATTAAATTGAAATTAAATCACGCTCGATTAATTTCGCTTCCGCTTAAGAATTCAATTCCTTCAAATGGTATCAGAGCCATGTCCTGGGAGTAGCCGTGTTGGGTGGAATCCTCGTGTGTCGAACAAAGAAGTTGTGAGCCTAAGTAGTCATGTGGAAATCCGTGGTTGAGCTCTGGGCAGGCGGGTATACTCCGGAGAAGAGGAGTCGTCCTAGATAAGAGCAAGAACTCTCGGTAAAGCGGTGAAGCCTAGAGAGTTGGATGGATAGATGACTATTTGAGGGGAGGCTCGGTGGTACTTTGTTCGAGGAGAGGATTGTTGGGAATGCGACCAAAGTCCCACATTGGCTAGATAAGGGAATGATCATGGGTATATAAGGGAGAACAACTATCTCCATTGGTTTGAGGCCTTTTGGGGTGATCCAAAAGCAAAGCCATGAGGGCTTATGCCCAAAAGTGGACAATATCATACCATTGTGGAGATATGTCGGTGTCCGGTACTCCTTCACAACACTGACACAGATTTTCAAACTGATAAAGATTTGAGGAAATCTACATCAGTATCTGTGTTCACTCTTAACAGAGGAGATATAGTATGGCATTGCATCAAGCTAGGATGCATTGCAGCCTTGACCATTTAGGTCGAGCAGATAGTTGCTTGTCAATCAGCGTTAGAGGTTGCATGGCTTGGGAAGTTTTTGACCAATTTGGAAAGAGTTCCAAATATGAACTTGCTTATTGCAAGAAAAGCTAGCACATTGAATTGAATGGAAGTATTGTTGATTAATTTACGACAGGCTCTCTCGACTAATGTGTCTGAGGATCATTTAGAAGTTCTAGGTCTACGAGTTATGTACAAAGATGTAATCTAGGGCAAGTGGGAGAAATGTAATGGGTATAGTGATACCATTATGTAATGGGTATAGTGATGCCCTAGTTTATTGTATTTTTACATTGTAAATATATTTTATATATTATACATCTATTTATACACCCACTGTTGGTATAGATTATTATTCTACATCCCATTAAGCTAGATTTTTAGTCCAAGTGGGAGTTTGTTGGGTTTTCTGTCCTAAAACTCGTAGCTAGTGAATGATTAACGAATTATACACTTGTATCAATAAAGTGTAACTGGGGTTTATGCAATAAAGTGTTATTGTCATTTTAAGTCTAAAATTGCACAATATGACCCAAATCCAATAAACTAAGATCCAAGGTTGTTTATATATAACTTGAACTAGTATGTGGGGACATACGGGGATTAGTGTTCAAGTAACAACCTAAAAGGTCTATAGTACAGGGATAAGGTTCGGTACCTTTTCCTAGTAACACTATGAGATACGACCCGCTTTTTATTTGATACAAACGTATTGATCCAAGGCGTCCATGTAGGAGACATGTGAGCGGGAATATCCTATGCAATGAGTTTGCATATGACCAGACCATGGAATAGTAAACCATTAGATGTAACATCGTTAACTAGTTAAGTTACTGTTTCAATAGGATGACCTAGGTAACTCAATCTACATCCAGAGCGTGTCATGAACTCCTTCTCACAAGGGATTGTCCTTTGATTAGTACGGGTGAAAGTGGCATGCACACTGACTCAATAAGCCTACCTTTTTGGGGACGAGACCGAGTGGGGGTTGGGGACATGAAAAAACAAGATGAAATTCACTCCTTCCCGCTTCTAGGAGAAGTAGATGAGTGTTCCCTTAGGTGGTGACTCTTGGTCTTGAACAAAGGGATCTCACCCTCTCACTGGCCCGAGAGGGACTTCCTGTTTACTGGTTGGACCATAAACAGGTTGTTCATTAGAGGAACACTAATACTTAAAGAGCCAGAGGTAACTGAGGGGTAAAATGGTAATTTGACCCAGCAATAGTTATGAACACTTGTGAAGAATTGACTTACTGTTACTAGTCAATATCTGGACACAAAAACATTCTACAGTGAGAAGAGTGCAGTTGTGGGTCTTTAGTGAAGTGACCCACAGTTGATAAACATTGGTTAACTCAATTAATAAGTTTAGTCAGTTAACCTCATATCATTGAAGCTTCTGATCTGTAGGTCCATTAGGTCCCCCTACTAGCTCGTAAAGAGTAATTGGGAACAATTTTATCTTGAAAGAATTTGAATAGATCAAATTCATCTTGGAAATCAAGTTAATTGTATGAGATATGATTAATATAATGTATAATGATACATTATAATATAAAGTTTAGTATATGTGATTAAACTTTAATATATTGAGAGAATAATATATTTGAAAGGAGTTCAAATATATAATTAATTAAATATGTGATATTTAATCAATAAATAAAATTAATTAATTATTCAAGTAGTTGAATTGAATTTGATTCAATTCAATTATAATATATGAGAGAAATATTAGAATATGATTCTAATATGTAATTCATTAAATATGGTAGATGTTTAATTAATTATAAAATTAATTAATTTTGAATTAATTAATTGCTCAATTTGATTTAGTTAAATGTGATTTAATTAAATTAAATCTACAGATTAATTTTAATGTGAATATAATTCATATTAAAACTATAGGTTATAAGAGAGATGCACATATTTAAATGGTTGATTAATTAAATATGTGGTATTTAATTGATCAAAGAATTAATTAATTATGAATTAATTAATTGTATGGTTTAATTAATTTAATTAAATATGATTTAGTTAAATTAATTATTTTTTGAAAAGATTTAGTTAAATTAATTGAAACTATAGCTTATGTGAGGAATGTGCATTAATATGATTTAATGCACATATAATTAAATATTAGATATTTAATTATATTACTAATTAATTAATTAATATATTTAATTAATTAAAATTTGTTTTAATTAATTGTTTTTTTCTCACTCTAAGTTCACGCAAAAGGGGGTCTCTTGGTATCACGCTCATTTGGCCGATTCAAAAGAAAGACATCTCATCTCTCTCTAATTTTCTATCTTTTCTCTCAACTTCAAGAATACAGAGAAAACACTTTTCTCTTATGAAAGTTCTCTTTTTCAAGATCGGAGTTCCACCACTCTGTTCCCAACCTCCGAGTCATAGCGGGGAAACCAAACGGCGGTGTTTGTTGTAGCGGCATAATCAAGAAGTGTTCTAGATTCTCAAAGTCGTCAACGGAGGTATGTTTCTCATTGCTTAACTTTTTGCCAATGTACGGTATTTTGTAGAACGAAATTAAATTGTGAATCGGTCCAATTGCGCTTCCTCGAACGAAATTCGGAATTCCAATCCTTTAGGATGAAAATATAAGGTACATTTTCATTGTTCTGAGAGAGAAATTTATTAGATTCTAGAATAACAAAGTGAATTCAACTGCTAGAGTACTTGTCCATCCAAATCACGTGTCGCACCAGACACAAGAGGCTGTAGGAAGATCATAACATGATTAGTATTTGTCAAGGAAGGGTGCAAACTAAGCTTTTCAACTATGTCATAGTTGCCATTAGTTAAACTAATAGAACATATGGTTATATATATATTGATAAAAAAAAATCCAAAATTTTCTACGTTTTACTTTCTAAGAAGAAATGAATGCATCATTTACCTTTCCTAGCACCACACAACAATCACAATCATGTACCGGCTAGGAGCATTATCTGTTGCATCTACTATAATATCATATCTAAGAGGTTTTTTCAGTTAAGAAAATAGTAATGTTCAGAACAGCAAACAGTAAAATACAGGCGCTAAGCAGATAATTGAAGATAGAAAACAGTAAAATACAGGCGCTCATAAGCAGATAATTGAATATAGGGTAGGAGTCGAAATATCAAATTCCAAGATCATTTCAATAAGGATACTTGCTAAAAATTTCTAAAGCGTTTGAGGTGCGAAAAGCTTCTTTGTGTTCAACAATCTGAACAGTATAGTTGATCCTAGGATGAAAGAACGTTAGTACTACCAAACCATGGTCAATTTGAGTGGTATGAAAGCCCTGCAAACTTCTGAAGGCAGAAAAAGGAGATTCAAACAACACAACTAAATATCAGTTGGTAAAATATA
This sequence comes from Luffa acutangula, assembly GCA_036850905.1. Taxonomy (NCBI): domain Eukaryota; kingdom Viridiplantae; phylum Streptophyta; class Magnoliopsida; order Cucurbitales; family Cucurbitaceae; genus Luffa; species Luffa acutangula. The sequence continues at coordinate 30,187,622 of CM072091.1, read as the reverse complement.
CGAGTGACAAGTAGCAGCAGCAGATTCTACTTTTGACTGACCAATGTATGCCTCATTATGGATAATCTGAGATATAAATGCACTTGCAGAAGTTATAAGTACATTTTATAATCTTTTAGCAGAACTATACTTCGCGAAATAGTGGTCTAATAGTTTATAAAACCAAAGCAATTGAACATTAAAGACTTTACCATTGCTAGAATTAATGTTCAACCATGATCACAAAAACAAACATACAAAAGGTTACCTGCCCATGCATGTTATTTAGATCAACTACATCGTGGTCAACAATTCCTAGACAACCTAGAATCATAATTCCAACCATATGCATGGGTTATAAAACATAAACACAAACTAACTACCACTTATACATTACATCACACATTCGTTTATCAGTTCTAATCAAAATTTAAATAGCACAGTCATCTTACCAACACCACAACCTACAAGATACAATTAAGCGGGCGAGACCAACCCTCCCGCTCGAACTACTAAAATTGAAGACTTCAAAAGCCTCGATTGTCCTAAAACGAATGCAGTTACATTATTGATTCACTTTACAATTTGTGAAGGAAGGCAGACTCAAGAGTGGATACTGCAGTGCAAGAGCCATTGGACATGTCATCCTTCTGGTGACGGTTCAGGTCCCGAAGTTGGGATTCAACAGTCGAAATAGGACATTCTAAGTCAGACTTTTTGGATTTCAAGGTCTCAATTTCTTGAAGAATACGAGAAGAATCTGTAGTACTCGAGCCCATGCTGATAAGCTAAGTTCACAAAGAGAGTGGGACGAATGCTACCCTAAAACATAAGAAGCATATAACCCTAAGAACATCAAAGCAGAAAAGAAGCGATGCAAAAGTCAGTTTGAAATTAGTTTCGACCTCCTCGAGTTGACTCCAGAAGGGTTATTTTGTCCTTTGAGCATTGTATCACAAAGATAATTTTAGACCCATTATTATTTGTTGGAATTTCTAATATTTACAATTGTATATATTATTTGTCAATATGTTGTCATTATTGTCTTTATTCCCAACCTCAGAGTCATAGCGAGGAAACCAAATGGTGGTGTTCGTTGTAGTGGCATAATCAAGAAGTGTTCTAGATTCTCAGAGTCGTCAATGGAGGTATGTTTCTCATTGCTTAACTTTTTTCCAATGTACGATATTTTGTAGAACGAAATTAAATTGCAAATCGGTCCAATTGCGCTTCTGTTAACGAAAATCGAAATTCCAATCCTTCAATCGATATCAGAGCCGATAGTAATTTTAATTTTGTTTTAAAAAATCTACATTGGTTGAATGGTGGGATTAAAATTTTGCATTTGATGTATAATGGTTTGTTGGTAGATGTTTGGGTTTTTGGCATTTAAATTTGCAATTATTCTTGATTTGATCATGTAAAGGCCCGTTGTTTTTTGGGCAATTTTTTATAAATTCATGTCTGTAAGTCCGTGTTATTTTGTCATGAATCAATTCGTATGAACGATGCGGCCATTTGAGACAAAATTAACGACAAGCGCTGCTGGAAATCGAGAATTTTTTTGCAAAAGCCGAGAACAACGTTGTTGGCGGAAGAACAATCGGACGAAAAAAAATAAAAAGAAGGAAATTCGCGAAGATACATCCATTGGGGCTCGAACTGCAGACGTGAGGCTGGTGGAAACACTTGCAAACGGATGTAAACACACTGAACGAAAATTTAAAAAAATCGCAACAAGCGCGTAGGTCTTGGCACGAACTCGCGTGCGCTGGAGCTGATTCGCATGAGGCTTACGTAAGGCGTGCATCAAGCTGACGTCGAGCATGCGGTTGTATGGATCGTGGACCGTTGAATTACCAGACGCATGAACGTGGGTTGTGGGTCGTTATGCGCGTTCGGGGGTTGTTGTCTATGCGTGTAACTGAAGCAGTTTGTTTGCAGCAGTGGTTGAAGTTTTTCGGTCCGGTCCAGGGAGTTGGCGCTCTGTTCGACCCAGTTTGTGAGATTTTGATCGAGTTTTGATTATAAATGTTATAATTATGAAATATGTACGGATTTATTTTTCATCAGTGTTTAATGTAAACCGTTATATTAAATGGATGAAAATTGAGAAGCATAAAGCATAAAATTACTTTAGTTTAAAAATATAAGAGTTATATATCTATAAGTAATTTATATGCTTAATTTATTTTCATGGGCGATTAATATAAAGGGTTATATTAATGTATGAAAATGGCAATGTTTGAATTAATTTTCTTATATAATTATTTTAAGAGTTAAATTAATTAAACGAAATTAAAATTGCATTGAGCATTAGAATTAATATAAATGTTATATTATTGAATGTCATGAATGTTATTGTATGGTTTGTAAATTAATTAGAATTTGATTGTCAATTTATTCACCATAGTAGCATGTTATAGGTTTAATTCATTAAAATTTAAAATAGTTATAAAATTAATGATTAGAAATCAATTAACCTATAACAAGAGTTGCATGCAAACATGGGATCTTAGGAAAAATGTATTAATTTTAAAATTGTTTAAAACGAATTAGACCTAAGATCACTATTTCTCATAGGATTAGAAATTATGTCTTGCTTAGTATTTTAATAGATTTAAAATATGATAAGTAGGACAAATAGGATCTTGGTTACAAGGGAACTCTCCTGGTGAGGTTCTGTCTAGGTTGGAGTTACCTCCTACCTGGGAACTGACCCGATACCTGAGTTGAATTAACCAATATCCTATTAGCATGCAATGTCCCTAGGTAATTAAAAGGGTTTATTTGACCTAGACGTTAGTGTAAAGACCTAATTATAAGAGTTATAATAGGCATAGACTTAGATAGATTGACTTAGCCGAGTTTATCTAAGTTAAATAACCCTAAAAATATGGTAGGACACTTCAGTGGGAGGAAAAATATAAGAACGAGATTTTCATATCGAGTTTTTACTCTCACGTCCCCCTATGTTCACACGTGAGATCCATGCTCGACTTCGTGTCGCCTTGGGCGCGGCCTCCCTTCGAAAAGTGTTTGCATGGGTGAATACCAAGGTGAATGGGGAGAATGTCTGTGGTAAGTGGGAGCAGGACGCGTGTCAACGTATCCTACGGTCTCCACCCCCTAGGTCGCACCGTGTGATTCTTATAATCCGCCCGCGTGTCTTCCTAGAGCGACCATCCCTTCGGAGGGCCTTGTCATATGTTTCGGAACACCGTGAACTCCAAAAATGGATAGGGTCACTTAGGTTAATTACCAACAGTTGTCTTTCCTTTTGGTAGCTTGTTGGTGCGTACGTCTGGGATCTGAAAGTTGGAGGGTTACACTTACGAGGATGAGTTAAATCTGTTAAAGAATCCTTGAACGAACAACGCTAACTAAACACTAACGGAATATGAATTATTCTGGTAATAGAGTTTGGTTGAGATTGACTCAATTCAGAGGAGGAGCAGCTGACCACCCTTCGGTGGCTGTTGCTCTAAACATCTGAAGTATCGTTGCAAAAACTAAATCAATAGTTTTTTTAGGGTTTCTTTGATTGCTTATTTGTTTTTGCTGAATTTTATTGGATTAGATGTAATGGATTAGTGCAATTAATAATACAAGTAATTTGCAGTTTCAAAAAAAAAATAATACAAGTAATTTGTTGATTCAGCAATATGTATTATAATTTGAATGTGCATTGTCTTTCGCCATTTTATAATTAACGATAATAATACAACAAGCTTAAACGACAAATTGTGGTAAATAAGTCTAAGGTTAGTCTTAACTGAGGAATGTCCTCATACCTCATATGTCTAATTCATTAAGAATTTTTCTTGGTGAATACGACATGGGAACCTGCTTAGCAAAAGAGAACTTATCCAAGACTGTAATTTTCATTTACATGTCTTGAAAACGTGATTAGTGAAGAATAGTGATTCTCCCTGAATACTTGATCCAGAGGTCACAAATCATGTGTGTTCTTCTTTTAAAGTAATAAGTTCCTGGCAACAACTTGGTGTTGATGTAATAACTCTCAAAGTTAAAACTAGAGAGGTTATTTCGACTGTAGCAGTGGGGAACATTAAGTTATTTTTTTCCAGTGAGAGCAAATACATATTATTGGATAATGTGTATGTCCTAAGATTAAAAGAAATTTTATTTCTGTATCTTATATGCTGGAACAATGTTGCTTTTCACATTTCTCTACTAACACAGTTTTGATTTCTAGAAAGGGGAGTTGACAATTGTTCAGCCAGACTGGAAAATAACCTATATGTTTTAAGACTAATCGAGAGTAATGCAGTCATGAATACTGAATTATTTAAGACTACAACTACCTCAAAGTGATAAAGAGGCAAAAGATTTCTCCTACAGAAAATACCTTTCTTTGGCTCTTAAGGTTAGGGCAAATTGATCTCAATGTGATTGGGAACTGGGTCAAAAGTGTACTTCTAAGCGAGTTAGAAGATGACTCTCTACTATCTTATAGCTCATGTCTTAAGGGCAATATGACTGATACGTCTTTTACTGGAAAAGACCTAAAGAGCCAAAGAGTTCTTAAGCTTGTATATTTGGATCCTTGTGGTCCAATATGTTAAAGCAGTGGGAGGGCATGAATAATCCATCTCTTATAGATGATTATTCAAAGGTATGAGTATCTTTACCTAATGCAACTTAAGTATGAGGCTCTTGAGATATTCGAAAGGGCTTAGGACTGAAGTTGAAAACTTGTTAGGTGAGATGATATAAACACTTCGATATAATCAAAGTGTTGATAATAAGAACTTGAGATTCCAAGACTATTTGATAGTACATGGGATCACATCCTAAATCTCGGTTAGGAGAAATAGAACCCTATTGGATATGGTTCAATCCATGTTGAGCTATGCTCAATCGCTTAACTTGTTTTGGGGTCATGCAGTGTTGACTGCAGTGTATATTTGTAGACAACCCCAAAGAAAACAAGAAGTGGACACTTTTTCAATCCACAAGAGAATAAAGAATTTGTATTGACAAATGCTAGATTCTCAGAAGAAGACCACATGTGTAATCATAAGCCACAAAGTAAAGGTCAGTTTAAGTAAGTTAAATGATAAATCTGAAGGAACATCCACAAGAGTTGTTGATGAGGCTGGCTGTTCATCAAGAGTTGTTGGTGTTGGGGGTTGTGTCCTAGAACTCAAGTTTTGTTATCCTTTATATAAATAAAAATGTTATTCAATGAGATTATTTATTTATATCTTATAATCCAATAGAAACATCCATGGTTATAACATGAGATACTTGAACTATATAGTGAATATGGACAGGGATCAAGTTTGAGTATATAACCTAAATGGTCTATAGTAAATGAATAAGGTTGGGTACCTTGTTCTGGTAACACTATGGATGCGGCCTACTTTGGGAATAAGGCAAACGACGTGATCTTGGATCGTTCATCTAAAGACAAGTAGGGGCATCCTGTGTAAAAGATGTTTACACAAGACAGGACCGAGAAATAAGTCACTATTACTTTATAACGTTGTTTACTGTTAAGACTGATTATTTCATGTGATGACCTAGGTAACTCGATCTTAATCCTGAGCTTACTATGAACTCCTGTTCATTTAGGGTTATCCTTTGATTTGTATGGGTGAGAGTGGTCAAAAAATTACGTTCAATAATCCTACTATTTTGGGGATAACACTAGATAGATGGCTGGGGACGTAGTAATGCAATACAGAATTCACTCTTACCCTATTCAGGGATAGTAGAGAGGTTGTTCCCTTAAGTGTTGAATTCAAGGCTTGAACAAGGGGCCACACCCTCTCATTGGCACGAGAGAGATCTTGTTTAATGGTTGGACCATGAACAAAATTGTTCATTAGAGGACCAGTGGACTTAAGGAACTAAGATGTACTGTTGGGGTAAAACAGACTTTTGACCTATCTATAGTAACGAACGACCTGTGAAGGATTGACTTACTAATCATGGTTATATCGAGTGGATAGAAATATATCTACAGTGAGGGGAGTTCAACTACTAGGCTATAGTGAAGTGTCTCGGTAGTTAACGGATGTTTGTTAACTAGGTTAAAAGAATCTGGCTAGTTTAACCTCGTACCGTTGGAGCCCATGATCTGTAGGTCCATTAGGTCCCCTTGCTAGCTCGAGACTAACCTTTGGAACAGATAAAATATGAATTACTTTAAGTTCATGTTGAGAAATATGAGTAGAGGTGATAGGCGTTGTCGGTACGTCGAGTTTTTGTGAAAACTGTGTAGGTGAGTATTTAATATTTAAATATGATTTAAATATCGAAAACATTAATAGGGATTCATGATTGAAAATAACATTTGGAAAATGTTCGGGATTGGTGGCAAAATATTAATTTAATATTTAATATTGAATTAATAATTATTTTAAATTAATTTAAATTGGAAAATTGAAATTAAATTTTAATTTTTCAGATTACTAAAATTCAGATAATTATCCAATTAATTAACGATAATTATTGATTTAATTAAATTCAAAAAGATTGAATTTTTGTAGGTGGAGTGCATGGTGACTAAACCCATGCACTCCCCTCATGTTGGACACCAAAATCCCCACTACTCTTTGGTTGATTGAGTGTCAATTGTTGGGGCTTTCCTTCATCTTATATCTCTCTATATAAATGAAGAAGAAGGCTGAAAGATTAGAAAGAATGAGATAGTGAATTGCTGTCAAATTGAATACTCACCAAACCCACCTCCATATGCTTATTCTTCAAGCTTTCTCTCTTAAATTCCATCACTTGAGGATCCCACAATCCGTTCTCAAGGCTTGAGGATAGCAAGGAAGATCCTTTGGTGGTTTGTGACTCGTTGGTGAAGAAAAACAAGAAAAAACAAGAAAGAAATCCAACCAATTTCTCCATTGAATCAATGTTGGTAAACATACTATGTTTTTCTTCACTTGGACTAATTAAGTGCCTAAGATCCAAAATTGCTTCCGCCTTTTAGATATTAACACTTTTAGTTGATGGACTAGTGCATCTAGTCAGTCACATCCTTCTCGATGGTTGAGAGTGTCTCGATGTAGTGGGAGGGTTGTTCTACAACCTGACCGTTACATGAGCTTAATTGAACCCTAGGTCATCATCAAACCTGATGATAGCATAGAGGATTCATTGTTCTAGAGATAGACAATGAATGATGTTGACAAGGACCAATGGATATAAAGCCATAGACCTGGAAATGAACTCATTTGTATTTCAATTCCATCTGGGATCTTGTAGATCTGCTTGATGGGTAACACCTATAGGTTACAAGTGGATTTACAAGAGGAAACGAGACATTAAGGTCTCAAACAGAAGGGTTCATTGAGCAAGATCAAAAGTAAAAGGGTTTACAAGCTTGAGTGATCCATTCATGTATTGACCTAAGCATTTCGATCTTGAAATATAAGATTTGATATAGTGACCAAATCTTTTGACTTTAATCAGAACATTGATGAGTCTTGTGTTTACAAGTAATCATCAATAGTTCAGTAGCCCACTTAGTATGGTATATGATTGATATCCTATTCATTGGGAATAATCTAGGTTATTTTACTGACATTAATAGAGGCTAGCAGCTCATTTCCAAATGAAAATTTGGGAGAAGCAGAGTTTTTTCTTAGGATCCAAATTGTTAGGAACTGTAAGAACAAAAAGCTAGTCTTGTCTCAAATGTCTTATGTCTACAAAATGTTAGTTGGATATAAGATGCATAATTCCGAGAAGGGTTCACTACCTTTTCAAGGATGAAATTCTTTTGTCTAAGAAATTGTGTCCTGAGACACCTTAATAAGTTGAGGACATGAGATGTATGCCTTATACAATATGGATTGTTAGTAAGTATCAATCCAATCCCGGATTTGATATCTGGGATGTCGTTAAGTACATCCTCCAGTATCTTAGGAGAACGAGTATCAATATGCTCGTATATGGCACTGAGGATTGGATCCTTACAAGATACACTGACACAGATTTTCAAACTGATAAAGATTTGAGGAAATCTACATTAGTATTTGTGTTCACTCTTAACAGAGGAGATATAGTTTGGCATCGCATCAAGCTAGGATGCATTGCAGCCTTGACCATTTAGGCTAAGCAGATAGCTACTTGTGAAGCAACGTTAGAGGCTGCATGGCTTGGGAAGTTCTTGACCAATTTGGAAAGTGTTCCAAATATGAACTTGTCTATTGCAAGACAAGCTAGCACATCGAATTGAATGGAAGTATTGTTGATTCATTCATGAAAGACTCTCTCGACTAAAATGTATGAGGATCATCTAGAAGTTCTAGGTCTACGAGTTATGTACAAAGATGTAATCTAGGGCAAGTGGGAGAAATGTAATGGGTATAGTGATACCATTATGTAATGGGTATATTGATGCCCTAGTTTATTGTATTTGTATGTTGTAAATATGTTTTATGTATTATACATGTATTTATACATCCACTGCTGGTATAGATTATTGTACATCCCATGAAACTAGATTTTTAGTCCAAGTGGGAGTTTGTTGGGTTTTATGTCCTAAAACTCGTAGATAGTGAATGATTAACGAATTATACGCTTGTATCAATAAAGTGTTATTGAGGTTTATGCAATAAAGTATTATTGTCATTTTATGTCTAAAATTGCACAATATAACCCAAATCCAATAAACTTAGATCCAAGGTTGTTTATATGTAAGTTAAACTAGTATGTGGGGACATACGGGGATCGGTGTTCAAGTAACAACCTAAAAGGTCTATAGTACAGGGATAAGGTCTGGTACCTTATCCTAGTAACACTATGAGATACGACTCGTTTTGTATTTGGTATAGACGTATTGATCCAAGGTGTCCATGAAGGAGACATGCGAGCGGGGGTATCCTATGCAAAGAGTTTGCATATGACCAGACCATGAAATAGTAAACCACTAGATGTAACACCATTAACTAGTTAGGTTATTGTTTTAATAGGATGACCTAGGTAACTCAGTCTAAATCCTGAGTGTGTCATTAACTCCTTCTCACGAGGGATTGTTCTTTGATTAGTACAGGTGAAAGTGGCATGCACGCCGACTCAATAAGCCTACCTTTTTGGGGACGAGATCGAGTGGGGGTTGGGGACATGACAACACAAGATGAAATTCACTCATTCTTGCTTCTAGGAGAAGTAGATGAGTGGTCCCTTAAGTGGTGACTCCAGGTCTTGAACAAAGGGATCTCGCCCTCTCACTGGCCCGAGAGGGACTTTCTGTTTACTGGTTGGACCATAAACAGGTTGTTCATTAGAGGAGCACTGCTACTTAAGGAGCCAGAGGTAACTCAAGGGTAAAACGGTAATTTGACCTAGCTTTAGTTACGAACACTTGTGAAGGATTGACTTACCGTTATTGGTCAATATTCGTGGACACAGAAACATTCTACAGTGAGAAGAGTGCAGTTGTGGGTCTTTAGTGGAGTGACCCATAGTTAATGAAAATTGGTTAACTCGATTAATGAGTTTAGTCAGTTAACCTCATATCATTGAAGTTTCTGATCTGTAGGTCCATTAGGTCCCCTTGCTAGCTCGTAAAGAGGAATTGGGAACAATTTTATCTTGAAAGAATTTGAATAGTTCAAATTCATCTTGGGGATCAAGTTATTTGTATGAGATACGATTAATATAATGTATAATGATACATTATAATATAAAGTTTAAAATATGTGATTAAACTTTGAGAGAATAATATATTTGAAAGGAGTTCAAATATATAATTAATTAAATATGTGATATTTAATCAATAAATAAAATTAATTAATTATTCAATTAGTTGAATTAAATGTGATTCAATTGAATTATAATATATGAGAGAAATATTAGAATATGATTCTAATATATAATTAATTAATTATTGTAGATGTTTAATTAATTATAAAATTAATTAATTTTGAATTAATTAATTGCTCAATTTGATTTAGTTAAATGTGATTGATCGGTTGTCAGTATGCTTAGAAAATTAATGCAAAATTGTCGCAGATATACATCAATCCAAGTATAAATTGACAAAATCAAGTAATACCTAGTGAGTCTAGGGTCGAATCCACAGGGAAAGGTTATTTGCAAAGTTTTAATAATTTTTACTGATCTGAACTCAAACAGGCGTGATATTATGAAAAACTAAATAAGAGAGTTGATAAGTATGAGAAATAAATATGGCAGGAAAGTAAAACATGCGTTGAGTAAAAAGTTGAGTATTAAGGAGAATGTTATCAAGGTTGTTGAGGTCGCAACCTCATGTGTTTCTAAGAACCTTGTAGCGCATACCATGACTAATTGATCCATTAATGCCCAAGTGAGAAAAAAATCACAAGTTTCCCTTCTGGTACTACTTCTGCGTTTGGCATAAAACTATCAAATGTTTGTTTGGTTAGTTCATGCGTGGGCTTAGTTCTCTAGCAACTTACAAGGGACTGCGTTAGTCTTAACGCAATCAAAGCTCATTCATGCACTATCTTATAGCGGTAGTATTTATCTAATGCTAGCAAGACTACATGCAAATCACTAACTTGTTCTACTTAGATATGTCCGCATGTGTTACCTATCAGGGATTTAGCATATTGCTACTGCATCCAGCTGACCAGGCGGGAGTTAGCAATGAAAATAGTATCGCAACTAAGTAGAAGGCAATAATGTTTCATTAAATCAAAGTATGCGCTTACAAAATAGACTTATCACCGCATGGGTGCTTGCGCTAAGCCTTGATGAAGAAAATTAGCTCATGCGAGCAAAACAATACATCACGCAATACATTGCAAATGCAAGTCCACTCTTAATGACAACTTTCTGTGATTTCTCTTTCTCCTTGATCTTACGTCTCTTCCCTCTCGTCCCTCCTGTATGTCTCTTTTGAGCAGGTGGCTTCTATTTATAGGCGAAGGAAACTAACTTCTCCAAGGAATTAGAAACTTGCTTCAGTCATCTGCAGCCCACTTACGCGTTAGTGTGTCAGCATGGTCTTTTCATCCATCTTGTCTGTCTTATGATCGTCTTGGGATGTGTGTCTGCGCTGAGAGAAACTTGGGCAACAAACAACTGAATTAATTTTGTTAGCACCCTTTATTTTTATAATTTCGCACCACATACATAAATATAGCCTACCACAGAAAATCATTGCATTTTCCTTCCTTATTGCGTTGAGGTAACTGATAACTCTCCAAAAGGGAGTTATTTAGGCCTTAATTCTATTGGGATTTGTGTGTCTTTTGTGCTTAATAGGGTTGCTTTTAGATATATATTACATGTTTTAACCCATTTAGAAAAATGGGAGCTTTGGAAATTATTTTGTGCAGAATATGTTGCTGGGCGACTTCAGGGAGCAAAATATGTGCTGGAGCAAAGCGATGAGCAATACTGCCACGTCACAGCTCGTTGGCCAATTTAACAAACCGAATTCTATTAAGTTATTCTCGAGATAACTGAGCAAGGAGAGCCATCCATGTGTCTAGGTCAACCTAATTCAAACCTCCTATCTATAAAAGGAGATGGTCGCCCAAGTCAAATTCATTCCACTTTTGGGGAAGATATCATTCTCATTTCCATTTTGGGAGCCGAATAGAGGAGAGATTGGAGACCATCAAGGATACCATTAATTACAAGTTGTTCAAGGGAATTAATCTTTTCTTTTATTACCTTGTAGTTATGGACATGCTTACTCAGATTGTAACGTGTGTTTCCATGCATTTTATGAACTAAGTAGCTTTAGGCGTTGGTTAGGAAACAATGTGATTGTCGTTTTTAATTTATAGTAATAAATATTGATTTAATGCATCTTGGTTAATTGTTGTGCTCATTTATATTTTATACTCGTTTGGCCAGCCGGTATGAATACCTCTCTCTAGTTTCAAGGATGATTTAGGGAGTGTGTGGCGGTTAATCACACTAGATGATTGTGTATTAGTGAACGCCAGTGACTGAGCTAAGGATAGCCAATTGCCTAGTGCTTGATCGGTAGTGCTTCATTGGAGTTGAAACATATTCTAAAAATCCGGAGTTCCGGGAGGAATCTGCTAATAAGACTCCGAGAGTTTTGCATGATCAATAATATTGCTAGACCATCTTTTAAAACAATTACTGAATCCTGACCAGCGCCTGTTTCTAATTTGTCTGCCTATTTGTTTACTTTATGTTCTGTCATTTCTTTTGCTTCAGCGTTTTATCGAAAACCAATAATTTTTACCACTTTTGAAACCATTGAAAAACTAAGCAAAATAGATAAAGTGAAAGCTACTTCAGACCATGGATTCGATAAATACTTATTACTTGTTGCGGACTATGTATACTTGCACAGAGTTCTAGAGTCTTTTCATATCGTATTTTTACTCACTCTAGGAACCCAACAGTAACGTATTACTGTATCTTTTGCCTTTGTTTTATCTTAAATTTGAAGGATAAATAACTTTCTTTTTGCAAGTTATCAAACCCTCAAACTTAAACTATTCTTGGTCCCCAAGCAATGCCTATTATCTACTTTGCGAGGGTAACTTAGCTCTTCAACGCCTTTGATCCTAACATCTTCTTTTCTCTCTTTCTCTTGCGCATTACTAAACAGGATTAAACTTCTACCAAATTCCCTTCATTGCTTAAGGAAAGTTCCTTGCGCTTAGATTCTACCTTGTGCTTAACTCAGCTAATCTTCTCGTTATGTCCTAGACGCATAAAATTTTTTATGTATTTTTCTCTTTTCTTCTCTCCCCTTTTTTTTAGAAGGCAATAGACATCAAAACACATGCTTTCGTTTTGGCTTACCCACATTTGTGATGAAAGGTATCCAACTACGGGCATTACATTTTTTTACTGTCCCATACGTTCATGGGATGCGGTTGCGTCTTCGCGCAGTGGCAAACTATGGGTGTCATAAATGCCCCTGGCTACAAACACATCGCATTCCAGAGGAACGCATGCGTAATTTATTTATGCTCTGACTATCACACTCCCCCAAACTTAAAATGAACAATGTCCCCATTGTCCCCCAAACTTAAACTGGAGCGCATAGACTAAGGTGATCAAGGCTGAGGTGCGACAGGGTCGAAAATGCGAAGGATTTTCCTTAAGGTCTGAGGAAATGAAAACAGAAGTGAAACCAATAAACTAATGCGGGCAAGAAAACTAAGAATGTTATATGCGCGGAGTAAAACGAAGGAGCTAACGCAAAGAATTTTTTAGATTAAGACATTATACTAAGGTAGAAATAAAAGAGCGATGAGATAAACGGTAAATTATATTGATGAAATGTGGGACAAAGTTACAAAAAATTGGGCACAATCATCTAAAGTAAACAAACGAAAACAAGTGAAACAGAGAAGTATTTTTCTACTCCTGCGGTGGCGGTGGAGGAGGCGGGTTGTTATGTCTCGGCGCAGGAGGAGCCATGGGGGCGCGCACTTGAGATGGGCCTGCACCAGTTGGTCTTGGTTGTGCAGGCGGCCAAAGGACTTGGTCCAACGCATCAGAAAGAGGACTAATGCGACAGTTCCTCTTATTGCTTCCGCATCAGTTTTTGCTGTTGGCACATCATCTGTTGTTGCTGGCGTAGGGGCTCCGCAACTTCTTGAATCATCTGTCTTAAGTTTGAGAAGGTAAGGGTTGTTTTTGTTGGGTTTTATGTCCTAAAACTCGTAGATAGTGAATGATTAACGAATTATACACTTGTATCAATAAAGTGTTATTGAGGTTTATGCAATAAAGTGTTATTGTCATATTAAGTCTAGAATTGCACAATATGACCCAAATCCAATAAACTAAGATCCAAGGTTGTTTACATGAGACTTGGACTAGTATGTGGGGACATACGGGGATCAGTGTTCAAGTAACAACCTAAAAGGTCTATAGTACAGGGATAAGGCTGGGTACCTTATCCTGGTAACACTATGTGATACGGCCCGCTTTGTATTCGATACAGACGTATTGATCCAAGGCATCCATGTAGGAGACATGCGAGCGGGGGTATCCTATGCAATGAGTTTGCATAAGACCGGACCACGAAATAGTAAACCACTAGATGTAACACCGTTAACTAGTTAGGTTACTTTTTCAATAGGGTGACCTAGGTAACTCGATCTTAATCCTGAGTGTGTCATGAACTCCTTCTCACGAGGGATTGTCCTTTGATTAGTACGGGTGAGAGTGGCCAGTACGTCGACTCAATAAGCCTACCTTCTTGGGGACAAGACTGAGTGGGGGGCTGGAGACATGACAATACAAGATGGAATTCACTCCTTCCCCTATTGGGGCAAGTAGATGTGTGTTCCCTTAAGGGCTGATTCCGGGTCTTGAACAAAGGCGCGCCGTCCTCTCCTGGCCCGAGAGGAACTCTTGTTTAGAGGTTGGACCCTAAACAAATTGTTCATTAGAGGGATCAATGGTACTTAAGGATCCAGAGGTAACCCAGGGGTAAAACGGTAATTTGACCCAGCTGTTGTTACGAACACTCGTGAAGGATTGACTTACTGTTATTGGTCAATATCTGTGGACACAGAAATATTCTACAGTGAGAAGAGTGCAACTGTGGGTCTTTAGTGGAGTGACTCACAGTTAACGAATGTTGACTAACTTGGTTAATGAGTTTAGCCAATTAGTCTCGTATCGTTGGAGCTTCTGATCTGTAGGTCCATTAGGTCCACCTGCTAGCTCGTAAAGGGTTCTGAGGTTAAATAGTCTTGAACAGAATTTGAAGTGTGTTCAAATTCGTTAAGGGAATTTTATTGTATTTGATACAATTAAAATAATGTATAAAGATACATTATAATATAAGTTTAATTGTTGGTTTAAACTTTATATTATAAATTAATTCTGGATATGATTCAAAATTAATTAACGGGAGAATTAAATATTTGGAGGAGTTCAAATATTAAATATGAATTAGATTCATATTGAAACTATAGGTTAAATTTAATGTGAATGAGATTCATATTAAAACTTTAGTATATGAGAGAATTATTTGAATAATGATTCAAATAGTTAATTAATTAAATATATGATATTTAATTAATAAATTAATTAATTGGAGAATTAATTAATTAATTTAATTAAATGTGATTTGATTAAATTAATTCTATAGTTAATATTAATGTACATTTGATGCACATTAAATCTATAGGTTAAATGAGAGAGATATAATTGAATATGATTCAATTACAAAATTAATTAAATATTTGATATTTAATTAATGTAGATTCAATTAATAGGATTAATTGAATGGCCAGTTTAATTCAATTGAATATGACTCAAATTGAATTAAATACCTTATATTATAATTGATTTAATTAAATTAATTGTAATTAATTAATTAATTAAATGATTATTATTATTTAATTAATAGACGGCCAAAATCGTTTGGATTAGATCCAACGATCAAGATCTAGTAGGGTAATAACTCCCTCCCCACTTATCGTACAGGGGAGAGGGAGTTGCCCAATTGATCGCTCATTCTCTCCTTTATCACGCTGAATGACAGAGAGAAAATTCTCTCTCAACTCTCTCACTCTCTCAACCAAAATCACAGCAAGGTGATTCCCTTCCAAGATGTTTTTGGTTCCCACAAACCAAATCTCAGCGATCCCAAGAGTCATAGCGGGTGCTCTTTGATGGTGGTGTTCGTTGGAAGATCAAGAACGTGGATAGGAGCATTGTGCTGTTTTTCGCCTTCTATCACGTAAGTTTCTTACATCTAAAATTGTTTTAGATCTGTAAATGCATGCTTAATCTAGTGTAGAAATTGTTTCTTATTTTTCCCAACGTACCGGTATTCGAATAATTGAAATTAAATCACGCTCGATTTAATTCTCTTCCGCTAGAGGATTCAATTCCTTCAAATGCCACATCGAGTTGTGGAACAGGAGCAGCATTAGATGTGCTGGCAAATGGGGTGGCTTGCAGTGTGGAGCTGGGTGCAGGGATTTCTACATTGCTAGGAGGGCTTGGCAATGGGGTCTCGTGGACCTCATCGTGACACAAGGCCTCGTCGTGTTGTAGAGAAAGTGGTTGTTGGATAATAGGCGGCAATGGTGGTGGTAGTGGTGGCGGTGGTGGTGGCAAGGACGCTTGAGGTTGGAAGCAGACAGTGTTTTCCTGCGCTATTGGAGCTGACTGAGGGGTCCTTGCGGCCAGCGGAGGGTTTCTGCCTGCAATTTGCTTGCACCTCTTCTTCTTTGGTGCTTCAGGCGCAGGCGCAACTGCTGTTGTTTGGGATGCAGGGGCTTGGCGTTGGGTTTCTGCTTGTAAGCGCCGTTGTGAGTGCGCGCTATGCGCGTCCACCATTGATCATCAAAATTCTTCTGCTTGGGTCGGTGTTCTTCATCTGATGCGGGCGGAAGGCCTGTTGCGCGGCAGAGGCGGATGAGAAGGCCAGGGCAAAACATTGTGCCTTTGGGTTTTGCGGCAGTCTGGCGCAAGGTTTCCACGAGGATTCTGCCCAAGTCGAGTGGGATCCCCTTCATTATGCAATACACGAGGACCACTCTTGGGATGCTCAATGTGGCATCATGCGTTGTAGGCATGATGCGATTCTTTATCAAGTGCATCCAGGCTGTGGCCTTGAAGTCTAACAGCTGCGACTTCAGAGTCCTCGTAGCACCCTGGTCTAGCCACCGCAAGCAGTACTGCGTTACGAAAGTCATCGTCCAGGCAATTCAATAGTGCATTCCCTCCTGCTTTAGGTATGTTTGGAAGCTCGTATACTGAGTTGATGCATGCAGGGGCGAGTGTGGCTAGGTGGCCACGCACCAATACTTCGTTGATTTCTTCCTGCCACTACGCTCGGTAGAAATCGTGGACTAACGCAGGAGCGTAGTTGAGGAAGTTCTCATAGACTGTTTCCCATCTGCGGTGGGAAATTTGATCCGTCGTGGATTGCAGGAGTGTGCCTTTATCTTCGCCCACTTTTTCTTTGCCTTTCGATGCGGCGGGGGCCCCTTTTATTTTCTTGCTCGAGCATTGGTGAGTCCAGTATTGGTGAGTCCAGTGTTGCCGCAATGATGGCAAGATTTGCTGCAGCGACTTCTGCGGCAATTTGATCTTGCGCCAACTTGCTAGCGCGCTCTCTTTCTCTGGCCGCTTCTTCCTCAGCGACGACCTTGCGTGCAGTTTCTTCTACCGCAGCTTTTTCTTGCTCTTCTTTTTGGTGGATTGTGTCGCCTTCTTCGCCCAACTCCCCCATCAGGGAGTTCCATGCGGCCACTTTCCGCTCAGAAAACTGTGGACTCTGACCCTTGCATTGGTGAGTCCAGTGCTGCCGCAATGATGGCCAGATTTGCTGCAGCGATTTCTTCAACAATTTGATCTTGCACCAACTTGCTGGCGCACTCTCTTTCTCTGGTCGCTTCTTCCTCAGCGACGACCTTGCGTGCAGTTTCTTCTACCGCAGCTTTTTCTTGCTCTTCTGTTTGGCGAATTGTGTCGCCTTCTTTGCCCAACTCCCCCATCAGGGAGTTCAATGCGGCCACTTCCCGCTCAGAAAACTGCGATAAAGCTACAGAAGGATCAACAAGGGTTGTTGATGAACCTGGTCATTCAACAAGAGTTGTTGGAGAATCCAGTTCTTCTCGTCAATCTAGTCCTCCTCACGTAGTGGCAGAGCTTCGACGCAGTGGGAGGGTTGTATTCCAACTTGACCGCTACTTAGGTTTAACGGAAACACAAGTAGTCATACGTGATGACGACATAGAAGATTCATTGTCTTATCGTCAGGCAATGAATGATGTAGATAAAAACGAGTGGGCCAAAGCCATGGACCTTGAGATGGAGTCTATGAACTTCAATCAAGTTCGGGAACTTGTAGATCCACCTGAAGGGGTTAAACTCATTGGGTGTAAATGGATCTATAAGAGGAAAAGAGATGTTATTGGGAAAGTACAGACTTTCAAAGCAAGACTTGTATCAAAGGGTTATACCCAAAGAGAAGGGGTGGCCTATGAAGAAACCTTTTCTCCAGTTGCTATGCTTAAGTCCATAAGAATGATCTTATCAATTGCCACATTTTATGACTATGAAATATGGCAAATGGATGTTAAGACTGCTTTTTTGAATTGTAATCTTGATGAGAGTATTTTTATTTCTCAGCCCGAAGGGTTCATAACCCAAGGTCAGGAGCAAAAGGTTTGTAAACTGAATCGATCCATTTATAGGTTGAAACAGGCCTCCAGGTCTTAGAATATTAGATTTGATACTACGATCAAATTTTTTGGCTTTGACCAAAATGTTGATGAACCTTGTGTATACAAGAAAATCAACCAGAATAAAGTAGCTTTCCATGTACTTTATGTTGACGACATCCTACTCATTGGGAATGATGTAGGGTATCTGTCTGACGTAAAAGAATGGCTAGCGGCCCAATTCTAAATGAAAGATTTTGGTGAGGTCCAATATGTTCTTGGCATCCAGATTATTCGGGATAGAAAGGACAAAATGCTAGCTCTGTCTCAAGCAACGTATATCGACAAGATGTTGGCCCGATATTCGACGCAGAATTCCAAGAAGGGTTTATTGCCTTTCAGGCATGGGATTCACCTGTTTAAGAAACAGTCTCCTAAGACACCTCAAGAGGTTGAGGATATGAGACGGATTCCCTACGCCTCTATAGTGGGTAGCTTAATGTATGGTATGCTCTGCACGAGGCCTGACATCTGTTATGTTGTAGGGATTGTCAGCAGATATCAGTCAAATCCAGGGTTAGACCACTAGACCGTCGTTACAGGAATCCTCAAGTATCTTAGGAGAACGAGGGACTACATGCTGGTGTTTGGGGCTAAAGAGTTAGCTCTCACCGGATACACCAGGACTTCCAGTCTGACAAGGATTCTAGGAAATCCACGTCAGGGTTAGTGTTCACCATTAATGGGGAAGCTGTAGTTTGGAGAAGTATATAGCAAGGATGCATAGCTGACTCCACGATGGAGGCTGAGTATGTAGCTGCTTGTGAAGCAGCTAAGGAAGCTGTTTGGCTAAGGAAGTTCTTGACATATTTGGAAGTTGTTCCAAATATGAACTTGCCCATTACGTTATACTGTGACAACAGTGGGGTTGTAGCCAATTCAAAGGAACCTCGCAGCCACAAACGAGGTAAACACATAGAGAGGAAGTATCATCTGATTCAAGAGATTGTGCAAAGAGGAGATGTGGTCGTGACCAAGATCGCTTCAGAGCAGAACATTGTTGATCCGTTTACGAAGGCCCTCTCGGCTAAAGTGTTCGAGGGTCATCTAGAAAGTCTAGGTCTGCGAGATATGTATATAGCGTAATCTAGGGCAAGTGGGAGATGTGTAATGGGTGTAAGGATGCCCTAGTTTATTGTATTTTGTATATTTACTTTTCATGTAATGTACAACATACATGTACCATTTCCAGCTTTGGATTATATTGTACATACTTTTCCCTTTAACTTGAGTTTTAGTTCAAGTGGGAGTTTGTTGGGTTTTAAGCCCTAAAACTTGTAGATAGTAAATGTACATTTGACCGAACATGAATAAAAGTGATGTATTATTCATGTTTGTATTATATCTTGTCTTATTAACCCTAATCCAATAAACTAAACATCCAAGACTAATAGAATGAGGCTTGAACTAGTATGTAGGGACATACGGGGATCAATGTTCAAGTTTTAGCCTAAAGGGTCTTTAGTATAGGGATAAGGTTGGGTACCTTATCCTGGTGACACTATGGATATGGCCTGTTTTGTATATTGATACAAACGTAATGATCCAACGTGTTCATGTAGTTGACATGCGAGTGGGGGTATCCTCTGCAATGAGTTTGCACAAAGACCGGACCGCGAAATAGTTAACCACTAACTGTAACACCGTGAGTTAGCTCAGTTTCTATTTCACTAGGATGACCTAGGCAACTTGGCCTTAATCCTAAGTGGATTATGGACTCCTGTCCATGAGGGATTGTCCTTTGATTTGTACGGGTGAGAGTGGCATGTTCACCGACTCAATAAGCTTACCATTTTGGGGACAAAACCGAGTGGGGAGCTAGGAACATAGTCTTACAAGATGGAATTCACTCCTTCCCAACTTTAGGGTAAATAGAGGTGTGTTCCCTTAAGTGGTGTCTCCGGATCTTGAACAATGGGCCCTACCCTCGTTATGGCACGAGAGGGACTTCTGTTTGTTGGTTGGACCTCAAACAGGTTGTTCATTAGAGGAACACTGGTACTTAAGGATCAAGAGGTAGCCCAGGAATAAAACGGTAATTTGACCTAGCTGGGGTACGAACACACGTGAAGGGCTGACTTGCTATTGATGGTCGATATCCGTGGACACAAAAATATATCTACAGTGAGAAGAGTGCAGTTGTGGTTCTATAGTGGAATGAACCACAGTTAACGAACATTGATTAACTTGGTTAATGAGTTTAACCAATTAATCTCATATCGTTGGAGCTTCAGATCTGTAGATCCATTAGGTCCCACCGGTAGCTCACTAAGAGCGTTGAGGTAAATTTCTAAGGAGAGTTTGAATATTCGAAGGGGTTCGAATATTAAAGTAAAATGTGCATTTGATTCATATTAAAACTATAGGTTATAATTAATGCACATTTGATGTACAATAATACTATAGTTTATTTGAGAGAGTTATAATTAAATATATGATATTTAGTTATAATATTAATTAATTGTTGAATTAATTAATATTTTTTGTTTTAATTTAATTTAATTCAATTTCATTAAACTATAGGTTAAGTGGATCATTTATATTAAAGTGTTTTATATAAATGTTGTTAAATTAAATAATGATTTAATTTAATTGATTAATGTTATTTATAAATTGATCAGTTAGGAGAGCTTATCAATTCTCCACTCACCTAGGTCTTCACGTGTAGAAGGGAGAAAAATAAGGGGAGTGGGTCCCCTTCATGTTGGGTTTTATGTCTTAAAACTCGTAGATAGTGAATGTAAACAAATTGTATACTTGTTTCAATAAAGTGTTATTGAGTTTCTACAATAAAGTGTTATTGTTAAATATTGCACAATTTGACCCAAATCCAATAAACTAAGATCCAAGGTTGTTTACATGTGACTTGAACTAGTATGTGGGGACATACAGGGATCGGTGTTTAAGTAACAACCTAAAAGGTCTATAGTACAGGGATAAGGTTGGGTACCTTATCCTGGTAACACTATGTGATACGACCCACTTTGTATTCGATACAGACGTATTGATCCAAGGCGTCATGTAGGAGACATGCGAGCGGGGGTATCCTATGCAATGAGTTTGCATAAGACCGGACCACGAAATAGTAAACCACTAGATGTAACACCGTTAACTAGCTAGTTAGGTTACTGTTCCAATAGGATGACTAGGTAACTCAGTCTTAATCCTGAGTGTGTCATGAACTCCTTCTCACGAGGGATTGTCCTTTGATTAGTATGGGTGAGAGTGGCTTGCACGCCGACTCAATAAGCCTACCTTCTTGGGGACAAGACCGAGTGGGGGGTTGGGGACATGACAACATAAGATGGAATTCGCTCTTTCCTGGTTCTAAGAGAAGTAGATGAGTGTTCCCTTAAGTGGTGACTCCGGGTCTTGAACAAAGGGATCATGCTCTCTCACTGGCCCGAGAGAGACTTTCTGTTTACTGGTTGGACCATAAATAGGTTATTCATTAGAGGAGCACTGGTACTTAAGGAGCCAGAGGTAACACAGGGGTAAAATGGTAATTTGACCCAACTGTAGTTACGAACACTTGTGAAGGATTGACTTACCGGTATAGGTATATATCCGTGGACACAGAAATGTTCTACAGTGAGAACAGTTCAGCTGTGGGTCTTTAGTGGAATGACCCACAGTTAATGAATATTTGTTAACCTAGTTAATGAGTTTAATCTATTAACCTCATATCATTGGAGCTTCTGATCTGTAGATCCATTAGGTCCCCCTGCTAGCTCGTAAAGAGTAATTAGGAACAAATATATCTTGAGGGGATTTGAATAGTCCAAATTCATATTGGGAATTAAGTTAATTGTATGAGATGCAAATTAATATAATACATAGGTGATGCATTAAAATATAAAGTCTAATTTGAGATTAAACTTTATTATATTGAGAGATTGATATATTTGAAAGAGTTCAAATATATGTCTAATTAAATATATGGTATTTAATTAGAAGATGAATTAATTAATTATTAATTAATTAATTATTCAATTTAGTTTAAATTAAATGAGATTTAATTAAACTATAGTCTATGAGAGAAATAAATATTTGAAGAAGTTCAAATATTTATATGAATTTGATTCATATTAAATTTATAGGATATAAGAGAATTGGGAGGAGTTCCAATTTTAATATGAATTTGATTCATATTATTGAATTAATTAATTGAAGGCCTGAGATTAAATATATGATATTTAATTGGGTAATTAATTAATTAACTAATAGAAAGTCTGAAATTAAATATATGATATTTAATTGGTGATTAATTAATTTAAAGAATTAATTAATTAGAAATTAATCAATTATGGAAATGATTAATCACTTATGGAAGTAATTAATCATTTATGGAAATGATTTAATCACTTATGGAAGTGATCAATCATTTATGGAAAAGATTAATCAATTATGGAATTGATTGGTTATGGAATTGATTAATATGAAAAAGATTAAATCAGTTATGGAAATAATTGATTTTAAATGAATATTTTATTCATGGTCTTTCTCCTATAAATAGAACACTAACCCTAGGGTTTAGGTACTACAACTTATGGCCACCATAAGGCCCTCTCATATTCTCTCAACTCAAGAACTCTAGGGAGAATTTTCTCTAGAGTTTTTCCCATTCAAGATTAGGTAGTCCCACAACTACGTTCCTAATCTTAGAGTTATAGCAAGGAAGATCAAATGGTGGTGTCCCAATTGTTGACGCTTGGTCCAAAATCAAGAAAGACATTCTTGAAGTATTCAGAGTCGTCAACGGAGGTATGTTTTTCACCTCTTAACTTTTTGCCAATGTATTGGTATTTTGTAGAACAAAATTAATTTGCGAACGGTCCAATTGCTTCCGCTGTAACGGAATTGGGAATTCCAATCCTTCATTTCAACGGTTGCTTAACCTCTCCCCTTGATTTTTATGATTGGTTACAGTCCAGTGATACTCTGTCCCTCTCTGAATCGTGAAGCTCTCTCTCTCAACAGGCTCTATGTGTTTTTCCTCTCAAGAAAAACAAGGAACAAAAATATTCTCAAGACCTTAGAGATTTTAGTTGGTTCCCACAAACCACTCAACTCCAAATCCTAGGAGAATACCGGTGCTACTACGTGGTGGTGTTCGTGGGAGATTTGCAGTGAAGAAAGGGTTCTAAGGCTGCTAGATTTCATCTCAATTCAAAGGGAATTAGGCAAAAAGATCAAGAATCACATCTAAGGTAGGTATTTCTTGATCTAGGATTATTAGGGTCCTAATCTAGATTAGTTCTAGATGTTTTTAATTATATTTCAGCATGCTTTATTTGTTTTCCAGCATGTTTAAAGTAGTTTAAATTGCTGTAAAATTTGTTTGCAAATTGTATCGGTATTTTAATCTTAAGAAAATACAGTATGGTTTTATGATCGTTTCCGCTGCGCTAGGGCTTTATCCCTTCAAAAAGAACGTTAGTACTACCAAATTTAGGTCAATTTGAGTGGTATGAAAGCTCTGCAAACTTCTGAAGGCAGAAAAAAGAGATTCAAACAACGCAACTAAATATCATTTGGTAAAACATACGAGTGACAAGTAGAAGCAGCAGATTCTACTTTTGACCGGCCAATGTATGCCTCAGTATGGATAATCTGAGATATAAATGCACTTGCAGAAGTTATAAGTACATTTATAATCTTGTAACAGAATTATACTTAGCGAAATAAAGGTCTAATAGTTTATACAACCAAAAAAATTGAGCATTAAAGACTTTACCATGGCTAGAATTAATGTTCAGCCATGATCACAAAAACAAACATACAAAAGGTTACATGTCGATGATGAAGGGAATAAAAGTCCCCACGCAGCGGAAGCGCATCGATTGGACCTTACGCCGTATATTAATTAACATTAAAATACCGTTACGATAACTCAAACAAAACTTTAAACTAACTTTAAAGTGGCTGTAAAAACGGTTTAAACATGCTAGAATAAATCTAAATTTATTTTAAAAAACTTTTCTAACGAAAAGAGGAAGAACCGTTACAAACCTCCGTTGTAGACTTGACCGTTCTTCGCCAACGACGCTCCAACGAACGAAAACGCAGCAGCCTTCTCGCCTCTTGATCGCTGGATTTTCTTCTTTGAATGACACAATAACCACAGAGGTTACACCGGTATGTCTCTAAGTCTAGGAGGTCAAAGACTTGTGGGAGTCTTTCTCTAAGAGGGAGGCTAGAGAGAATTCTAGGTCTTGTCTTTCAAGAGTGTCAAGTGTCATGACCAATTAGGTCTAGTGTTCTATTTATAGAAGAGAGGCCATGAATAAAATATTCAATTAAATCAATCTTTTCCAAAATTGATTCAATCTTATTCCTTAATTAATCAATCATGATCAATCAATTCCCCAATTGATTAATCTTTTCCATAAATGACTAATTTCTTCCATAAGTAATTAGATCATTCCCATAAATGATTAATCACTTCCTTAAGTGATTAATTATTTACATAATTGATTAATTCATGGTTAATGAATTCTTTAATTAATTAACCACCAATTAAATATCACATATTTAATTTTCGGCCTTGAATTAATTAATTTTGCCCAAACACTTTTAGGACTTAAATTAATTAATTCTTTCAATCTTCCATAAATTTATATTTGAACTTCTTCAAATATTAATTTCTCTCATAATAATATATCAATATATATTATATTTATTTCCCTTAGTAAATTGAACATTTTCAATTTACATTTAATTACTTAGTTGCCTCAAATTACTTTACGAGCTACCAGTGGGACCTTATGGACCTGCAGATCAGAAGCTCCAACGATGTGAGATTAATTGGTTAAACTCATTAACCACAATAATCAATATTCGTTAACTGTGTGTACATTCCACTATAGACTCACAGTTGCACTCTTCTCACTGCAGACATATTTTCTGTGTCCACGGAACTTAGACCAATATCGACTAGTTAGTCCTTCACGAGTGTCCGTAACACCAGCTGGGTCAAATTACCGTTTTACCCCTGGGTCACCTCTATTTCCTTAAGTATCAATTCTCCTCTAATGAACAATCTGTTTATGGTCCAACCATCAAACAGAAAAATCCTCTCGTGCCATTGAGAGGGTAGGGCCCTTTGTTCAAGACTCGGAGTAACCACTTAAGGGAACACTCATCTGCTTTCCTAAAGTCGGGAAGGAGTGAATTCCATCTTGTACGATTATGTTCCCAACTCCTCATTCGGTCTTTTCCCCAAAGTGGTAGGCTTATTGAGTCGGCGTATTGGCCACTCTCACCCATACAAATGAAAGGACAATCTCTCATGAGCAGGAGTCCATAATCAACTCAGGATTAAGACTAAGTTGTCTAGGTCGTCCTAGTGAAATAGAAAACCAACTAGTTAACGGTGTTATAACTAGTGGTTACTATTTCGTGGTCCGGTCTTATGCAAACTCATTGCATAGGATACCCCCACTCGCATGTCTCCTACACAAACGCGTTGGATCGCAGCGTTTGTATCAAATACAAAGTGGGCCGTATCCATAGTGTTGCTAGGATAAGGCACCCAGTCTTATCCCTATACTATAGACCTTTTAGGCTGTTTCTTGAACAATGATCCCCATATGTCGCTACATATAGTTCAAGACTCATATTATAGCCTAGGATGTCTAGTTTATTGGATTAGGGTCAAATAGTGCAATATTTAACAATAACATTTTATTGTAGAAACTAAATAACACTTTATTAAATTCAAGTATATAATTTGTTTACATTCACTATCTACGAGTTTTAGGGCATAAAACCCAACAAACTCCTACTTGAACTAAAACTCTAGTTTAGTGGGATGTACAACAATCTATTCAATAGTGGGTGTACAAATACATGTATAAAACATGTACAATGTACAAATACAATAAACTAGGGCATCACTATACCCATTGGTATCACTATACCCATTGTATGATGGTATCACTATACCCATTGTATAATGGTATCACTATACCCATTAATGGTATCATTATACCCATTACATTTCTCCCACTTACCCTAGATTTCATCTTTGTACATAACTCGTAGACCTAGACCTTCTAGATGACCCTCATACCCTTTAGCCGAGAGAGTCTTCGTGAATATTTCAATTTAATTCAATGTGTGTGTGCTTGTCTTGGGTTGGAAAGTTCTTATGAATTTTCCACAACACCACTGTATCACTATAAAGTCTGATGGGCAAGTTCAATCAGTCAAGAACTTTCTAAGTCTTACAATCTCTATCGCTGCTTCACAAGCAACTATATTTTTGGCTTATATGGTCAAGACTGTAATTATGCCACATTATAGCTCCTTTGTAAATTTTGACCATGGACACTGATTGATATGTGCTGACTATCCCTACATCATCACAGATGTCAGGCCTTGTGCAGAGCATTGCATACATTATGCTGCCCACAGCGGAGGTCTAGGAAATCTGTCTCATATTTTTAATCTCTTGAGGTGTCTTAGGCCACTATTCCTTAGACAAGTGAACCCCATGCTTGAAATACAATAAGTCATTCTTGGAGTTCTGCATCGAATATTGGGACAACATGTTGTCAATATACGTTGCTTGAGACAGGGCTAGCGTTTTGTTCTTCCGATCCCAGACTATTAGGATTCCAAGAACATATTCGACCTTTCCAAAATCTTTCATTTGGAATTGGTCCGCTAGCCATCCTTTATGTCAGACATATATCCTTATCAGTCTTAAAATCCATGTCAGTGTATCCTGTAAGGATCAAATCCTTAGTCCTATACACGAGCATATAGTTCATCTTTCTCCTCAGATACTTGAGGATATTCATAACGGTTTTCCAATGATCAAATCTTGGATTAGATTGGTACTTACTGACAATCCCTATTGCATAGGTCATTTGTCTCATGTCCTCAACTTCTTGAGGTGTCTCAGGAAACCATTTCTTAGACAAAATGAATTCCACGCCTGAAAGGTAGAGAACCCTTCTTGGAATTCTGCATCTAACATCTCGTAGATATAAGACACTTGAGATAATGCTAGCTTTTTGTTCTTACCGTTCCTAACGATTTTGATCCGAAGAACAAACTTAGCTTCTCCAAATTTTCATTTGGAATTGAGCTACTAGCTTATTTTACTAGTCAGTAATAAGATAACCTACATCATTCCCAATGACTAGGATATCAATTACATACAACACTAATAAAGTTACTGAACTATTGACGATCTTCTTGTAAAGACAAGATTCATCAATATTCTTGATTAAAGCCAAAAGATTTGATCACAGTATCAAATCTTATATTCCAAGATCGAATTGCTTAGGTCAACCCATGAATGGATCACTTAAGCTTGCAAACCCCTTTTTGCTTCTGATCTTGCTAAATGAATCATTCTGCTTGAGACATGTAGATACTCTTCTCAAGATTACCATTCAAAAGTGTAGTCTTGACATCCATTCTAAATGGACAAAAGTTCTAATAGACTTCAACGTGACGACAGGAGATAAGACTTTCTTACAGTCCCCTGTCTCTGGGTATAACCCTTTTTCCATAAGTCTAACCATAAGATTATGTCTCGTTTCTTCTTGTAGATTCATTTGTAATTCATTGGTGTTACCCCATTAGATAGATCTACAAGATTCTAGATGGAATTGAAATCACATATTTCAATTCCGGATCCATCGCTTTAATCCAATTGGTTCTTGTTAACATCATTTATTGCCTTGCTCTAAGACAATGAATCCTCTAAATCATCATCAGGTTTGACGATCTGGGCTTCAATTAAACCCATGTAATGGTCAGATTGTAGGACAATCCTCCCACTATATTGAGGCACTCTCAACTCTTTGAGATAGATGTAACTAACCAGTTGTATTGGCCTTATCAACAACTCTTGTTAAAGGTCCAACATCATCAACAACCCTTGTTCCCTTATCAACAACTCTTGTTGATATTTTGTAACTTCATCAGTTAATTTACTTAAAACGAACTTATTTTGTGGCTTATTATTTCTTATGTGGTCTTCTTCTGAGAATGTAGCATTTGTCGATACAAATTCTTTATTCTCTTGCGGATTGAAGAAGAATTCACATCTCTCGTTTTCATGGGGTAGCCTACGAATAGGTATATTATTTGAACAGTGTTCCAATTTCTTTTGGGTTTGACACAATCACATGTGTTGGACTCCCTAAAAATAACGTAAACTACTTTTACGTCTTATCCACATTTCAAAAGATGTTTCACAAACACTTTTGATGGAACGTTGTTCGAAATATGTGCTGCAGTCAACACTGCATGACCCCAAAAACGAGTCAGGCAAATGAGCATAGCTCATAATGAATCGATTCGTATCCAATAGGATTCTATTTCTCCTATCTAATACACCGTTTCCTTAAGGTGTTTCGGGTTTAGTTGAGATGTAATTCCATGTTCTATCAAATAGTCTTGGAATCTCAAGTCTCATCTACTCTACACCTCGATCAGATCGAAGTGTTTTTAACAACTCACCTAACAAGTTTCCAACTTCTGTCTCAAACCATTTTGAATTTCTCAAGAGCTTTAGACTTAAGTTGCATTAGGTTGAGATACCCATACCTTGCATAATTATCTATAATATAGATAAATTATTCATGCCCTCCCACTGCTTTAACATATTAGACCTCAAAGATCCAAATGTACTAGCTCTAAGGGCTCTTTGGCTTTCTTATCTCTTTTCCAGTAAAAGATCTATTAGTCATATCGTCCATAAGACATGACTTTATTGGTATTAGAGAGTGTTCTTCTAACTATCTTAGAAGTATACTCAAGACTAAGCTCTCAATCATATTGAGATCATAACTAGCCTAACACCTTAAGAACCAAAGAAAGGTATTTCCTTTAGGAGAAATCTTTTGCCTTTCATTTCTTTGATTAGTAGCATCCACAAGCAACACAGTGTTCATGACTACCTTAATCTTGATTAGTCTTTAAAAACGTTTATGTTATTTTTCCAGTTCAGCTGAACAAAAGTTAACTCCCTTTCTTGAAATGAACTGCATTAGCAGAGAAAGGTAAAGAGTAACATTGTTCCAGCCAATACGATACAGAAATCAAATTTCTAGGAATTATATACACATTATCTAATAATATGTATTTGCTCCCACTGGAAAAAAATAACTTGACGTTCCCCATTGCTACAGTCAAGACAACCTCTCTAGTTCAAAATTTTGAGAGTTATCTCAATAGCATGAAGCTATTGCCAGGAATTCTTTCCTTTTAATAAGAAGAACAACCGTAATTTGTGACTATGAATCAAGTATTCGGGTAGAATCATCATTCTTCACAAATTACGCTTCCAAGACTAGTAAATCGAATTTACTGTCTTTGGACAGGTCTTCCTTGACTGAGTAAGGCTCAATGTCACATTCATTAATAACACTTCTTAATGAATTAAACATTTTTTGGGCATGAGAACATTTCTCTATCAAGACTAATCTTACAATATTGGCCACAAATTAGTCGTTTAAATTTGTTGTATAATCACCGTTATTAATAAAATGAGCGTAAGACTATGCACATATGAAAACATTGAATTGTTGAAATAACAAATCACTTGATTATTTATCGCACTAACCCATTACAAGAGCAATACAAACAATTGCATACAATCCAATCAATTTAGCAAAACAGACAATCACAGAACCCTAAAACTATCGATTTAGTTTCGCAACGACGTTTCAGAGGTTTAGAATACCAGCCACCGAAGGGTGATCAGGTACTCCTCCTTTGAAATGAGACACCTCTCAGCTAATTCTAATTCCAGAATAACTCATATTCCTATAGACATTAGCCACCGTTGTTCGGTCAAGGATTTGTTAACACTTTTAACTTATCCTCGTAAGTGTAACCCTCCCACTTTCAGATCTCAGAGGCACGCACCAACAGGCTACCGAAGGGAAAGACAACTGTTGGTGATTAGCCTAAGAGCTCCTATCCTTTTCAGGAGTTCACGATGTTCCGAATCCTATGATCAGACCCTCCGAAGGGATGGATGCGCCAGGGCAACTTGCAGGCGGATCATAGGATTCTCACGGTGCGAACTATGGGCGGAGACCGAGGGATACGTTGACACGTGTCCCGCTCCCACTTACTCTAGACATTTTTCCCATTCACCTTGATATTGATCCATGCAAACACTTTCCGAAGGGAGGCCGCTCCTAGGGCGACTCGAAGCCGAGCATGAATCTCACGTTGTGAATATAGGGACGTAGGAGCAAAACTTGATTTAAATCTCGTTTTGTAATTTTTCCTCCCACTGAAAATGTCCTAAGGTTAATATAGGGTTGTTTAACTTAGATAGTATTCGGCTAAGTCAATCTATCTAAGTCTGATCCTATTATAACAATTATGGAAAGGATTCAACTGCAATCTTTTGGGTGAATTAAACTTCTTTCAATAAACCCAACATTGCAAGTCAACATTACTATGGTTAATTCAACTCAATCTGGTTAGTTCCCAGGTAGGAGGTGTTCCATAAACCGTCAACTTAAATACCCCCAACCTTAGACAGAACTTTACCGAGAGAATTCCCTTATAACCTCAGTAATGTAAGGTCTTTACTCTAAAGATCTAGGTGCATTAAACACTTTTAATAAGCCTAGTGACATTGCATGCTAACATTTAACTATGATTAATTCAACTCCGGTATTCCAGGTCAGTTCCCAGGTAGGAGGTGTTCCGTAAACCGTCAACTTAAATACCCCCAGCCTTAGACAGAACATTACCGGTGGAGTTCCCTTATAATCATAGCAATGTTTTTCCTACTTAGTAAATTAAAACTATTTTTAATTCTAAGTAAGAAAAGATTCTAATCCTATTAGAAATCGATCTAGGTCTAATTAATTTTAAACAATTTAAAATTAATCCAATTTATCCTATGATCTTATGTTTGCATGCAAATCTTGATTATAGATTGACGGTTTCTAATCATTAATATTGAAGAACTATTTCAAATTTTAATGATTAATCCTATAATCAAGAATCTAGGGTTTAATTCATTCAACAATCTCATTCAAATTAAATAATTAAACCACACTAATTGCATGAATAATATAACAATTATATTATTAACTATGGATGTTTCATGCTTCATGCAATTTTGATTTTCTTTTATTATAACAATTATAAGCCAATCAAGAAAATCAATCAAGCATGCTTCATTCATCACATTAAACATAACTATTTATATTTAATTTAAGTAATGACATGCTTCATGCTTTCCAATTTTTTCATATAAATTAATATACACTTATATTAAAAAATATGAAAACAAATCCATGCATTTAAACATACATTATAACAATTTATAATATATAAAAAAATGCATGAGCATGTTTATAACCTAAGGTGGGATTAAATAATCTATATGACATCCATAAAGCATATAAATAGCAATTGAACCGGTTAATTTTGGCCCCTAGGATAAAATAAAGCATTAAATTACATTAATTAAGCTAAATTCTATCCTAAAAAATCCATGTACAGCTCCGGAATTGGCCTAGACAGCACGAACCGCCCCGAACCACCTCGAACCGGCCTCCAAAATCACGAACCATGCCCAAAATCGGCTGAACCGGACCAAATAGGTCCCAGCCCAGCCGAACCGGTCCGAACCGGACCGGTTACACCTTGAACCGCGCCTTTTGAAACCCTAGGTCGCGCCTCCATCGTGACAGCGTCGAGACGCTGTGTTGATTAGCGTCCCGACGCTGTGCGTTTTCCATATCTGGCGCCTGCGTAATCGAGACAGCGTCGAGACGCTGTTGAGGTAGCGTCCCGACGCTGTGTGCTTTCCTTACCGAGCGCCTTCGGTATCGAGACAGCGTCGAGACGCTATTGAAGGAGCGTCCCGACGCTGTTGCGTCTGGAGGCAGAATCTGGGCAAAACAGCAACGATTTCTTCGATTTCGGCCCCGATTTCAGCGACGATTGCTCTGATTTTCATCTCATAAAAACCTATTCTAGACCCGGACTTACATAGGACTCGATTTTACATAATATACCCGAAACACCGAGCCTTACATGATCAAAATCACATAAAATAAAATCTATGGCCATAAAATTAACCCAAACAGTTCAATTCAAACCGAACATACAATATGCATAAATCCCACCTATTAGAGCCTATCGCAACTTTTAAAATTAATTAATAGGGACAGCGATGTCTCTGATACCAATTGAAGGGAATAAAAGTCCCCACGCAGCGGAAGCGCATCGATTGGACCTTACGTCGTATATTAATTAACATTAAAATACCGTTACGATAACTCAAACAAAACTTTAAACTAACTTTAAAGTGGCTGTAAAAACGGTTTAAACATGCTAGAATAAATCTAAATTTATTTTAAAAAACTTTTCTAACGAAAAGAAGAAGAACCGTTACAAACCTCCGTTGTAGACTTGACCGTTCTTCGCCAACGACGCTCCAACGAACGAAAACGCAGCAGCCTTCTCGCCTCTTGATCGCTGGATTTTCTTCTTTGAATGACACAATAACCACAGAGGTTACACCGGTATGTCTCTAAGTCTAGGAGGCCAAAGACTTGTGGGAGTCTTTCTCTAAGAGGGAGGCTAGAGAGAATTCTAGGTCTTGTCTTTCAAGAGTGTCAAGTGTCATGACCAATTAGGTCTAGTGTTCTATTTATAGAAGAGAGGCCATGAATAAAATATTCAATTAAATCAATCTTTTCCAAAATTGATTCAATCTTATTCCTTAATTAATCAATCATGATCAATCAATTCCCCAATTGATTAATCTTTTCCATAAATGACTAATTTCTTCCATAAGTAATTAGATTATTCCCATAAATGATTAATCACTTCCTTAAGTGATTAATTATTTACATAATTGATTAATTCATGGTTAATGAATTCTTTAATTAATTAACCACCAATTAAATATCACATATTTAATTTCCGGCCTTGAATTAATTAATTTTGCCCAAACACTTTTAGGACTTAAATTAATTAATTCTTTCAATCTTCCATAAATTTATATTTGAACTTCTTCAAATATTAATTTCTCTCATAATAATATATCAATATATATTATATTTATTTCCCTTAGTAAATTGAACATTTTCAATTTACATTTAATTACTTAGTTGCCTCAAATTACTTTACGAGCTACCAGTGGGACCTTATGGACCTGCAGATCAGAAGCTCCAACGATGTGAGATTAATTGGTTAAACTCATTAACCACAATAATCAATATTCGTTAACTGTGTGTACATTCCACTATAGACTCACAGTTGCACTCTTCTCACTGCAGACATATTTTCTGTGTCCACGGAACTTAGACCAATATCGACTAGTTAGTCCTTCACGAGTGTCCGTAACACCAGTTGGGTCAAATTACCGTTTTACCCCTGGGTCACCTCTATTTCCTTAAGTACCAATTCTCCTCTAATGAACAATCTGTTTATGGTCCAACCATCAAACAGAAAAATCCTCTCGTGCCATTGAGAGGGTAGGGCCCTTTGTTCAAGACTCGGAGTAACCACTTAAGGGAACACTCATCTGCTTTCCTAAAGTCGGGAAGGAGTGAATTCCATCTTGTACGATTATGTTCCCAGCTCCCCATTCGGTCTTTTCCCCAAAGTGGTAGGCTTATTGAGTCGGCGTATTGGCCACTCTCACCCATACAAATCAAAGGACAATCTCTCATGAGCAGGAGTCCATAATCAACTCAGGATTAAGACTAAGTTGTCTAGGTCGTCCTAGTGAAATAGAAAACCAACTAGTTAACGGTGTTATAACTAGTGGTTACTATTTCGTGGTCCGGTCTTATGCAAACTCATTGCATAGGATACCCCCACTCGCATGTCTCCTACACAAACGCGTTGGATCGCAGCGTTTGTATCAAATACAAAGTGGGCCGTATCCATAGTGTTGCCAGGATAAGGCACCCATTCTTATCCCTATACTATAGACCTTTTAGGCTGTTTCTTGAACAATGATCCCCATATGTCGCTACATATAGTTCAAGACTCATATTACAGCCTAGGATGCCTAGTTTATTGGATTAGGGTCAAATAGTGCAATATTTAACAATAACATTTTATTGTAGAAACTAAATAACACTTTATTAAATTCAAGTATATAATTTGTTTACATTCACTATCTACGAGTTTTAGGGCATAAAACCCAACAGATGAATGTTATTTAGCTCACCTACAACGTGGTCAACAATTCCCAGACGACCTAGAATCATAATTCCAACCATATGCATGGGTTATAAAATATAAACACAAACTAACTACCACTTATACATTGCATCACACGTTGGTTTATCAGTTCTAATCAAAATTTAAATAGAACAGTCATCTTACCAACACCACAAGCTACAAGATTGATAGGACCAAATTAGTCCTCTTTATTTGTTGTTAATCTAGACTTGTTAGGGTGCACTTTACGCTTTATTTGTCTATTTTGTAGATAATTTGTGCATTCAGGACATCAGGGTCGAACTACACAAATTGGAGTTAATTCGAGCAATTTAATGAGTTTTCGAGCTTACTTGACAGCCATTAGGCCAGGGCCATAAAGGACTATATGAGATCCTAACAACGTCATCTTGAGGAGGTGAGAAAACCGTGAGGATCGTGACGAGCCCGAAGAATAGTTCCAAGGAGTCAAAGATTCGAGGCCCAAATCGAGCAAGAAACGACATGGAATGAAGTCGAAGCACGCTGAAAATATAGGCACGGCGTCGAGACGCCATGCCCAGCGTCGAGACGCCGCGACAAATTTTTCTATAAATCCCATTTTTTATTTCCGTCGAATGTATCACAATTTAGGGTTTAGTTTTTGACCTTCCTCTCTGTTCTCTCTGTCTTAGAAGACCAGAATTAAGAGGTGTAAGTTTTCCTTTTGATTTTCTTTGTATTTTCTTCTTATTGTAGCGTTGGGTCATGGATTTTAGCCGGCTTAACCGCCATCTAAGCCCGTTGACGTCGATTGGATGATTTTTGGGTTATAGAATGTATTTCTTTGTGAGTTTCATGTTCTGAATTTCTATTTAATTTCATATTGTTATTGTATTTTGGATTCAGTTCGTATTATTTGCATGCGTTGTAGGTTAGATTGATGTCCTAACTCGCAGCTCGTATGTTAATAACTTGCTAAGAAATCGATTTCCAAGTAGTTAATGGAACATTGGTTTAATTGTTTACGCATAGACTGATTCGTGGGCACGGGTCCCAAGAGCAGACTCTAACTTTGTTGCTTGACACGATAGGTTTAGAATCCAAAATAGCGTTAGAAGTAATCTAGGCCTAATTATTTCTAATGCCCTAATCAATCCACTAGACTTAAGGCAATTGGTTAATTGTTTAATTGGAAAGTCCAATTGGATTAATTAATTAACTAATTAGTTTCTAATTCAATGGACGTTATATGATCGGGTTAGATGGCTTAGGTGGGCTTTGGGTCTTTTTTGGGTTCAGATTAGATCGATTGAGCAATTGAGCAATTCAAACTAGCCTTTAACAGGTAGAGATTCAATGATCAAAGTAAATCATTCAAACCCAATAATCACTCCAATCGGTGTCGCCTAATTTAATTAACTTCCTCATATTTTTATGATCCTTGCAACTTAATTTCTTGTTCTTTAAATTTCTCGCTTTTTTAAATTCTTGCATTTTAAATTCCTTGCACGTTCATTTATCCAATTTTCCAATTCCCCTTTTTACCACTTTCATAACTCAAAATAAATAGAAAATAGATAACCAACTGCCACTCCCTATGATCGACCCTGACCACTACTACTGCAAGTAGTTTAGTGTTTGTGGAATTATAAATTTTATTTGGCAAACAGGGAGCCTCGACAACTCCCGTCCCGTCAAAGATACAATAAAGCGGGCGAGCCCAACCCTCTCACTCCAACTACTAAAATTCAAGACTTCAAAAACCTCGATTGTCCTTAAACGAACGTAGTTACATTAATGTTTCACTTTATAATCGTTTCGATAAATTACACAACTAAGAATCCGCATGAAATAATTACCAATATATTTTTGCCTTATTGACTCAGAAAAGAACGAATTGATAATGAAAGTAGACCTTGGATTTCGAAGAAAGGAAGAAGGTGGTGGCGACTGTATCTGTAAATCATATTAGGGGACAATTCGTGAGGGAAGACGGACTCAAGAGTGGATACTGCAGTGCAAGAGCCATTAGACAGGCCATCCTTCTGGTGACGGTTCAGGTCTCGGAGCTGGGATACAAAAACCGAAATACGACGTTTTAAGTCAAACTTGGGGGATTTCAAGGTCTCGATTTCTTGCAGAATACGAGAAGAATATGTAGTACTCGAGCCCATGCTGATAAGCTAAGTTCACAAAAAGAGTGGGACGAATGCTACGCTAAAACACAGGAAGCGTATAACCCTAAGAACATCAAAGCAGAAAGGAAGCAATGCAAAAGTCAGTTCGAAATTAGTTTCGACCTCCTCGAGTTGACTCCAGAATGGTTATTTTGTCCTTTTAGCATTGTATCACAAAGGTAATTTTAGACCCATTGTTATTTGTTAGAATTTCTAATATTTACAATTGTATATATTATTTATCAATATGTTGTCATTATTGTCTTTATTCTTTCCTTATATTGTAGTGGGTATTTCTCCTATGTAAGAAGACTTATGTTGCACATATTAGTATATGAAACAATAATTATTCTCCTAAATTCAAGATGGTATCAGAGCAAGGTTAAACCCTAGTGTCTCTAAAACCCAAAAAAAAAAAACCTAGCCACCATACTTTTTTCAAACCCTAGTCGTCGCTGTCGTCGAAACCCTAGCCACAATTCTTGATTGGTGCATCCTACTTTCGGCGTCAGTGGCCTTGTGTTTTTCCTTGACCCATACACCTCCGTTTCCACACCTAACCCTAGCCGCCATAGCTTTCGCCGCTGTCGACATCCATCACCGCCATTCATGTGACCAAGCTCCAAGTCAACCCGCGACCTCGAGCTTTCTGCCGTCTTTGACCAAATCAACCATGTCTACTACATGGACACTTTAGATCAATACGTCTATATCAAATAGAAAGTGATAGCAAGCAGAAATGTTACTATTTTAGTCCCAATTTATTAGGCTTTTTAGTGCTTTAATTGTGTTTTTATTGAAGATATTTAATATATTTTGTTATTTGGTCTTTAAGAGCAAAATTATGGATTTTGGTGAAAAAATGCCCAAAAAGAAGACATTTAAGCCCAATTTCCATGCATGGGTCAAAGGGGAATCCAAGAAAGTCCAAAATGAGGAAAAGGTCCAAAAAGAAATGAGGAGAGGCCACAATTGAAGCCCAAATCTGCGGATGAAAGTTCTGGAATCTGCCTGGCGTCGAGACGCTGTAGGGACAGCGTCGTGATGCTGTCCCATTTCATGGTCAGCAAGTCGATGACGTCACAGCGTCGCGACGCTGTCCCATTTTCGAGCCTATAAAAGGCGCCCCTTGGTGCCTTGTTTTACGATCAATCATCATTTTCCTTCATTCTTTCCTTTCTCCCTTTGGCTCCTTTGGAACCTCTCTCAAGGCTTTCTAGCCTTTTTGAGAGTTCTTAGTGGGAAATATTTGGGGAATTTTGGGAGCACTCTAGGAGGCTCAAGGAGAGCTCGGAGGGACTCCAAGCGCCAGCGACGGGGTCTTTGACGGTCAATTCCTTCCCTTTTATTGTGTTCTTATTTATGCTTTCCATTGTAAACTTTGTGAATATTTTAGCTATGTATAGCTAAACCCCAATTTGGGGTCTTGAAATGAAATTATA
The DNA here is from genome assembly GCA_036850905.1 of Luffa acutangula. Classification (NCBI taxonomy): domain Eukaryota; kingdom Viridiplantae; phylum Streptophyta; class Magnoliopsida; order Cucurbitales; family Cucurbitaceae; genus Luffa; species Luffa acutangula. The sequence continues at coordinate 30,149,690 of CM072091.1, read as the reverse complement.
GTTAAATGTTGTTATAATTGCCTATCTCTTGCCCTTTTTCCTAATTATTTGTATGGATGCTCGTAATGCTGTATGCAATCTACCCAATTGTGTATTGATCTGATTCTTAATGGTAACTCGACGGAGAGAAGTTAGGATAAATCATAATCCATGCAACTAGTTTAATTGCCCGTAGTGACAACGGGATTAGTTGGTTAAACATAGATTCCTAAAATGAATCAGAGCGTAATAATTAACGAATTTTAATGACGCTAAGGACACTTAGGTTGTTAAAATGGATTAATTACAATTAGGGGAAACCGACAGGAGAACCTATGTGACTAACGGAGATTCTAGGATTATAATTAGTTGGACATTGAGATAGGATAATTGTAATAATTGTTTAGCTAATAATCGATTTTCAAGACCCCACTTCCCATTAAAAAAACTCTTTCTCCATATTTTATTTTCCTCGATTGATCAAACTTTTCTCTTTAATTTCTTTGATTTTTAATTTCTCTTCGATTGCATGTTTGGGTCCCTAAATATTATTTCGCCCAAGTATTTTTAGTGATCAAGAACTTTTTGCTTCACTTAAATTTCGCTTCCCCTCCCTGTGGATTCGATACTCGGAATTCTTCCGTTTTATATTACTTATGACGACCCGTGCACTTGCGGTAATCGCCCAACAAGTTTTTGGCGTCGTTGCCGGGGAGGCTTGATTTTTAAGCAAAACAATTTTTCTTAACATCAAAAAGAAAGGGATAAATAGTAATTTAGGTGTAAATATTTTTTTTTGTGAATATTATTTTATTTTTGTTTTTGTTTGGTTCTTTTGATTGTTTGGGAGTGTTGCATGCGAAGAGATAAAGTGGTTAATCTGTTTCCGCTAGATCTTGAAATTGACAGGACTCTTAGAACTATTCGTAGAGAGAAAAGATTAACAGAAGTAATGGCCCAACAAGAAGCTCCCAAGGCAATCAGAGACTTTTTACAGCCAGTTCTCCCCACCGAAAATTCAGGCATTGTTTACGCCCCAATCCAAGCTAACAATTTTGAGTTGAAGACAGGATTGATTCAGATGGCACGCGATAACTCTTTCAAGGGACATCCTTCAGAGGACCCACACTCACATCTGTGATCATTCTTGGAAATATGCGGGACAGTAAAGATGAATGGAGTTCCGGTCGACGCTATAAGATTGAGGTTATTCCCATTTTCTCTGCAAGACAAGGCAAAGGATTGGCTCGAATCAGTCGAGACGGGCAGTATTAGCACATGGGACGAGCTTGCCCAGGCTTTCCTGACAAAATTTTTCCCGCCTACCAAGACCACGAAGCTCCGGACTGAGATCGGAACGTTTAGGCAGCTTGACAAGGAGCAGTTGTACGAGGCATGGGAGAGATATAAGGAGATGGTTAGGCGGTGCCCCCAGCATGGATATCTGGATTGGCTCCATGTGTAGTTGTTTTACAATGGATTGAATCCCTCCACCAAGACAGTTTTGGACACATCAGTAGGTGGGAGTTTTCTTTCCAAAAAAGTGACGGAAGCCAAGGATCTGTTAGAGGAAATGGCAGCAACCAATTATCAGTGGCCGACAGAGAGGGGAACAATTTCTAAGAAGACTGGGATTTATGAATTAGATGAATCAAGTTCGTTGAAGGCTCAGATGGCATCTCTGACCAATGCGCTGAACAAGTTGACTTCATCTGAGATGGTCAAGTCCATTTCCACCTTAGCTGAAGGATATTCAAAGAAGGAAGGTCAAGATGTGGAAAAAGTTCAATATGTGGGAAACAGAACATTACTCAATGGTCTGTTTCCCACGTACTGGACTTCTTCCACATCTTGACCTTCCTTCTTTGAATAACCTTCAGCTACGGTGGAAATGGACTTGACCACCTCAGATGAAGTCAGCTTGTTTAGGGCATTTGTCAAAGATGCCATCTGTGCCTTCAACGAACTTGACTCATCTAATTCATAAATTCCAGCCTTCTTGGAAATCGTCCCCATCTCGGTCGGCCACTGATAACTGGTTGCTGCCATTTCCTCTAGCAGATCCTTGGCTTCCGTCACTGTTTTGAAAAGAAAACTATCACCTGCTGATGTGTCTAAAACGGTCTTGGTGGAGGAATTCAATCCATTATAAAACAACTGCACCTGGAGCCAATCTGGATATCCATGCTGGGGGCACCACCTAAGCATTTTCCTTAGATCTCTCCCATGCCTCGTACAACTGCTCCTCATCAAGCTGCCTAAATGTTCCGATCTCAGTCTGCAGCTTCGTGGTCTTGGCAGGCGAGAAATATTTTGTCAGGAAAGCCTGGGCAAGCTCGTCCCATGTGCTAATATTGCCCGTCTCGACTGATTCGAGCCAATCCTTTGCCTTGTCTTGCAGAGAAAATGGGAATAACCTCAATCTTATAGCGTCTGCCGAAACTCCATCCATTTTTACCGTCCCACATATTTCCAAGAATGATCACAGATGTGAGTGTGGATCCTCAGAAGGATGTCCCTTAAAAGAGTTATCGCGCGCCATCTGAATCAATCTTGTCTTCAATTCAAAATTGGTAGCTTGGATTGGGGCGTAAACAATGCCTGAATTTTCAGTGGGGAGAACTGGCTGTAAAAAGTCTCTGATTGCCTTTGGAGCTTCATCTTGATGGGTCATTGCTTCTGTTAATCTTTTCTCTCTACGAAGGGTTCTAAGAGTTCTGTCAATTTCAAGATCTAGCGGAAACAAATTAACCACCTTGTTTCTTCGCATACAATACTCCCAATCAATCAAAAGAACCAAACAAAAACAAAAATAAAATGATATTCACAAATTAATAATAGAAAAATCTTTACACCTAAATTACTATTTATCCCTTTCTTTTCGATGTCAAGAAAATTTGATTTGCTTAAAAATCAAGCCTCTCCGGCAACGGCACCAAAAACTTGTTGGTTTGGTTGACTATCCACAAGCGCACAGGTCGTCACAAGTAATAGTAAAATGGAAGAATTCCGAGTATCGAATCCACAGGGAGGCGAAGCGAAACTTAAGCGAAGCAAAAATTCCTTGAGCACTAAAAATACTCAGGATAAATAATATCTAGGGACCAAAACAGGCAATTAAAGAGAATTTAAAAATCAAAGCAATTAAAGAAATCAATTTGATCAACCAAAGAAAATAAAATATGGAGAAAGAGCTTTTAATGGGAAGTGGGGTCTTGAAAATCAATTATTAGCTAAACATTTATTATAATTATCTTATCTTGTTGCCCAACTAATTATAATCTTAGAATCTCCGTCAATCACATAGGTTCTCGTGTCGGTCTCCCCTAATTGTAATTAATTCATTTTAACAACCTAAGTGTCCTTAGCGCTATTAAAATTCATTAATTATTACGCTCTGATTCATTTTAGGAATCTAAGTTTAATCAACTAATCCCGTTGTCACGACGGGCAATTAAACTAGTTGCATGGATTATGATCTATCCTAACTTCTCTCTGTCGAGTCTCCATTAAGAATCGAATCAATACACAATTGGCAAGATTGCATACAGCATTAAGCACATCCATACAAATAATTAGGAAAATGGCAAGAGATAGGTAATTATAACAACATTTAAACTATAATTTCATTTCAAGACCCCAAATTGGGGCTTAGCTATACATAGCTAAAATATCCACAAAATTTACAATGAAAAGCATAATTAAGAGCATAATAAAAGGGAAGGAATTGACCGTTGAAGACCCCGTCGCTGCGCTTGGAGTCCCTCCGAACACTCCTTGAGCCTCCTAGAATGCTCCCCAAAATTCCCCAAAGTTTTCCCACTAAAGAAACTCTCAAAAAGGCTAGAAAGCCTTGAGAGAGGCTCCAAGGGAGCCAAGGAAAGAAAGGAAGGAATGAGGAAATGATGATTGATGGTAAAAATTGGATCCAAGGGATGCCTTTTATAGGCTCTAAAATGGGGCAGCATCGTGACGTTGTGACGTCATCGACTTGCTGGGCAAGAAATGGGATCAGCGTCGCGACGCTGTCCCTACAGCGTCTCGACACTAGGCTATTTCCAGAACTTTCAGCTACAGCTTTGGGCTTGAATTTGGGCCTCCTCTTCATTTCCTTTGGGCCTCATCTTCATGGTTGACCTCTTTTGACTCCCCTTTGACCCAAGCATGGAAATTGGGCTTAAATGACTTCTTTTTGGACACTTTTTCCACAAATTCCATAACTTTGCTCCTAGAGACCAATTAACAAAATATATTAAATATCTTCAATAAAAACACAATTAAAGCACTAAAAAACTTAATATTTTAGGACTAAAATAGCGACATTTCTGCTCGCTATCAGTAGCTCGTGCTATAATGTTTTCCATGCATGTTCCAAAACATTTATAGGACTAAGCAATTCTCATAGCTACTTATCTAATAAATAGAATGCATAGTAAGATCTTGAATTTTAAAACTCCCATTGATTGTTATAAAAAGGTTTTTCCAAAATCTCGCCTATATTCTGATTTACCTCTCATAGTTTTTGTGTGTACTACTTATGTTCACATCCCTAGTCACTTTTGGTCAAAACCACGATCATAGAGTTGTTAAATGCATTTTTTTTTTGTTACTCTTCAAATCAAATGCTATAAATTGTTTTGATCCTCAGACAAAAAAAAAATTTTTGTGAGCATGGATGTGTCTTTTTTTCAAAATCAACCATATTTTACCCAAAGTTCTCTTCAGGAGAGAAACCAAATTTGGAAGATAACTTTTGGGATGTTTCTACTCCTCTTCCTAACCTTATTTGTCCTAATGTTACTAGTCCTTTGGTGCCAAGTATAGAAACTTCTCAATCAGGAGGAGAAATACTACATAATGAATCTACTGATCAAGTTCCTGAGTTTAGGATTTATACTAGAAGAAAATTCAATCAGAGGAACAAGGACCAAATAGTTGATCCTTCACACAACCAATCTGAGACTCCGACGATTGAACTGGAAAACCTAGTAATTCTTCTTCCATTCCTACTTCAACTATTCAAAATACTTTACCAGTTGTATCTGATCTTGATATGCCCATAGCCATTAGAAAAGGTACTCGAAGTTGTACCAAATATCCTATTGCAAACTACATGTCATATCAAAAATTGTCAAATAGTCATAAAGTCTTTACCTCTAGGATAAATGACTTGTTTGTTCCAAAGAATATACATGAGGCTTTAGAAGATTCAAATTGGAAAGTAGCAATTATGGAGGAGATGAATGCTCTAAAACAAAATGGGACTTGGGAAATAGTAGAGTTGCCAAAAGATAAGAAACCAGTGGGTTGTAATTTGGTGTTCACCATAAAATGCAATGCAGATGGTAGTATTGAGAGATATAAGGCCAGACTAGTAGCTAAAGGCTTCACCCAAACATATGGGTTTGATTATCAGGAAACGTTTGCCACAGTTGCTAAAATTAACTCTATTCGAGTGTTTTTGCCTCTTGCAGCTAATTCAGAGTGGTCTCTCTACCAACATGATGTGAAAAATGTTTTTCTCAATGGCGACCTTGAGGAAACAGTTTTTATGCATTTACCACCAGGTTTTGAAAAGGAACTTGGAAGTAATAAAATTTGCAGAGATTAAAGAAATCTCTATATGGTCTTAAACAGCCTCTAAGAGCTTGGTTCGAACGGTTTGGAAAAATTGTGTCTGGTTATGAGTTTCTTCAAAGTCAGGCTGACCATAGTATATTTTATAAACCACTCTGAGAACAATAAAATCTCTATTCTAATTGTCTGTAGATGATATTATTCTCACAATGATGATGAAGTAGGTCTAGCTGATCTTAAGAAAAACCTTGCAATTGAGTTTCAAATCAAGGATTTAGGACCGTTAAAATATATTCCTTGGGATGGAATTTGCAAGATCAAGCTTTGTATCTTTGTAAATCAAAGAAAATATGTCCTTGACTTACTTGAAGAAACAGGATTACTTGGATGCAGAGTTGTTGAAACTCCTATTGAGCCCAATTTGAAATTAGAAGCAGCAAAAAAAGAAGAAATAGAAGATAAGGAGAGATACCAAAGACTTGTCGGGAGACTAATTTATTTGTCTCAAACACGTCTGGACATTGCTTTTGTTGTAAGCATGGTAAGTCAGTTTATGCATGCACCTGGACCAACTCATTTCAAAGCTGCCTATAGGATTTTAAGATATTTACAAGGAGCTCCTAGCAAAGGTATTTTATTCAAAAAGAATAATCACTTCCAAGTAGAAGTCTATACAGATGCAGACTGGGCTGGAAGTACTATTAATAGAAGATCTACCTCGGGTTATTGTTCCTTTGTTGGAGGAAATCTAGTTACATGGCGAAGCAAAAAGCAAAATGTAGTGGCTAGGAGTAGTGCTGAATCAGAGTTTAGAGCCTTAGCCCATGGAATTTGTGAAGGCATATGGATCAAAAGAATACTTGAAGAATTCAAGTTTCCTTAGGTTAAGCCTATTCGAATTTATTGTGACAATAAGGTTGTCATATCTATAGGTCACAACCCAGTTCTACATGATAGAACAAAACATGTTGAGATTGAAAAACATTTTATTAAAGAAAAGATTGATACTGGTGCAATATGTATCCCTTTATCTTCCGACGACAGAGCAAATTGCTGATGTACTGACCAAGGGACTTCCAAAGAAGTAATTCGTCAAACTTATGGACAAGTTGGCTATGGAAGACGTCTTTAAACCAGCTTGAGGAGGAGTGTTGGAATTTCTAATATTTACAATGGTGTATATTATTTGTCAACATGTTGTCTTTATTGTCTTTATTCTTTCCTCATATTGTAGTGAGTCTTTCTCTTATATAAGAAGACCTAGGTTGCACATATTGGTATATGAAACAATAATTATTCTTCTAAATTCAAGATTTTATTCTACTCTCTTCAAAAAAGAATTTGACCACAAGAATGGTTGGATATAAAATAGAGATAGTTTGTCCACTTCTTTCTCTTACCTCTAATCCATCTATCTGTACTTAGGTTTATGCACCAATTTTCAATTTCCAACCATTTACTTCTTTCCTTTTATGTGTAATTGCTCTTTTCCCTTGTATTTTAGGCTAGATTAACTTAGTTTAGGATGGTTAATTGAACCCAAAAGTTGTGTTTGTGCATCGTGATATCGGGTAGGTAGTTTTTGTGTAATCGGAAACTCGGATTTGTAAGTTTGGTTGTTTTATGAGATTTCTATTTTTAATGCATGATTTACTTGTGTTTATGATGCTTAATTTCTATAGAATCTCAAGGATTGGTAGAGAGCATTTACAACCCTGATTTTAACCGTGCTAGTCACTTAGCCAAATTTAGATTGCAATAGGGAGAGCATGCGATGATTCGAGTAATCGGACTCAATAGCGATAGCATGTCAACTTAGGATTAAGCGATTTATTAATTAACAATTTAGACTTTTCTTAGTTACTAATTAGTAACTACTAATCTAATATTTAAATGCAGTTCGATTTAATTAATTACACAGTTAGTTAATATTAGGCTGAAATTAACTTCGACCATTGGTCGAACTAAATACAATAAAGATTGCATGGCTCTCTAACTTTTCCAGAGTACGTCGGGCTTAGATTAGTACATCGTATTTTTAGTTAATCAATTATTAAAACTACCAAACTTGCTCCGAGTACCTAATTACATGATTCCAATGTAAGATTAACCACCCAAAATTTATTTTCTCTGCATTAAAATTCATGCATTTAATCACTTTATCCCAATTCTCTGCTTCAACTACCAAAACTTAAAAGAAATTAGAAATAGAACCGAGTTGATCCCTTGGTTCGACTCCGACCACTTCTATTGCAAAGTAGTTAGGAACCGGTGGTTATAAATTTAATTTGACTTGGGCCTTCAAGAAGCCTTGTCCACAAAGTCACTCTTGTTGTGCATATTTAAATCGTCCCTGAAGAAATCAATTTCATTCTCTTGAAAATTGAAATAATTATCCAACAAAATTTCATAATGCAACACATCCACAGCATTTGAAATAAGATATCAAAACGTCATTGTACAAAGACATTTTAAACGGGGAACTACAACATAATTATATTCTATGAACTCTATAAAACTGACCAATAATCAAAACTATAAATTATAATGGAGAAGTTGTCCCCACCTTATAACCGTTAGATACATGAAACAAAAATCTAATAGTCATAGAGGTGGCAGTCACCATTGTTACCATGCTTTTCAAAAATATGTCGCTAACAAGTTAATGACAAATAAGTAAATCATATGGGAAAGAAGGGCAGTGTTTTAAAGGACAAATATACAAGAATGGGCCAACAAAATTAATAGGTGGGGAAGGTGGGGTCTACCTCGTGGGCCCAACCCTCCAATCCGCCAATGATATCCTTAGCTGAAGGGAAACCTTTCTCCTGGAGATACTTGACGGCTCTTTGAGAATCATTCCCTCTCCTACAAACAACGTATAATTGAACACTGGCACTGGAGGAGTCTGAACTCTGCTTATGTTCCTCTTCCTTCAACGCCGAAGCGACTTCTTCCAGCCTTCCATCCAAACTGGCAAACGGTACGTTAAGAGAGTTGGGAAGAGAAACAATCTTGAAATGGTGCTCAGGACGGACATCCACAAGCACATGTGCTTCGCCATTCCGTAGTCGATCACTGTACTCTTTCGCACTTATTCTCGAGTGTGGTTCCAGTAGTTTTAACCTCAGAGGAGACTGCACAACAATCAGAGGAACTGCTTAACACGTGCTCGGCAAGGGAAACAACAAGGTCAGTGCATTGAACTGACTATTATGCTAGGCCAAAAAGAAAGTATGTCACATTATAGGACAAATGTTTGCATATATAATTCAAAGAGTACCGTAGATAATGGTGACTGAGTGAACTTTTCATAGTCGAATTCTTGAAATTGTGCTGCTTTGAATTTAGAATTTTCTCCACAAACTTCACACTGCAAGGACTTTCCACGAATCTTGACCTGAGTTGTTCAACTATAAAACTTAGCAGGACTTTGAGAAGGGAAGCAAGAAATGACAATCTAATACAAAAATGTGGATTACTAAAATCATCTCAAAGTCATTTAAGTGGAGAATAAACTGAAGATTAATTGGGGCTGCAAAATTGCAGAAACCTACTAAGATCATTCCACTTCCCGTTTTCTTTTTACAATGAAGAAAAGTCGTTTTAATTAGCCTGAATTTCGTAAGGAAACTTGAGAAGATACATTGGACACATCATGGAGGGTGGTACTTCTGTACTTCTGATGATCAGACAAAAATTACTTCACAAGGATAATGATATTTTAGGGGTTAGACTGTGGTTCATGTTGGAATGAGGAAAGGATTTTTCTCTCCTATCAAAAGCAGAATCTATGGCAGATAACTTCCATTATTAGAATTGATTCCTTCCATATCCAGTCAGATTGAGCCTAACAAGGTCATCTTTCCAACAGGGGGCAATTGTAATTGGTAAAAGATATTATGGTACTAAAGAAGATTTAATAGCAGAAGAATTAATTATTTGGAGAATTATATATAAATGTGAAACATACAATTCGGATCCTTGCTGCTAAGGCATCAAACAGAAGCATCCGTCCAGAAAGTGGTTCACCAACTGCACTTGCTAATTTTATAGCCTCCAAGGCTTGAAGACAACCAATGATCCCAGGAACTGGATAATAAACAACACAAAAATGTGAGTCATGAGGAAAGTTTGAACAAGAAAATCATATTACGCAGGAAGTAGAACACACTTTATATGGCACAACATTTCATTTCTGGTTTCTGCAGTACAGACAATATTGAAGGGGTGAATAACATTGGAGAGCAGTCAAACCATCAAAAGTCTGAGTGAAAGGATTACTGGCCCTAATGGAAATGAAACAATTTGTCGACCTACCTACTCCTAGAACACCACTGTCAGCACACCTTTGGCATGCTGTTGTTGGAGGGGGAGTTGGAAATAGGCATCGGTAGCATGGTCCACCATTGTAATTGTAAACTGTGAGCTGCACCAAAAGGATCAATAATAAGATTGATTAACGAATTCATTTTGTATGAGAGATGAAAATGTAAGGTACATTTTCATTGTTCTGAGAGAAATTTATTAGATTCTAGAATAACAAAGTGAATTCAACTGCTAGAGTACCTGTCCCTCCAAACCCAGTGCCGCACCAGACACAAGAGGCTGTAGGAAGATCATAACATGATTAGTATTTGTCAAGGGTGCAAACTAAGCTTTTCAGTTATGTCATAGCTGCCATTAGTTAAACTAATAGAACATATGGTTATATATATATATATGGAAAAAAAATCCAAAATTTTCTGCCTTTTACTTTCTAAGAAGAACAGAATGCATCATTTACCTTTCCCAGCACCACACAACAATCACTAATCATGTACCGGCTAGGAGCATTATCTGTTGCATCTACTATAATATCATATCTAAGAGGTTTTTTCAGTTAAGAAAATAGTAATGTTCAGAACAGAAAACAGTAAAATACAGGCCCTAAGCAGATAATTGAAGATAGAAAACAGTAAAATACAGGCGCTCATAAGCAGATAATTGAAGATAGGGTAGGAGTAGAAATATCAAATTCCAAGGTCATTTCAATAAGGATACTTGCTAAAAATTTCTAAAGCGTTTGATGTGCGAAGAGCTTCTTTGTGTTCAACAATCAGAACAGTAGAGTTGATCCTAGGATGAAGGAACGTTAGTACTACCAAACCAAGGTCAATTTGAGTGGTATGAAAGCCCTGCAAGCTTCTGAAGGCAGAAAAAGGAGATTCAAACAACGCAACTAAATATCAGTTGGTAAAACATACGAGTGACAAGTAGCAGCAGCAGATTCTACTTTTGACCGGCCAATGTATGCCTCAGTATGGATAATCTGAGATATAAATGCACTTGCAGAAGTTAGTACATTTATAATCTTGTAACAGAATTATACTTAACAAAATAGAGGTCTATTAGTTTATACAACCATAGAGCTCAAAGTACTTGAAATATGAGCAATTGAGCATTAAAGACTTTTACCATGGCTAGAATTAATGTTCAGCCATGATCACAGAAACAAACAGACAAAAGGTTACCTGCCGATGCATGTTATTTAGCTCAACTACATCGTGGTCAACAATTCCCAGACGACCTAGAATCATAATTCCAACCATATGCATGGGTTATAAAACATAAACACAAACTAACTACCACTTATACAATGCATCAACATTGGTTTATCAGTTCTAATCAAAATTTAAATAGCACAGTCATCTTACCAACACCACAAGCTGCAAGATACAATAAAGCTGGCGAGCCCAACCCTCCGGCTCCAACTACTAAAATTGAAGACTTCAAAAGCCTCGATTGTCCTAAAACGAACGCAGTTACATTAATGCTTCACTTTATAATCGTTTCGACAAATTAAACACAACTAAGAAACCGCAAGAAATAATTACTAATACATTTTTGCCTTATTGGCTCAGAAAAGAAGGAATTGAACATGAAAGTAGACCTTGGATTCCGAAGGAAGGAAGAAGGAGGTGGCGACTGTATCTGTAAATCATATCGGGGGACAATCCGTGAGGGAAGGCAGACTCAAGAGTGGATACTGCAGTGCAAGAGCCATTGGACAGGCCATGGTTCAGGTCCCGGAGCTGGGATTCAAGAGCCGAAATACGACGATCTAAGTCAGACTTGGCGGATTTCAAGGTCTCGATTTCTTGAAGAATACGAGAAGAATCTGTAGTACTCGAGGCCATGCCGATAAGCTAAGTTCACAAAGAGAGTGGGACGAATGAACAGGAAGTGTATAACCCTAAGAACATCGAAGCAAAAAGGAAGCAATGCAAAATTCAGTTCGAAATTAGTTCTTTCTGACCTCCTCGAGTTGACTCCAGAAGGGTTATTTTGTCCTTTCAGTATCGTATCGCAAAGATAATTTTAGACCCATTATTATTATTATTCTATTTCTACTGTCTCTTCAAAAAATTTCTGACCACCATAATGGTTGTATATAAAATAGAGATACTTTGTCCACTTCTTTCTCTTACATCTAATCTATCTATCTATATTTATACTTATACTTACCTTATATAAAAGTGGGTATAGAAAGAAATTTTATCTTCTAATTTTGCCCTCAACAATTTAAATATATATCTATTTTATCTCGAGTACATCCATTGAATGTATCCGAAATATATTGACTATTCTCATTTCAAGTACCATTCAGGAGAGAAATTCAATTAAGCTGGTTCCGGGCAACTCCATCAAGTTAAGCCCTAATTTGAGTTGTCGCGGATAATTTATAATCAAAAGAGTCTTTTTTCACTCCAATTCCTTCTCTATGTCAGAATAGAGTAGCAATCTTAGTCCGAGTGTTGGATCCTTCGGTTGTTTCTGCCTAATTGTGTCCTCGAAAACAGTCTCTCCCGTTTTTGTCCCCTTTTTTAAGTTGCTATGTGTCTAATGTTATTTAAAAAAAAAAACAAACAAACGAACTCCTCTCCTCTTTTATTGGACGAGTTCTGATTTTTGTTTTGAGAAGAAATACATAGATGAAGATTGAGAGAATACCTCAAAGAGTGCAAAATTGCTAGAACGGAGGCTGGACGGCGGCGACAGCAGTGGACGGAAGAGAGACGGCGGCAATAAGGGATCTGCCGTCGTAAAGAAGAAGAAAAGAAGGACAGTGACGAAAACAGGGAAACGGCGTGTAAAGAAGAAGAAAATAGAAAGGTGGCGTGGAAGAGTTAGGTTTCCACCTTTTTTCTTTTTTTTTTTCATTTTTATTTTATTTTATTTTTACTAATTTTGTATTAATTTAGTTTTTATTTACTCAAAAGGTTTTTTCTTTTGTCTTCTTTAAATTTTCCTTTTTTTTTAGACAAATTTTGCTTCCATTTAATAGATTATTATGGTTAGAATTTAAATTAAATATTGATTATGGATAAATATAATAAACTTGGAATGTTTATGGAAATGGAATTGATCTTACTTAAAATTTTAAAATAAAAAAATAAGCATAGCTCAATGATAATTGATGTGTAATGTTGACCAAGAAGTTAGAGATTCAAGTTCCCCACTTCCATTATTGTTGAACTCAAAATAAATAAATAAGTAAAAATATATTAATTATTTACCTCGTAACATTCTTTTTTTAAAACTTGTAATATATTTGTAACCTTTTATGTATCTCAAAAAAAAAAAAAAACAGTTTTCTCATTATATTATTATTTTTTTATTTGAAAAATACATATTAACAATGTATTTATGTTGTCAACATGAGCATAGAGGTTTAGATCCCTCAATCTAGGGGTGTCCAGACCGAAAACCGACCCGACCGATTGAAACCGATCGAACCGACGTCGGTCAATCGGTTTTTTGTCACAATCGGTCGGGGTACAAAACCGACTGTCGGTCGGTTGGTCCACCCAAAAATGGAAAAAATCGACCGACCGACCGATATTTATATATTAATAAAAAAAATTATCTTGCATACGCCATGCACACTGCACAAAATGTGCACACTGCTCCACCACACTCCACACACTACACAATGTCATTTTAAAATTTATCTTTTCAAAAAAGTAAAAAGTAATTATTACTTTTTTATTATTTATTTATTCTTTTGTCTTTTTCTATTTCTCCTTCACTCTTTTCTTTCTCTTTTTTTCTTCCACATGAATCATCTCTCTTCTTTCTTTCTTCCCTCACTCCTCTTCTCTTTCTTTTTTTTCATCCAATTTCTTTCTCTCCCCATTCCTTCTTAGTTCTTTCGTACTAGAGTTCGCCGGCAAGCTCTCTCCTTTCTCTTTTTTTTTTTTCTCTTATTTCTCTTCCCCTCTTTTGCTCTCTTTTATCTGGAATCGTTTACTCTATTTTTCTCTTTTCTCTTCTATTCGTTTCTCATCCTCACTATGCTTCAAACCCTCATTCCAAAACTTCTGAAGAAAAAATTACATCTCATCTCATATTCCAACTTTTTATATTCCACGTATTTATTATGATTTAGGGGTGAGCATCATAGACCGAAAAATCGAGTCGACCGACCGAACCGACGTCGGTCGGTCGGTTTTTGAATTAAATCGGTCGGAGTCGGTTTTTTCTATAGAAAAACCGATCATCGGTCGGTCTCCAAGTCCAAAAAGACTCAAACCGACCAGAACCGATCGAAAATAAATAAAAAATAAAAAATAAAAAAAAACGTGTTGAAATGACGTTACTCAGCCGTCAGAGCTGTTGCAGCAATTAATGTTGTAGCGGCTCCTTGGGAAGACTATCACCGTGATGGTCTTCCCAAGAATTCAAAACTTAAATAAAATTTTTATTTTATTTTATTATATTTTATTTTTTTACTTCTTCTTTAATCTTTCTCATGCCTTTCTTCCACCATTATTTTTTTCTTCTCCCCCCTTTTCTCCATCACCGAAGCTCACTTCTTCCCTTTCTCTTCTTTTTTTTTCTTTCTTATTTTCTTCTCCTTTTCTCACCTTTTTTCTCCATCTCTTTTCCATACTATTCTTCTTTCTTCCCCATTCTTCTTCTTTTCTGTTTTTTTCATTCCATTTTTCTTCTTTCCTATTCTTTTCTTCTTTCTCTTCTACTTCCCTACTTTTTTTTTGTTTTATGGTTTGTTGTTTCAATATTCTTTTTTCGTTCATCAACGCTACAAAACCAACCAAAACCGACCGACCGTCTCGACGGTCGGTCGGTGCACCAAATATGTTCCAAACCGATTTACACCAACCGATCTAAATCGATAAATCGGTGGTCAGCGTCGGTTTGAGCATAAAATCGACGTCGATCGACCGATGATCACCCCTATTATGATTGATGACTAATTACTTATGATGGATGAATGTCAAATTTATATTGTTAGAATATAACATTACTTCTCCTAAAAAAAATAATATAACATTACTTTGGAATAATTTTAGTTATTTTCATTTTTATTTTTAGTACACAATTTATTTTATGTAACTTATGTGAACTTTATTAATTTATAATACATTTAAAATTTTGTTCCGTTAATTAATAATAAATTATTAGTTTACTATTGATTTTCTAGAACAAAATTATTAATTTACTATTGATGATTAATGGTAAAAAAAAAAATATAACATTACTTTGGAATAATTTTACTTATTTTCATTTTTATTTTTAATTCACTTAAATTTTTTGAAACGCCCCAGGTTTTCAAACCTCTAGCCTAGAGACGCTACTACAACCCTTAAACCATTAACCACGGAACTGAACCACTTTAAACTGAAAGTATCGAAAATTTCGGCAGCATAACGACGTAAAATGGCCTGAACCAAAATTTTTCAACACCTGATAAGCAATAAAAACACTTCTAAGCAATTCAGCCCAACTCCACCAAACTACATTTCAGAAGTCACAACCTACTTCACTATACGAGTCATGCCTCGTAACACTTGCATTAGATCATTTCATGCAACAAAACAAATTATTCACTCAACTTTTAATAACACTAACTTATTCCAAAAGAACACTGGCTACACAAACTTTATTTCTCTTATCCAGACTAACAACAAAGTTAAACCACCGTTTAATAAAAACTAAACATCTCAGGTGAATCTCTCACCCTAACATAATTATCAAATAACAGAATCAAAGCTAGCCTACATAGAGCATCACAAAATAAAACTATAGCCAACTCTAGCCTATTTCATCAAACAAAAGAGAGAAAGGGGTTCCTCCTCGAAGTTCTCCTCCTCTTCACCAAGGTCCAGCTCATCATCCAAACCTGCAACATCTAAAATGTTGGGGGAGGATGGGGAAGGGGGTATCAGTACAACCGTGGTATTGGTAAGCAACTCACACTTACCAACCCACAAACACAACGAAAACAATCAACATGCTTAGCACACGCATCCAACAGGGTTACACAACCACAACAAACAACATGCTACAAACTAACAACGTGCCTTTAAGCTACAAACTAACAACGTGCTTTTAAGCTACAAACTAACAACGTGCTTAAAAATAACCAACTCATGCAAATGCACCACATGCTATGCAACACACACACTAGACTCCACATGATTTCCGCGTCATGCTCCGCAACTACATGATTTCTGTGTCATGCTCCGCTAATTACATGATTTTTCGCCTCATGCTCCGCTACACATGAATTCTGCGCCATGTGCTGCGCTAATTACATGATTTTCGTGTCATGCTCCGCACCTACCCCACATGAATTCTGCGCCATGTGTTGCGCCACCGTGTCACGCTCCGCACTCACACCCACGTGATTTTCGCGTCACGCTCCGCTACACATGAATTACGTGTAAACCCGAGACTCTCCTTAGATCATTTACTCTCATCATCTATTGTGGTTTCATGGTTGAATCTAAGTGTTGGAAATTATACATTTAAAAAGAAAGGAAAGAAAGGAATTAAAGAAGTAAAGAAAAGAAAAGAAAAGAAAAGGAAAAGGAAAAGGAAAAGGAAAAAGGAAAAAAAAAAAGAAAATGAAAGGAAGTGGGAAAACCCATTCGGTGGTAGTGCTTTTAAGGAGACTCCCACCACCGACAACTTCATTTCAACCATTTTCAGTTCATTTCCCCATCTTCTTGCAACAACATTTCAGAGAACTTGAAGGAGAGAGTGAAGGAAGAAGAAGAAGAAGAATATCGTGGTTTTGAGGTTGAAGAAGATAGGAAAAGCTCATGCAAAGCCAGCCATAGCAGAATCTGAGTTCAACCTGTCAACCTCTGGTTTTTTATTCGGTTTGAGCTACACAGAAGGAACTAAGAGGTGAGGTTTGCTTTTCTTGAAAGTTAGTTCATTTTCTAACAAATTTCATGAAGGAAGCTTGAGCTAAATCGTATGAGAAGTTAATGGTTTTTGGAATGGAAAACAGAGCACAGGATTTTCGAGCAAAGTAGGAGGATCTCTGGTTTCCTTTGGTGTTTCGAGCATTCTGGGGTGTACAAGTCGAATAAGAAGCTCTATTTGGTATGGTTGGAAAACTTATTCAATTACCCACAACTTTCTTGAAGAATGTGTGAGCCAAAAATGACTTGAAGTAGGTTTAATTTCAGGAGAAAGATAAAGGGTAGCAGAGAAGCCCGAATCTGTGTTGTCTGTGTTCGGGGCGTTTCTGGGCAAATTGGTTGGGAATCTCGTTTTCATTTCTTCAGGCCAAGAGGAAATAGGTCGAGTCTACAGACCAGGGAACTAGCTAAGACTGTGAGTGACAAAATGAATTTCGAAAATTGTTTCCAACGGTTACTCATTTCTAGATGTTTTACATGTTTTTCTATGAATGATACATGATTTCTATGAATGGTTTCAAGCATAAGTTTTGAGCTTCGATTTTCTAATGAGGTTTATATACGAGCACGTGGCTAATGACTTTATGAGAAGTAGCTGAAACGATATCTTTTAAAGGTAAAGTATGGATCAGCAAGTACTTTAAAATGATTTTCAGTTTTTCACGAGCAAGCTGAGTAAGCTTAAGTTTTACGAAAGATAACGATAAGCGGGCATGTTTTAATGTTTTCATGTGATTTTCTGAGATTTCTATTGATTACATGACTGATATATTGAGCCCGAGGTTATATGGCACCGTGTGCACACAGGTTATATTCCGTTGTCGACGTTGAGTGTACTCATAGACAACGATGCTGTCGTGAGTGCTGGGCGGGCCCCACTACGACAAAGATGATGAGAGTGTTGGGCGGGCCCCACTACATCGTAGGATTTAAACGTTGGTTGTACTGGACGTGGCCTACACAACGTAGATCGATCATGTTAGTTAAAACGTTTGATGTACTTGATATGCCTTGCTAGATTTTCAATGACGAACTTGCGAGATATTTTAGAAAGCCTTTATCATTACACGTTTATGTTAAACGCTTTGATTGAGCATATTTATATGTTTAAAGGTTTATCACCTGTTTTGACTTCCGGATGTAGAGTTTTAAAGTTAGTCACTCACTAGGCTTCATAGCTCATTCTTTCAAAATGTTTTTCCACTTTTCAAGTAGAGATCGAGCTCCCGGTGCCTGATACACTGCCTGAAGGGAATAAAAGTCCCCACGCAGCGGAAGCGCATCGATTGGACCTTACGCCGTATATTAATTAACATTAAAATACCGTTACGAAAACTCAATCAAACTTTAAACATACTTTAAAGTTGCTGAAAAATCAGTTTAAACATGTTGAAAAATAAATCCAAATTTATTTTCATGCTTTTCTAAAGAAAAAGGGAAGAACCGTTACAAACCTCCGTTGTAGACTTGACCGTTCTTCGCCAACGACGCTCCAACGAACATAACGCAGCAGCCTCCTTTGTCTTGTGATCGCTGGAAAATTCTTCTTGAATGACACAATAACCACAGAGGTTACACCGATATGACTCTAGGTCTAGGAGGCAAAAGACTTGTGGAAGTCTTTCTCTAAGAGGGAGGCTAGAGAAAATTCTAGGTCTTGTCTTTGAGAGTCTAAGAGCAAGAGCAAAAAGTCATGGACCAATTAGGTCTAGTGTTCTATTTATAGAAGAGAGACCATGAATAAAATATTCAATTAAATCAATCTTTTTTCCAAAATTGATTCAATCTTATTCCTTATTTAATCAATCATGATCAATCAATTCCATAATTGATTAATCTTTTCCACAAATGACTAATTACTTCCATAAGTGATTAGATCATTTCCATAAATGATTAATCACTTCCTTAAGTGATTAATTATTTCCATAATTGATTAATTCCCGGTTAATGAATTCTTTAATTAATTAAGCACCAATTAACTATCACATATTTAATTTCCGGCCTTGAATTAATTAATTCGCCCAAAAAGATTTTAGGCCTTAAATTAATTCATTATTTGAACTCTTTCAAACTTCCATAAATTTATATTTGAATTTCTTCAAATATTAATTTCTCTCACATTAATATATCAATATATATTATGTTTGTTTCCCTTAGTAAATTGAACATTTTCAATTTACATTTATTACTTAGTTGCCTCAAATTACTTTATGAGCTACCAGTGGGACCTAATGGACATGCAGATCAGAAGCTCCAACGATGTGAGATTAATTGGTCAAACTCATTAACCACATTAATCAATATTCGTTAACTGTGTGTTCATTCCACTATAGACTCACAGTTGCACTCTTCTCACTGCAGACATATTGTAACGCCCGTAATTTGAGATCAATTTCAAATTTCCTAAGTTGGAGTTAATTTGGAGTTAAGAGGGAATTCAAAATTTTGAAATTTGGGTGTAGTTTTTTTAAAATAAGGTTGGAATGGCAGAATTGTAATTTTGTTGTCTTTGGAGCCAACCAAAAACCCTAAGCCTTTTCTTTAAATCAGTCGCGTAGCCCTAGGTGAATAATTTTCAGCCTCCCTTCTCCTTCTCCACGACACCAGCCGACCAATAGCCCCTGCAAATTTCTTCTTCTTCTTCTTGCTCCGGCGGTGCAACCTCTCCGATGCCAGCAGTTCAGCACGTCTCCGACAGCGAGCCTCTAGTGGGTGGAGCTCCGATCGTCTCTTCCGGCGGCTCTGACGTTCACAAGGGTGTGTTGCAGCGGCTCGTCTCGATCCACGGCGGCGTGTAGCAACCCACGACATCAGTTCTTTTCTTCTGTTCTTGGTACCCGACGGAAACAGTCCTAAGAACCTCGACAACGGCAACTCTCTCCGACCAGCTCGCTCTCTCTCCGTCTCTCTAGCGCGCGTTCAATAGCAGCAAGGCCCGGCGAGCACATCGACGACAGTTTCGGTTCAGCAAGAGTGGCGTTGGGACTTCATCTTTTCTGGTCGATTGCGGTGTTTTCCGGCGAGCCAAAGTTAAGGTACTGTTTTCTTTGGTTGTTTTGAGTACAACAGACCGTCAGTGTTAATTTGTGAGTTTCGTTCGCGATTGACGACGTTATTGCAGATTGCAGCAGCGTGGGTTTGATCTGGTTATTGGGTAAGTTGATTTAAGAGTTCTTTTTGGCTGGTTGAGCTTTTAATTGAATGCCCACTAATATTTGAAACTCGTTCAACTAGTTTTTGGCGTTTCCGACGAGTTTGAGTAGTGGGTCTAAGAGTTTTTAGCGTTTGCAAGCGATTTTGTCTTTGGTGATAACCAAGTCGAGGTAAGTGAACTTACTGTTGAACTTTTTAATTGGGAGCGCGTGTTTGATCTTCTAAAATTCTCGTGCTTATGAGTTATCCTTGAAATTTATTATTATTACTAAAAGCATGAGAATTGTATGAAAATTTATTATTAATTGAGTATGCATTTATGAAAATTATTGAAAGCATGAAATTTTATTAGTAATGCTTTTAATCGTTAATATTAAAATAATCGAGTTGGTGGTCTCTTAAAATTCCATCAAGGGAATTAGTTTAAAATTCCATTAAAGGAATTAGTTTAAATTATTTAAGTGTACATGAAATTGATGTACATTCAGAGATAGGACTTAGAGACATGAAATTGATGTACCTAAGTCGAGGTTCGTGAAATTGACGACCTCGAGGTTTCGTGAAATTGACGGCCTCTATAGAAGACACATGAAATTGATGTGTCTAGGATATGCATGAAATTGATGTATACCCTTGGTAAATTTAAAAATAGAGTTTAGAGCCACCAATAGATATTTTTGTTGATTTTTAAAATGCTTTTAAAGCGTGACCCAACCTCAATAGTAGGGTCACTTACTGAGTATTAAAATACTCATTCTTTTCAAAAATTATTTTTTTCAGGTAAAGGCAAGGGCAGATGAAAGGCGATCGATGAGAATCCGATAGGCAGCCATGAAAGGACTCGAGTTTCATATTTAGTTTTCTTCCGCTTAAGAACTCTGTTTTATTTTATTGAATTGTAAATTTGTTTTGAGATATCTTCTAGAGGCCTGGTACATTTTGTATTTTAGAAATTATTTAAAACTTTTAAAATTTAGGGATCTCGAATAGAAGTTTTGATTTAAGGTATTTGCTTAAAATATGGTTTATGTTTCAAAATATTTTTATTTAAAAGGCCTCCAAAGCATGCATTGTCGTAACGGTCCCTTTAAGACTTATTAAGAAGTCGGGTCGTTACAGTTGGTATCAGAGCCCAGTTAATGGTTCTGTAGACTGCTTACATCGTAAGCTTATGAGTCCCCATGGCTAAATAACAAGATTCTCATCATCGCCAGGTATGCCCTTGTAATAGACTGAGTTTTAAAATTATTAAGTTTATGTGATTATTTTCCATGCATGAATTTCTCTTGCCATTTAATTTTCGGTTAGGAAATTAAATAGGCTTGGTATGGGTATAGAAACTTGAAGTATGCCTCCACGTGGTCAAGATCGTGGACAAGGTCGTGGACGTGGACGCGGGCGTGGTCGTGGTCGTGGTAGGGGTGATAGAGGTCTGGCACTCCCGGAGCAAACAGATCCCCCTATGGATCAGTATGACGAAGATTTTCCTGACGAGCAAGCTCCTGCACCTCCAGCATCGCCACAGACTGTCACTCTGACTTTAGAGGCACTTCAGGCGCTTATAAATAATGTCGTTGCCAACCAGGCGTCCCAAGTGAACCAAAATGCGAACCAGGGTCAGGAAAGCTCAACTGTGGGAGCTTAGTGTCTTAAGGATTTTAAGAAATATGACCCACCGACGTCTAGCAGAAAGACTGTGGATCCCACAGAGGCCGAAGCTTGGACTGCCAAAATTGAAGAGATTTTTCGCTATATGGGATGCCCTGAGGCGCAACAGGTGCCGTGCGCGGTGTTTATGCTAAGAGAGGATGCCATGTTGTGGTGGAGATCGGCTGAGAGATCCATCGATGTGAGTTCTGGTCCGGTCACGTGGTTGCAGTTCAAGGAGACATTCTTCCAGAAATATTACTCGACCATTATCAGTTACAGAAAGGAGAAGGAGTTCCTAACCTTGACGCAAGGAGAAAAGTCAGTAGAAGAGTACGAACTGGAATTCACCCGACTGTCCCGATTCGCCCCTGAAGCGGTGGATACAGAGGCGAAGAAGACAAAAAGGTTCATCGCAGGCCTCCGAGATGACGTCCAGAGGGTTGTTGGAGCCCTTGGCCCAGCGGACTACGCATCGGCCCTTCGAGCGGCCACCTTTATGGGCATGCCAACTGTTAATGCAACTCCAGTAGCCAAGGAGTCGGAGCCCAACACAGGACCAAAGAGAAAGCACGAGCAAACCACTGCTAACTCCCAGCGATCTCAACACTCTTCCGAAAATTCTAAACAGAAAACTCAGCATGACAAACAAGAGGGCAATGGAAGCGAGAAACCAAAATGCAACTCCTGTGGAAGAAATCATTGGGGTCAGTGCATGGCAGGGAAGGGTGTGTGTTTTAAATGTCACCAAGAATGGCATATGGCTAATAACTGCCCTCAGAAGAAAACAGGAGGCTAGTGAAGAAAGACCCTTGAAGGAAGACCTCAGTAGTTACCCTTATTTTATTTGCTTTATTTGAGATGAGACTCTAGCTATTTGCTTTCATTGTTTAGTTTGTTTGGTTTTTGTTGTTTTAAGTATTAAGTTTGAACCTTGAGATAGCGGATCTTTTCCCTATTCTTCATTGCACTTGATTAATAGAAATGAGATGATTAAAATATGTTTGAATTGATATTCCTTTCTTATTCTAGCAGTAGCTAGTGATTTTATAGCATTATGTTCCCAAAATTTTGGAGCATTTGGTTAATGTTAAGATAAAAGTTTAAGTAATGTTGCTAAGTTGGAAATGAGACTTGGGGCATTACATTTACCCAGTTTAACGCATTCCCTTTTTGTTAAGCATGCTTATTTTTCAGATAAGTGGGCTTAGTGTGATTGAATGAGGTAAGAATCAAGTATCTAGAACTCTTCAAGGATTAGCAACTTTCGAGGACGAAAGTTTCCTAAGGAGGGAAGATTGTAACGCCCGTAATTTGAGATCAATTTCAAATTTCCTAAGTTGGAGTTAATTTGGAGTTCAGAGGGAATTCAAAATTTTGAAATTTGGGTGTAGTTTTTTAAAATAAGGCTGGAATGGCAGAATTGTAATTTTGTTGTCTTTGGAGCCAACCAAAAACCCTAAGCCTTTTCTTTAAATCAGTCGCGTAGCCCTAGGTGAATAATTTTCAGCCTCTCTTCTCCTTCTCCACGACACCAGCCGACCAGCAGCCCCTGCGAATTTCTTCTTCTTCTTCTTGCTCCGGCGGCGCAACCTCTCCGACGCCAGCAGTTCAGCACGTCTCCGACAGCGAGCCTCTAGTGGGTGGAGCTCCGATCGTCTCTTCCGACGACTCTGACGTTCACAAGGGTGTGTTGCGGCGGCTCGTCTCGATCCACGACGGCGTGTAGCAACCCACGACAGCAGTTCTTTTCTTCTGTTCTTGGTACCCGACGGAAACAGTCCTAAGAACCTCGACGACGGCAACTCTCTCCGACCAACTCGCTCTCTCTCCGTCTCTCTAGCGCGCGTTCAATAGCAGCAAGGCCCGACGAGCACATCGACGGCAGTTTCGGTTCAGCAAGAGTGGCATTGGGACTTCATCTTTTCCGATCGATTGCGGTGTTTTCCGGCGAGCCAAAGTTGAGGTCCTGTTTTCTTTGGTTGTTTTGAGTACAGCAGACCGTGAGTGTTAATTTGTGAGTTTCGTTCGTGATTGACGACGTTATAGCAGATTGCAGCAGCGTGGGTTTGATCTGGTTATTTGGTAAGTTGATTTAAGAGTTCTTTTTGGCTGGTTGAGCTTTTAATTGAATGCCCACTAATATTTGAAACTCGTTCAACTAGTTTTTGGCATTTCCGACGAGTTTGAGTAGTGGGTCTAAGAGTTTTTAGCGTTTGCAAGCGATTTTGTCTTTGGTGATAACCAAGTCGAGGCAAGTGAACTTACTGTTGAACTTTTTAATTGGGAGCGCGTGTTTGATCTTCTAAAATTCTTGTGCTTATGAGTTATCCTTGAAATTTATTATTATTACTAAAAGCATGAGAATTGTATGAAAATTTATTATTAATTGAGTATGCATTTATGAAAATTATTGAAAGCATGAAATTTTATTAGTAATGCTTTTAATCGTTAATATTAAAATAATCGAGTTGGTGGTCTCTTAAAATTCCATCAAGGGAATTAGTTTAAAATTCCATTAAAGGAATTAGTTTAAATTATTTAAGTGTACATGAAATTGATGTACATTCAGAGATAGGACTTAGAGACATGAAATTGATGTACCTAAGTCGAGGTTCGTGAAATTGACGACCTCGAGGTTTCGTGAAATTGACAGCCTCTATAGAAGACACATGAAATTGATGTGTCTAGGATATGCATGAAATTGATGTATACCCTTGGTAAATTTAAAAATAGAGTTTAGAGCCACCAATAGATATTTTTGTTGATTTTTAAAATGCTTTTAAAGCGTGACCCAACCTCAATAGTAGGGTCACTTACTGAGTATTAAAATACTCATTCTTTTCAAAAATTATTTTTTTTCAGGTAAAGGCAAGGGCAGATGAAAGGCGATCGATGAGAATCCGATAGGCAGCCATGAAAGGACTCGAGTTTCATATTTAGTTTTCTTCCGCTTAAGAACTCTGTTTTATTTTATTGAATTGTAAATTTGTTTTGAGATATCTTCTAGAGGCCTGGTACATTTTGTATTTTAGAAATTATTTAAAACTTTTAAAATTTAGGGATCTCGAATAGAAGTTTTGATTTAAGGTATTTTCTTAAAATATGGTTTATGTTTCAAAATATTTTTATTTAAAAGGCCTCCAAAGCATGCATTGTCGTAACGGTCCCTTTAAGACTTATTAAGAAGTCGGGTCGTTACACATATTTTGTGTCCACGGAGATAGACCAATATCGACTAGTTAGTCCTTCACGAGTGTCCGTAACACCAGCTGGGTCAAATTACCGTTTTACCCCTGGGTTACCTCTATTTCCTTAAGTACCAGTTCTCCTCTAATGAACAGCCTGTTTGTGGTCCAACCATCAAACAGAAAAACCCCTATCGTGCCATTGAGAGGGTAGGACCCTTTGTTCAAGACTCGGAGTAACCACTTAAGGGAACACTCATCTGCTTTCCTAAAGTCGGGAAGGAGTGAATTCCATCTTGTACGATTATGTTCCCAACTCCCCATTCGGTCTTGTCCCCAAAATGGTAGGCTTATTGAGTCGGCGTATTGGCCACTCTCACCCATACAAATCAAAGGACAATCTCTCATGAGCAGGAGTCCATAATCAACTCAGGATTAAGACTAAGTTGTCTAGGTCGTCCTAGTGAAATAGAAAACCAACTAGTTAACGGTGTTATAACCAGTGGTTACTATTTCGCGGTCCGGTCTTATGCAAACTCATTGCATAGGATACCCCCACTCACATGTCTCCTACACGAACGCGTTGGATCGCAACGTTTGTATCAAATACAAAGTGGGTCGTATCCATAGTGTCACCAGGATAAGACACCCAGTCTTATCCCTATACTATAGACCCTTTAGGCTGTTTCTTGAACAATGATCCCATATGTCGCTACATATAGTTCAAGACAAATATTACAGCCTTGGATGTCTAGTTTATTGGATTAGGGTTATTTTTAGGCAAAGACAAATATAAAATAACTAATAACAATTAATGGAAAAATATATCAATATTATTTCATTAATATCCGGTCAACAGTTACATTCACTATCTACGAGTTTTAGGGCATAAAACTCAACACTGCCAACGTCTGCTGAAAGTTCTAGATCAAGCTCTAGTACGTGGGTGGAGTTGTATATTGAGTCTGTCTATATTGTAAATGTTTGTAAGGATTGGATAATTCACGGCTTGTGTAAGTTATAGGGGTCGTGGTTGTATAAACCCCAGTTGTATATGCTTTTGGTTGTGAATTTTAATCAGGTTATTTTCCAAACCGAGTTATGTAAGGGCGGCACCTCGTGTATGTTGAATGGTTTTCAGGGATTCCACTGTGTTGTGTTTCATGTAGAATATTTTATATCTAAGATTAGTACGTTTATCAGGTTCAATGTTACAGGAGGGTCAACGGGGATCGTTAGAGGAGGACGATGTTCGTTGGCTTCACGCCATCTTCCGGACTGAGTTAGCAGGTGGTCCAGGAGGGGGTGTGACATTACGCACCATGTGATGTGCCTCACACCCGACTTATGCTACACCCCATGCAACATGCAAGCCAGACTCAATCGTGCTCAACATGACAACTCATCATGTTTAACACCCAAACACTCAACATGCTTAAGACAAACATTTATCATGCTTAAACACCTTAAGCGTACACCACTCAAGCAACACAGTAAATACGATACATGATTAACACAACCATTTCAACATTCACAATACAACAGTTCATACGTAGCACAGATCCAGGTTAAGTAGGTAACAAACGATCATGCTTCATGCAATCAAACAAGCTTAGTAAGTAGAAACTACTTACCTACAACGCTTCCAAGGAAACCTTAGTAATCCAAGGTAGTCCAATAGAGCCCTAAATAACAAGGATAAAACCTACTGAATTAGAACCAACTTAAAGCGACCCTAAACATGCTTAAAAGGCCTAATTCAACTAAGAAAAGACCTATTTCCTTGTTGGACAACCACCCAAAATTCCCCAAATTAAAAACTCACCACCTTTAGACCATGGACAACCATGTCTAAGGCTCAACAGGCAATGGGTATTCGTTGAATGACCAGATTCAAGGGTTTTCAACCGCTGGACATCAAGTAAAAATCACAAGAATGACATTCTAAGAACTCCTAAAACTTGGGCAATGCGACTACGGCTTAGATAATTAATGGGAACCTATTTGGCATGCTTTTTAACCTATGAACAACAAGCATAACTCAATAAATCATGCTTTAAGAACCTACAAGGGTTGGGCAACACTACAAAGGCAACGAGACTAAAGAGGCATTGAAGAACTACATGATTCTTAACCAAAATGGCAATGATAACCCATTTTAAAACATGAACTAGGACCTATAACGTTTAGGCAACTCCTACTAGCCTAGATATGCAATGGGTATCGACTATCACATGCTTCTAAGACTAGAATAACTAATGGGCAGCAAACTTCAATGCTAAAACGAAGGGACAACAAGGAAACTTACCCAAACGGACCCGCTTTTGCGCTAGACGGGTTATTCTAACCTCTAACGATGAGCTAGAATAATCCTTGGGCAATGGCTATTCGAGTCGAAGTGTTTCGAACTTAATCGAACACTTAGACGGTGCTGCAGATCAGAAAATCAACACAAACTTAACTTTTCAGCACCTAAAATGAATAGGCATTCTTCTTTAAGCTCTAAACATGAGTGGGTGTGGACTAAACTTACCGGAAACGCTAATTGACACTGAACCACTCACGAACTGAGCAAAGACGGCACTGCAGAACAGATATTCAAGGCTACTTAGATTTTCCAGCACATAAACATTATGGGTAATTAATTTTAGGCACCAATCCAACATGGGTAAGCGTTTAAACTTACCGAGGTTGTTAAGTGATGCCGAAAACACCCAGTAACGCTGCTGGACAGAGGCAAAAACGCGAAAGACGGGGCCTCGAACTGCTGCCTACGCGAGATCTAATCAAAACAACGCAAGGGACTCTTAGATTAGGCCTTAAACCACAAGGATGGAAAGGGAAGAGGCTTACCCACGAGCTTTCTTTGGTCGAACAATGCAACAGTGATGGAGGCGGACTCAATCATGAAACCCACGGACTATACAAGAGAGAGGGAGAGACTCGCGAGTTGAACGACCTCCACGTGCGGCTGAACGGTGGCGGCGCTGCAACCCGACAGCGGCTCAACGGATTGACGGCGAGCTGGGTTCCACGTGAAACGCACGAAGGGAGGGAGAGAGCCGCAGACGAAAAAACCCACGGAAAAGAGAAACCGCGAGCAGGGGCAGCGCGACGGCTGTCTTCACGGTGGCAGTGTGATTCGGTCACCGGCAGCTGGGTCGGTGGCGCTGCACTCCGCAGAGGGTTGGTGGCTGGAAATCACGGCAAGGGATGAAGGGGGATGGGAGTCCTTCCACGCAAGAGAGAAAATATGGAGAAAGAGAGAGAGGTAGGTTTTTTTTCTATTTCCTTTTCTCTATCCCTTTAATTAAAAACCCAATAATAGGTAACTTCCTCACCACTCAGCGTGAATATTCCAACGCTTAAAAGACCTGATAATTAAAAAAAACAATAACAATCACAAATAACTCAAGAGGATCAACAATAACTCACTATGTGACTCTCCTTTAAAAATTAAAAAAAAAACTAGCAACAATTACAAATAAGTTTGGGGGAGGGGAGTTAAACTTTCTTTTCCAGTTTTTGAGAGTCAGGATAGCTTGTGAAAGAGATAAGATATTCTAAATGAAGGCTAGGTGGAATAATAGGCAATGGGAGGTGGGAATGCATGCAAATGTTTTATCTTGAGAAGAGTAAGTAAAGGCCTAGTGATAGAGAAATCTTGTTGATTAACTTAGTGTATTAGGAGTCGAGTTCTTTCCTGAAAGGCGCACTCACAAACTAAACTTACCTATGAAACACACATCTTTTCTTTCTTGATTATGTTGCCTTGTTGATATTGCTTGAGGACAAGTAATGACTTAAGTTTGGGGGTGTGATAACGCTCATTTAT
The DNA here is from genome assembly GCA_036850905.1 of Luffa acutangula. Taxonomy (NCBI): domain Eukaryota; kingdom Viridiplantae; phylum Streptophyta; class Magnoliopsida; order Cucurbitales; family Cucurbitaceae; genus Luffa; species Luffa acutangula. The sequence continues at coordinate 30,121,092 of CM072091.1, read as the reverse complement.
GTGTGTTATTTAGCCTTAAAAACTTAGGTTATTGCTAAGAAAGCAAAAACTTTGTGTTTAAAATCTTATCATTTCAAGTCAATTTTGCAAAAGTTGTAGAATCATTAGGAAAATATTAGAAATATAGAATTTAAGCTTAAAGTGTACAAAAAGAGATTATTTTTATAAGAATTTATCCAAGTTATTGCTTTTGCGCAGAGGACTTTGCGAGGAAGATGCGCTTGCAAGGGGAGATAAAAGGTTAGCGTAGCAAAAGAATTGAAGTTGAAGATTTGCGCTTACATCTGGTCCTGAGGATGTAGAATATGCATCCAATATGCGTCCGCAAACCATATAAGGAAAGTAGTCCCAGCTGAAGATAGACTTGTCAAAACAACACATAGAAAGAAATGAGCCCAATATGCGGCCGCAACTGGGCTTTCTGACAAAATACCGAGATTCACGGGATCTTCACAAAATCGTCCGAAAATCTCCAATCTGGTATCAAATCTCCGAGGATCGTGGATTCTTATCTTTCAAGGCCTTCTCACACTGATCTCGGCAACCAACCTCACCTTCCAAGGTCTATAAAATAGGACCAAGATGCAAGAAGCGAAGAGAGCTCAGAATTTCATCCTTAGGATAGATTTTTGTATTTTTCTCTCTTCTCATCTTGTAACCACTCTGAGTTCTGGGTCTTTCATACTCTGTCAACTCTTCCATTCAAAAGAAGAAGAAGTAAAAGGCTTGTCTCTCCTTGAAAAAGGTATTTAAATTGATTAAATATGTCAATCCCCGACAACGGTGCCAAAAACTTGTTATGCAAATTGCTAACCGCAAGTGTACGGACCAAGTTATAACATAGTGAAACTTAATTCGAATGTCGTCCTCCAGATTGAGTTTCTAATCAATTTAATTACTAAAAATATTCAAGTCCAATTTTATCTAGGGAACCAAACTAAGTGAGAATGAATGGAAAATTAATACAAAGCTAAAAAGTATGGAAATCAAGTGATGGCAAAGTTTTTAGGGAGTTGATTTCACCAACTGGGATTATGGATTAATTAATGGATGATTAACATGCTATGATTCATAAATCTTGGAATTCTTAACTCACACATATCTCTCCCGAGCATACATGATTCTCTCACATGCAATGAATCCAATATCCCTATCTGAATTCATTTAACATGCAAGGCATTAACGTTAGTCCTTTTTAACGATTTCTAGAATTATCTATTATCTCCCGATCTCTAGATTAATCCTAGTCATGCATAACGATTTCTAAGCTAAATCCCCTCTCCCGAACAAGATTCAAACACAATCATCAATCAATTTATGGCCGGTAAATTGAAAGCATTAAAGAATACGTTATGCATAAATGAAAGCATGAAATACATCCATAAATCAATCCAAAATTGCCCAACGGCTACATCAATCCCTAAGATTAAAAACTTAGCTACTCATACAACGCGTTACGATATAGCAAGAGTCTAAAAAAACCATTAAAACTAACTAAAGTAAGAGGAAAAGAAGATTAAACGCTAAGTTGTCGAGACCACACATCTCCGTCACGATCTCGCAACGAGCAAAACCTTGAATCCCGCTCCTCTCCACTTGCTTCAGCTTCCACAGAAGGTTTTTAGTCAGAATTTAGGCCAAAATTGCATCAAAAGAAGTCCTCATTTTCAACCCTAATCGCATTTTATTTATAGGAAAAAAGTCGACAGCGTCGAGATGCTATAGGCCCAGCTTCGCGACGTTGTCACTATACCGAGCATTCTGTAAAGGAAATTCCCGAGAGCGTCGAGACGCTATTGTCACAGCATCGCGACACTGTGACCTTTTGCCGCCGAGACGCCCAGAACCAATGGTCTCGATGCTGGTCTGCGGATTGCACTTATTCAGTAGGCTTCCAACTCGATCCAACTTCGTTTCTTTGGCCTTTTTTTCACGTCCCGAACACCCGATCATTCCCAATTTCTCAATTTAGCTCCAGTATCTATTTCCTACAAATAAAAACACTAAAATTCATAAATTTGGCCAATTAAATATAAAAGACTAGCTTAATTAATTAGGGAAAAATAACTAGCTATGCTCGCTATCACTAAGCTTCTTCTCGGGAGTTCAAATATGTGGATTCCTTGAGTAGAAGAAAGCCCCGCCTATGCAAAAGCAACCTTGCTCCTTCTTAGCATTGTTTGTTTTTGTTGAAATTAAAGTTTATTGTTAGCTTAAACTGATCACTTAGGTTAGCATAGTTTGTATTTAGCTGATGGTCGAACGGTTGGAGTTAAATGCGCGGGTTCGCAAGACAATAGTGGAAAAGGTCCTAGAAATAGGACTTTGTTTTCTTGCATCCTAGAAATAGGACTGGAACTAGGGGTGAAAAAACCCGAACCGAGTCGGTTCGGTTCGGTTCACATATTTGACTTACATAGAAATTTTAGGGTTTCTCGTTTCTGTACCGCATTTTCTCCTCTCCCTCTCTCTCTTTTCGTCTCCTCACAAATGGCGCAAGGCGCAACTCTTCGTTTCCTCACAAACGACACAAGGTGCAACTCCTCGTCTCCTCACAAACGACGACTCCTCTTCTCCTCGTCTCATCATCTCTTTTTTTTTTTTGCATTTTGGCGTCTCCTCCGATGAATTGAAGAAATTCTCATCTTGGCGATGGGGTTCAAGAAATTTATGGGGTACGAGAATCTCTTCGATTCATCACATGCAGCGACCCAACCCCTACGAATCTGCAATTTCTGGTTTTTTTCAATTAGGTTTTTGGGTTTTCTTCTGGTGAGAGATGAGATTAGTTTTTGGGTTTTCTTCTAGTGAACGTTGATTTGGTGAAACAGAGAGGCTAGAAGGACAACGACCATGGTGGCCTGCAACGACCTCATACTGGGGTAGTAGTCTTCGTGACTCTCCAGGTCTCAATTTCTCCCAATTTCTCTTTCTCTTTCTCTAATTTTCCCGATCTGCTTTACTTTCCTTTGGGAGTTCTGGCATTTTCTTCTGTTTGGATGAAAGAAAAGGTAACTGACTCGACCCGACCCGATCGGTTCGAGCCAAGTCGGGTGGGTTTGTCCGTACAAACCGACATGCATCGGGTCGGGTCGGTTTGTCCGTACAACTGACCCGACCCGAGTTTTTTACACCCATAACTGGAACCATTAGGGTTTTAAGAGTCATGAGCATTGTTTATGTAAGTTTCAACTAGCCCTAGAAATAGATTTCTAGTTGGCTTAATCTTTTAAAGGCACCTATAGCGGAGTTGAATAGAAGTCAGACTTAACTCACGATCTTGTTGTCAAAGCATTTGCGGGCGCAGCTGAGAGCTGCTATCTGCACCATGTCTATGTGGGCAACATAGATAGTGTCTTTCAGTCGACTGTAATGCCTGAGTAAGTTGTGGGCGCATAGGTGGGCGTAATCTGATGTTTAAAGTTGATGCTATTTCAATTCTCCTGTTTATCTCATATAGTTTATCCATTTTTATTCACTTGCTTATCTTTACTTTTGTCTTCAATCAAAACCCCAAATCAAACTATTTTTCTAATTACCAATTTCCTTGGTTGCAAATTTAGAGGAGGTTCCGTTTTTACAGAATCTGATATTTAGAGTGCTCAGGTAAAGGTTAAAGGTAGTGTTGGACTGTCTGGTTTGATTAAGCTAACTCTTTGTCTAAATGTTTTGAAATTCTTGAAGGAAGGTTGGTTAGTATTGCTCGGGACGCGCAATAGTTAAAGTTTGGGGGTATGATAACTGCCCAAAAGGTAGTTATTTAGGCCTCATTTATATAAGGATTTATGTGTCCTTTACGCTTATTAGGGTTGGTTTTAGAGAGATATTACATGATTTAACCCATTTGGAAGAATGGAAGCTTTGGAAATTACTTTGTGCAGATTATGCTGCTGAGCGACTGGAAGGAGCAAATTCTATGCTGCAGCAAAACTGGGAGTAGAAACTGCCACGTCACAGCCCGTTAGCCAACTTCATTAACCGACTTCTGTTGAGTTATTTTCGTGATAAGGGATCAAGGAGAGCCTTCCACGTGTCCTAGTTGACCTAATTCAGGCCTCCCATCCTTCTATAAAAGGAAGTAGCCGTCAAAGCCAAAGGCATTCCATGTTTTCCCTTGGAAGCCGAATAGTATAGGGAGATTGAAGATTATCAAGAACACCATCTACCGCAAGCTAGTTAGGGAGTTTACTTTCTTATTTAACTTGAAGTTATGGACGTGCATACTCAGATTGTAATTCGTATTCCTACGCCTATTATGAACTAAGTAGCTTAAGGTGTTGGTTAGGAATAATGTGATTACTGTGCTTCATCTCTAGTAATAAATTGACTATTGCATTTTGGTTAATTGTTGTGCTTATTCTTATTTTATGCCCGCCTGGCCAGCCGGTATGGATAGCTCTCTCTAGTTTCAGGGATGATTTAGAGAGTGTGTGGCAATTCTCCACACTACGATCATTGTGTGTTGGTGAACGCCAGTGACTGAGCTAGGGATAGCCAGTTGCCTAGTGCTTGATCGGTCGCACTTCATTGGGGTTGGAACATATCCCAAAAGATCCGGAGTTCCGGGAGGAATCTGCTAATAATACTGCGAGAAATGCATGATCAATAATATTGCTAGAACATATCTTATAACAATCACTAAAACTCAACCAGCGCCTGTCTTTAATCAATCCATCTATTTGTTTACTCGTTGTTCTGTCATTTAGTTTACTTCAGCATAATTCCGATAAAACCAAATCATTTTATTATCTTCGAAACCATTAGAAAGTTGTACAAAATAGATAAAGTGAAAACTCATTTAGACCTTGGATTGATAATATTACTTGTTGCAGACTGTGTATACTTGCACAGGAATTCTAGAGTATTTTCTATCATATTTTTACTCACTCTAGGAACCCAACAAGTTTTTGGCGCCGTTGCCGGGGACTGAATAAGTTTTTATCTGATCTGTTTTGTGTATGTGTTTTAGTGGTTTGGTGCTAGAACTTTTTGATTGTTTCTTTTGTTTTTGCAGGTGTGATTTTGGTGCATGAGCGATCCGCCTGGGGTACGGTTTGAGCTTGACCCAGAAATTGAAAGGACATTTAGGAACAGAAGGAGGGAGCAGCGCAGAAACCAGATGGAGAACGTGCCGCAACTCCCGCAGGTTCCTGAAGGTCCAGTAGCAGTGAACCCCCAGCAGAATCCGTTGCTGCAGCAAAACCCACTGTTTGAGCGAAATGAGCAGCGAAATAATCAGGCTGAGAATCCTATCTTGATAGCAAACGATAGGACCAGAGCCATTCGAGCATATGCTGTCCCGATGTTTAATGAGTTGAATCCAGGGATTGCACGTCTCCAAATCCAAGCGGCAAATTTTGAAATGAAACCGGTAATGTTTCAGATGTTGCAAACCGTGGGGCAATTCCATGGTTTGTCATCTGAAGACCCTCATTTACATCTTAAGTCTTTTCTAGGAGTTAGTGATTCTTTTGTAATTCAAGGAGTGCCTAGAGATGCTCTTAGATTAACTTTGTTCCCGTATTCTCTTAGAGATGGAGCAAAATCATGGTTAAACTCTTTTGCTCCAAGATCAATTAGGACATGGGATGAGTTAGCTGGAAAATTTTTGAGTAAATATTTCCCACCTAATAGAAATGCTAAATTAAGGAGTGAAATAGTAGGGTTTAGGCAACTTGAGGATGAGACTTTTAGTGAGGCTTGGGAGAGATTTAAGGAGCTTTTGCGAAAGTGTCCCCACCATGGTTTACCTCATTGTATTCAAATGGAAACATTTTACAATGGTTTAAATGGAGTAACCCAAGGTACGGTCGATGCTTCGGCTGGAGGGGCTCTTTTGGCAAAAACTTTTGATGAAGCCTATGAAATTTTAGAAAGAATATCTATTAATAGTTGTCAGTGGTCGGATGTTAGAGGCACAAATAAGAAGGTTAAGAGTGTGTTAGAGGTTGATGGTGTGTCCACCATTAGGGCTGATCTTGCTATGATTGCTAACGCTCTTAAGAATGTGAAAGTGATTAGTCATCAGCAGCCACCAGCTGTGGAGCCTGCAGCAGTGGTGAACCAAGTCACGGACGAAGCATGTGTCTATTGCGGTGAAGATCACAACTACGAGTTTTGCCCCAGCAATCCAGCTTCTGTGTTTTTTGTAGGTAATCAGAGGAACAACCTTTATTCTAACTTCTATAATCCAGGTTGGTGCAACCACCCCAACTTCTCATGGGGAGGTCAAGGAAATAATGTACAAGCGCAACAAAAGACAAGGGAAACTTCCTTCGGATACTGAACATCCTCGAAGGGAAGGTAAGGAGCAGGTAAAGGCAGTAACTCTTAGGAGTGGTAAGCCATTAGAAGAGTCTAGAAAGACCCAGGATTTAAATAGTAATAGTGATAATATTGTTGTTATTGAAAAAGAATTGGAGTCTGGTCAGGGTGCTGGAGGCAGCAAAGAAAATGCTGGAGCATCTGGTTCTGCACCAGGTGTAGAACCACCATATGTGTCGCCCCCACCTTATGTACCACCTCTACCTTTTCCACAAAGGCAAAAGCCTAAGAATCAGGATGGTCAATTTAGAAAGTTTTTAGAGATTCTTAAGCAATTGTATATAAATATCCCTTTAGTAGAAGCTATTGAGCAAATGCCTAATTATGCTAAATTTCTTAAGGATATTTTGACTAAAAAGAAAAGGTTAGGTGAGTTTGAAACTGTATCTCTTACTGAGGAGTGTAGTGCTATTCTTAAGAATGGTCTACCCCCCAAGGCTAAGGATCCAGGGTCATTTACCATACCTGTGTCTATAGGTGGAAAGGAATTAGGTAGAGCACTCTGTGATTTAGGTGCAAGCATTAACCTTATGCCTCTTTCGGTCTATCGGAAGTTAGGTATTGGTGAAGCTAGACCTACCACAATTACACTTCAATTAGCTGATAGGTCTATCACATATCCAGAGGGTAAAATTGAGGATGTCTTAGTGAAAGTTGATAAATTCATATTTCCTGTTGATTTTATTATTTTAGACTATAAGGCTGATAAAGATGTCCCAATTATTCTAGGTCATCCATTTTTTGCTACTGGTAGGTCGTTAATAGATGTTCAAAAAGGAGAATTAACAATGAGAGTCTGTAATGAGGAAGTAAAATTTAATGTCTTTAAAGCCATGAAATATCCAAACGAGATGGAGGATTGCTCCTTCATCAGGATTCTGGAGAGCACAGTTATTGAGACAGCAATACAGGATTCGGCTGATGAGCATTCGGAAAAGCATGGAGAGGTTAGTATAGAAGATTTTGAATTTTGTTCTTTAGATAGAAAAAATGAAAAAGAGTTGTTTAGGTGTGAGGATGTTTTTGAGTCTTTAGATTTAGATCAAAGAAAGGCTCCCCCAATTAAGCCATCCCTAATTGAGGAACCCACTTTAGATTTGAAACCTTTACCGGATCATCTAAAGTATGTGTATCTTGGGGAAAATGAGACGTTGCCCATTATTGTTGCATCAGATTTAATGCCGGAGCATGAAGAGGCCTTAATAAAATTGCTGCAGCAATACCGCAAAGCTATAGGTTAGACATTGGCTGATATTCAGGGAATTAGCCCGTCTTTTTGTATGCACAAAATCACTCTAGAGGAGGGTTCCTTTAGGAGTATTGAGCAACAAAGAAGGCTTAACCCTGCGATGAAAGAGGTTGTTAAAAAGGAGGTAATTAAATGGTTGGATGCTGGGATTATCTATCCAATTGCTGATAGCAATTGGGTAAGCCCGGTCCAATGTGTTCCTAAGAAAGGAGGTGTCACTGTGGTGTGCAATAAAGATAATGAGTTGATCCCCACAAGGACAGTAACTACCTGGAGGGTTTGCATGGATTACAGAAGGCTTAATAAAGCCACCCGAAAGGATCATTTCCCTCTACCATTTATCGACCAGATGTTGGATCGATTGGCTGGTCAGGCCTATTACTGTTTCTTGGATGGTTATTCTGGGTATAACCAGATTACTATTGCTCCTGAGGATCAGGAGAAAACCACTTTCACCTGCCCTTATGGAACGTTTGCTTTCAGGAGAATGCCTTTTGGCCTTTGCAATGCTCCAGCAACATTTCAGCGGTGTATGCTAGCAATTTTTTCTGATATGATTGAATCCATTTGTCTCGTATTGATCCATCATCATCTTTGCTGGAGCAATCTGCCATTTCCGATTCTTTTCCAGATGAGCAGCTGTTTGCTGTTGAAGTAAAGGTAGTTAGGGATGTCCCTTGGTATGTTGATATTGCCAACTTTTTGGTAAAGGGAGTCACCCCTATTGACATGGATTGGAGGCAGAAGAAAAAGTTTAAGCATGATGCAAAGTTTTTCTATTGGGATGAGCCATTTATGTATAAGCAATGCTCTGACGGTATTATTCGTAGGTGTGTTTCAGGTGATGAAGCAAAGGAAATCCTGGAGCAATGTCACTCTTCGCCGTATGGAGGCCATTTCAGCGGTCAAAGGACAGCTATGAGGATTTTGCATTGCGGATTTTTCTGGCCTACCTTGTTTAAGGATGCCCACTGGTTCTACAAGCAATGTGATGCTTGCCAAAGGAGAGGAAATTTGGGGCCTAGAGATGAAATGCCTCTTACTTACATTTTAGAAGTTGAACTATTCGATGTATGGGGTATTGATTTTATGGGGTCATTTCCCCCTTCTAATGGCAATGTTTTTATCTTATTGGCAGTTGATTATGTGTCCAAGTGGGTGGAGGCCATCGCATGCCATCAGAGTGATGCCAAGACAGTTGCAAGGTTTCTGCAATCGCACATCTTTGCGCGGTTTGGGACACCTAGGGCTCTAGTGAGTGATGAGGGTACACATTTTGTTAATAATATCTTAACTAAGCTTTTAGCTAAGTATGGGATTAAGCATAGGATAGCTACCCCTTATCACCCACAAGCAAATGGTCAAGCTGAAATTAGTAATAGGGAAATTAAATCGATTTTAGAGAAAGTAGTCCATCCATCTAGAAAGGATTGGTCCTTTAGGTTAGATGAGGCTCTTTGGGCTTATAGGACAACTTATAAGACTCCTCTAGGTATGTCTCCCTATAGGTTAGTATATGGGAAAACTTGTCATTTACCATTAGAGTTTGAGCATAAAACATTTTGGGCTTTGAAAAAGTTAAATTTTGATCTGAGTCGTGCAGGAGCAATAAGAATGTTGCAGCTTAATGAATTAGAGGAATTTCGCCAATTTTCTTATGAGAATGCGAAAATGTATAAGGAAAAAACTAAGCTGTGGCATGACAGGAAAACAAAATCTAAAGAATTTGTCAAGGGTCAGAAAGTTTTGCTTTATAATTCTAGATTAAAATTATTTCGTGGAAAATTAAAATCTAAATGGTCAGGACCGTTTATTGTGGTTGAGGTTTTTTCCAATAGAGCAATTACTTTGCAGGATGAAAAAGATGGGAGAGTATTCAAGGTGAATGGACAGCGTGTGAAAAATTATTGGGGTGAGGAATTTCAGGCAAAATATCCTTCCCTACGGTTGGTTGATGATTGAGAGAGCAGGATTTTTGCGGGAGCATTTCACAGAGCAAAATTTTGAGCTCCCAGAGTTTGTTTTTATTTTTCTTTGATTTGATTTTGCGGTTAGGTTAGATTTGATCTTGCGTGATTTATTCAATTTTGTTTTTGAATATTTGATTAGATCTTATCTATTTTGTTTTGAATTTGATTTGATTTTATTTTCTTAGATTATCTTTGTATTATCTTTTAATTGGTTTTTATTAAGATTTTATTTTTAGTTATTTGAATTTTAGTTTTGATTCATAGAGATTTTCTCTAATTTATTCGGCTTCTTTTGAAAATAAGAGATTGGGATGTTTGGTTAAAATTTAATTTAAAGAAAAAATCTTTGATTTTTCTGTTTTTGAAATTCGACTTCCGTATCTAAGATTCTTCAGGACCAGCAGATTGTCGCGGCAAAGATATTGCTGGAGCAAAATATTCCGAGTTAAAAGGGTTTCCGTTGAAATTTATTATTGTTACCGTTAGATTTAGCTTTGAATTCTCGCAGGTAAATGTGCGTGCATCATCTGATGAGGCCACGTGTCGCAGAGCAATTATCTGAAGGCTTCAATGATGACAGCACATCAATTTTACCATGGGCGTTTGGAATCCAAAATTTTACCGTTGGTAATTTTTGAATTTCAGGTTTGCATTTTTAAATTAAAACGGTAATATTAGTTATTGCAGGGCAAATTGTTTTCGTTAGGATTTAAATTTGCTGGAGCCTTATTTATTCGCAAACGTTGGTAAGCTTCTCCTACTTCGTCTTCTTGATCAAATCTTTGTGCGTGTGTTATTCTTTCTTTCTTTGCATTCTCTGTCAAAACCCTTTTACACCTTCAATGGCTAAAACAAGAGCTCGAAAAGAGAGAGTGAGTGAGGAGGAAGAGATACCCTTGACCCTCGAAGTTCGGAAAGTAAAAACCAAGAAAAGAAGGACACCAGAGGAGAAAGAAGCGAAAAGAAGGAAACGACAACAGAGAGGTGAAGTACAAGAAAAAGTGAGAGAGGATGAGGTTGTTGCAGAGGAAGAAGAAGACCCGAAAGAATTTGACGAACAGAATCAAGAAGAGGATGGACAGGAAGTGGAGGCTGTAGAAGAAGCTCGAGAGGAAATTCAGACGGAACAGAGTGAGGATGTACGGACGGAGGCTGTAGAGGGCGAAGGCAGGGAGCCGGTTCAGGAGGCTCGTGTGGAGGTTATCATACCTGAACCTCCGAAGCGACGCCGCATTAAGCGGAAGGCTGGGCGCATTCCAGTGATCAGGACTGATACCCCATCGCCTCCATCATCAGATTCCGAGAGAGAGAAGGTCGAGCAAGAGGAACGAGAGAAAAACGAGGCTGAGGAAAGAAGGCGAGAAGAAGCAAAGAAACAGGCAGAGGAGGAACAGTTGCTGAAGCAGAGAGAAGAGAAGGGCAAAAAGATTGCTGAAGCATCAGAGGAACACGATGAAATAGCAGAGCGACAGGTGCCATACGATCGCTTCGTCAATAATTTTGCTAGAGCAAAATACACTGAGCTCCTGAAAAGGGATTTCTTGTTCGAGCGCGGTTTCAGTGGTGATCTTCCACAGTTTCTGAGGACCGGTATTGCAGACCACGGCTGGGAGTTGTTTTGTGTGAAGCCTGAATCTGTAAACGAACAGGTGGTGCGTGAATTTTATGCTAACATTGTCGGGGAGTCGAGGTGGATTGGAGTCCAAATGCTATCAATGCACTGTACAACGTTCAAAACTTCCCCCATGCGGCATATAATGAGATGGTTGTGGCGCCATCTGATGAGCAACTAAGTGAGGCTGTAAGGGAGGTAGGAATTGAAGGGGCACAGTGGCAGTTATCCAAGACTCAGAAAAGGACATTCCAGTCGGCTTATTTGAAAAGGGAAGCGAACACATGGATGGGATTTATTAGACAGAAGATGCTTCCAACAACACATGACTCGACAATCTCCAGGGAATGGGTTCTCCTAGCTTTTGCCATCTTACGGTCTCTCAGTATTAATGTAGCGAGGATCATTGCGAATGAGATTTCTGGATGTTGGAAAAAGAAGGTGGGGAAACTATTCTTTCCGAACACAATCACGATGCTGTGCAGAAGAGCAGGGGTTCCGGTGGATGAGGGAGATGTGATCCTGTTTGATAAGGGGATAATAGATACGCCCAATTTTGCATGGCTCCAGCGTGTGCAGGAGGTACGTCAAGGTGGGCTTATCCATGGCATCCACTCGATTCTAGAACAACTGGCACTTTCGGCCAGTAGGCAGGAGTTTGCTAAGAGGCAGACTTTAACCTTCTGGAACTATGTTAAGAATCGGGATGCCAGCTTAAAGAGGGCACTGCAGGAGAATTTTTCAAACCCATACCCTGCCCTTCCCATGTTCCCTGACGATCTGTTGAACCCTTGGATTCCGCCCCCACCTGCTGAAATAGGAGAAGAGAATGATGATGAAGACCAGGGTCAGGAAGATTGATGGATGGAATGATCTTCAGCGAGCATTATTTTTGTCTAATCATTTTGTTTGCTCGCGCATATCTGACCTCGTTTACTAAATATGTTTGCTTGTTCCTTTTTAATTTTTCTGCTTTAAAAATATATCTCTACTTTTGTAATATTTTTGAATCTTTTTAATGAATTTCTGAATGTTTCTATTCCATGAGCACTGAGTAACTCTAACTTAACTAATTTTCTTTTTAATTTTTGAAGCTTGGACTGATTACGCTTAATTAGATCAAGGTATTCTGATCTCCATAAACCTTTTGCTTGAGCATTTCTTCTAGCCTGGACTGTTGCTGCGGCAAAGAAGATTTTGATGGTAGTATTGACTTATATGATCCACTTTAAGCTTAATCCTAGTCCCATGCTTAGTTTAAAAATTCAGTTAGAAGAATTTAAGTTTGGTGGTATACTTGCTTTTATAATGATTCATTGGGGACAATGAATAATTCAAGTTTGGGGGACTTTTTGCTACTCCAATTATTTTGCTCGGGCATTCCTCTCCCTCAAATTGAAATTTGCTAGGTTATTGAGTAACCGGGGACATTTGTGATACCCACAGTTTGTCTTCGCGTCAAAAGATGACCTAGGAAATATGAAAAAAATAATGAAATGATTTGCTGAAAAGAATTATTTGTTGAAGATTTTGCTGAAAGAATTGATGGAGCAAAAGCTTTGAGGGATGAATGATGATCCAGCAGTTTTTCTGTCTCCCAGAACTTAGGTGAGCTTCATCATAAAATGTCGCCATTCTGAGGGGCAAGAGATGGAATAACTAAGGATTTCTGAGCTTTATAATGAGTATTGAGCCTAGTTGGTGATAAGTTTGAGGCAAGGGTATACTGCACCATAAAGTGGGTCATCCCATGCTTAAGAGCTTATGACTGTAAGGCTGCTTTGAGTCTGATAAATAATGGAATAAACCCCTTTAAAAATATGTTTTGAAATGTCTGATAATAGAGCTAGGATGTGGTGAGTTCTTAGAATTAAGTTGAAAAGTGGTGATTATTTGTCCCTGCTGAAGGAATCATTTTGCCGCAGCAGAGCTTGGTTTTGCAGAGTGCTCAGGTAGAGGTTAAAGGTAGTGTTGGACTGCCTGGTTTGATTAAGCTAATTCTTTGTCTAATGTTTTGAAATTCTTGAAGGAAGGTTGGTTAGTATTGCTCGGGACGCGCAATAGTTCAAGTTTGTGGGTATGATAACTGCCCAAAAGGTAGTTATTTAGGCCTCATTTATATAAGGATTTGTGTGTCTTTAATGTTTAATAGGGTTGGTTTTGGATAGATATTATATGATTTAACCCATTTGGAAGAATGGAAGCATTGGAAATTACTTTGTGCAAATTATGCTGCTGAGCGGCTGGAAGGAGCAAATTCTATGCTGCAGCAAAACTGGGAGCAGAAACTGCCACGTCACAGCCCGTTAGCCAACTTCATTAACCGACTTCTGTTGAGTTATTTTCGTGATAAAGGATCAAGGAGAGCCTTCCACGTGTCCTAGTTGACCTAATTCAAGCCTCCCATAATTCTATAAAAGGAAGTAGCCGTCAAAGTCAAATTCATTCCATGTTTTTCCTTGGAAGCCGAATAGTAAAAGGAGATTGAAGATCATCAAGAACACCATCAACCGCAAGCTGATTAGGGAGTTTACCTTCTTTATTAATTTGTAGTTATGGACATGCATACTCAGATTGTAATTCGTATTCCTATGCCTATTATGAACTAAGTAGCTTAAGGTGTTGGTTAGGAATAATGTGATTACTGTGCTTCAACTCTAGTAATGAATTGACTATCGCATTTTGGTTAATTGTTGTGTTTATTCTTATTTTATGCCCGCCTGGCCAGCCGGTATGGATAGCTCTCTCTAGTTTCAGGGATGATTTAGAGAGTGTGTGACAATTATCCACACTACGATCATTGTGTATTGGTGAACGCCAGTGACTAAGCTAGGGATGGCCAGTTGCCTAGTGCTTGATCGGTCGCTCTTCATTGGGTTTGAAACATATCCCAAAAGATCCGGAGTTCCGGGCGGAATCCGCTAATAATACTGCGAGAAATGCATGATCAATAATATTGCTAGAGCATATCTTAGAACAATCACTAAAACCTAACCAGCGTCTGTCTTTAATCTGTCTATCTATTTGTTTACTTGTTGTTCTGTCATTTATTTTGCTTCAGCATAATTCCGATAAAACCAAATCATTTTATTATCTTTGAAACCATTAGAAAGTTATACAAAATAGATAAAGTGGAAACTCATTCAGACCTTGGATTGATAATATTACTTGCTACAGACTGTGTATACTTGCACATGAATTCTAGAGTATTTTCTATCATATTTTTACTCACTCTAGGAACCCAACAACTACCCACACTACTGATGCATGCCTTGAGATACAAGACAATGGAGAGGTGAATGCCATTGGTGGATTCAATGGAAATCAAAGGCAGTACAACCCATACAGCAACACTTACAATCCAGGATGGAGAGACCATCCAAATTTCAGTTATGGGAACCAACAGAAACCATTGATGTTCAAGCAAAATCAGGCTTCCACCTCAACTTTAGGCACATCCTTTGATGAGGCACTTAAGAAGTTTACTGGCAGCTTTTTACAGTTCCAGCAAGAGACCAGGAACGCCATTCAGAATTTGGGAAATCAAATCACTCAGTTGGCAACCCAAGTCAGTAAGATGAACAATAAAAGCTCAGGTAAACTACCCCCCCCCCCCACCTGAGGTAAATCCTAAGGCAAATGTGAATGCAGTGAGGAGTGAAGTGGCCACACCTGACTGTACCTCTGAGTTCCCCACTGTCTCTGATAAGTTTTCTATTCCTTCTGGCAAATTTTCTTCTTTAAATTTAAATGATAAAGATTCTTTTCTTACTTCACCTGTGAACTTCACTGACCCTGCGACTCCAAGTGTGCAGGATGATTTAGATGTTTTTAGAAAAGTTAAGGTGAATATTCCATTGCTTGAGGCATTCTGAAAATCCCAGCCTATGCTTAGTTCTTGAAGACTTGGTATGAAGGTAAGGAAAAGTCCTCAAGTAAAGAAGAGGTTAGTGAAAATGTAAGTGCATTAGTTTCTGAAAACTTACCTGTTAAATGTTCTGATCTTGGCATGTTTACTTTACCGTGTATGATCGGAGATTGCAAGATAAAATATGTCATGTTAGATCTAGGACATCAATTAATGTTATGCTTGTGTCTGTTTATAAAAGATTGAATTTAACTGATATTAAAACATCTGGCATAATCATTCAGCTAGCAGGTAAGTCTTGCATTAAACCTCTAGGGATAGTTGAAAACAATCTAGTTAGGGTGGAGGATTTCATTTTTCCTGCTAACTTCTATGTTTTAGATACTCCTAATCCTGATTACAATCCATCTTCTGCTACGATACTTCTTGGTCGTCCCTTTATGAAGACTACCAAGACTGTCATTGATGTAGATGAAGGTGTTGTATCAGTAGGATTTCAGGATAAAACCTTATACTTTAACATTTTTGATGACATAGAAAATCATCATGCATCTTCTATTGAATACTATATGATTGAACCTGACCCAGTGAATGATTACTCTTTAAATTCTAAATCATGCATGGTCACTAGTAATGAGATGCATTCTTCTGTTGTTAGATACTCTGACTTAGATGGAGAATTGTTTGATGTAGTTAATGAACATTAGATAACCCTTACTGATAAATCTGGTGGAGTCACCAAGTGTTCATCTTCTAGGATTAGGGCTGAACGCATTTTTTGTCAGCCCACCTCTGCTTCCGATATTTTTTCTACTTCTACTGATTCTTCCTTACAGGCCCCGAAATTACTAAAACAAAAAATTTCTAAAAACAATGTATTCTGGACCTGTGGAGATAAGCCTCCCTAAAAAAATAGAGGAGAGCGTGGTCGAGCAAACGACCTTAAACAATTGCACCCTATAATTTTACTGCTTTCTGTTATTTCAAATTCTTAGATAGGTTTATCTTTATTAGTTGCTTTTAAGTTTGTTTCCTTGTCTTTGTTTGTTCTTTAGGATTGGCGGTACCAAAACGAAGTTTCTACATTTATAGAAAGCGTGATTCACCACCCATGAGCGCAATATTCAGGGAAGTTATATTCTTTCCCTATGCATTGTCTTATTCTTCATGATTTATTACATTGATGGCAATGTAAACTTTAGGTTGCGGGTGGGGAATTTACTTTACACTTTTGTTGGGCCTTGAGCATCTGAGCGTCAGGCCAGCGTTTGTGCTTAATGAAATGTCTTGCATGCTTGTTGTGTATATGCTTGTTTAAGTTATGATGATTTCCTAGGATTGACTCAAATTTTTTCTAAAATTTATTGCTTTTGATGAGTTGTGACCGAGAGTGTTCAAAAAATGAGCCTTTTTTTTAATTTTCTTGGATATGTCTTGCACTTGCTGAGTGTCTATCTTGCTTTAAAGTAGGACTTGAATGCTTACGAGCAAATTACTTAGCTCATATTCCTGTTGTTACCCCGATAGGTGTAAGGTTAAGCGAGAAAGTCTAATTTTTTTGCAAAATAGTGTGTGGAGTCTTGTCTAGGAGAGAAAAGGAAAATATGCCTGCAAATAAAAAAAAGTTTTAAAATAAGTCAAGGGTGTGTTGGGCTCCTAGAGTGAGTAAAAATAAGATGAAAATAGACTCTAGAACTCTGTGCAAGTATACACAATCCACAGCAAGTAATAAGTATTTATCGAATCCAAGGTCTGAATTAGCTCTCACTTTATCTATTTTGTATAACTTTTCAATGATTTCAAAGGTGGTTAGAATGATTGATTTTTATAGAATGTTGGAGCAAAAGAAATGACAGAATAGAAAGTAAACAAATAAAGCAGACAGATTAGAAACAGGCACTGGTCAGGATTTAGTAATTGTTTTAAAAGATGCTCTAGCAATATTATTGATCAGACAAAACTCTTGCAGTCTTATTAGCAGGATCCTCCCGGAACTCTGGATTTTTTAGAATATGTTTCAACTCCAATGACACACTACTGATCAAGCACTAGGCAACTGGCTATCCCTAGCTCAGTCACTGGCGTTCACCAATACACAATGATCTAGTGTGATTAATTGGCACACACTCCCCAAATCATCCCTAAAACTAGGAAGTGATATTCATACCGGCTGGCCAAGCGGACACAAAATATAAATGAGCACAACAAATAATCAAGATGCATCAAATCAACATATATTACATAGAGATTAAGCACGACAATTACATATTTCCTAACCAACACCTAAGGTTACTTAGTTCATAAAGTGCATAGTAACACACGTTACAATCTGAGTAAGTACATCCATAATTACAAAATATTATAAGAAAATACTAATTCCCTTAATAAACTTTGCAATTGATGGTTTTCTAAAGGTCTCCAATCTTCTGTAACTTGGTTTACCACTGCAGTAGGCTCCACCACTGGCGACTGTTGATGCCTAACCACTGTTACATTTTTAAGAGCATTAGCTAACATTGCAATATCAGCCCTAATGGTAGACACACCATCGACTTCTAACACACTCTTAACTTTTTTACTTGAGCCTCTAACATCTGACCACTGACAACTATTGGTTGATATTCTCTCTAAAATCTTATGGGCTTCATTAAAGGTTTTTGCCAAAAGGGCCCCTCCTGCAGAAGCATCGACCATACTTTTGGTTGCTACGTTTAGCCCATTGTAAAATGTTTCCACTTGGATACAATGAGATAAACCATGGTGGTGACACTTTCACAAAAGCTCCTTAAACCTCTCCCAAGCCTCACTAACAGTTTCATCTTCGAGTTGCCTAAATCCCACTATCTCACTCCTCAACTTGGCATTTCTAGTTGATGGAAAATACTTACTAAGAAATTTTTCCGCTAACTCAGTCCACGTTCTAATTGATCCTGGAGCAAAAGAATTTAACCACGCCTTTGCTCCATCTCTAAGAGAATACGGGAACAAAGTTAATCTAAGGGCATCTCTAGACACTCCTTAAATCACAAATGAATCACTAACTCCTAGAAAAGACTTAAGATGTAAATTGGGGTCTTCAGATGATAAACCATGGAATTGACCAACGATCTGCAACATCTAAAACATTACCGGTTTCATTTCAAAATTTTCTGCCACAATTTGAGGATGTGAAATTCCTGGATTTAACTCATCAAACATCGAAAAAGCATACGCTTGAATGGCTCTGGCCCTATCATTCGCTACCAAAATTGGGTTCTCAGCCTAGTTATTTTGCTGTTCATTTTGCTCCAGTGGTTGATTTTGCTACAACCCACGATTCTACTGGGGATCAACTTGATCTTTTGGAATTTCAGGAAGACGCAACACGTTATCCATTGAATTGTTGTTCCTCCGCTGCTTTTTCCTTCTTCTTCTGAATGTCCTTTCAATTTCTAGATCAAGCTCGAATCTCACCCTAGGAGGATCGCTCATGCACCAATCTCACACCTGCAAAAACAAAAAGAAACAATCAAAAAGTTCTCACACCAAACAACTAAAACACATACACAAAACAGATCAGATAAAAACTTTTCAAGTCCTTGACAATGGCGCCAAAAATTTGTTGCCTTCTAGAGTGGGTTAAAAATATGATAGAAATGATCTCTATGAAGGATTGGAATTCTCAATTCCGTTACAGCGGAAGCAATTGGACCGTTCGTAAATTAATTTCATTCAAACAAAATACCCATACATTGGCAAAAAGTTAAAAATGAGAAACACACCTCCGTTGGCGACTCTGAATTCAAGAACGCTTCTTGATTATGCAGGGACCAAAATGTGAAATCTTGGGACACCACCACAAGATTACCCAGCTATTCTCTGAGTTTGGAAATGAGATTGTGGGATCTCATCTTTCTTGAATTTGGGAAGTACTAGAGAGAAAATCTTTTCCTATGTGTTTCTTGTTGAGAGAGAATGAGAGAGTGAGAGAGATTAGGGAGTTAGGAATTCTGCAGAATGAACCTCTCACCTCCAGACCCCTTAGGCGTGTGTGATATGTGAGGGGGAGATCAAATCTCAACCATTTGATCAATTACCATATAACCAACCATCAAATGAAAATTAATTATAATTAATTAAATGATACTTAATTAATTAATAATTAACCAAAGTATATCCATATGATTTAATATCTCATATTTAATCATATGAACATGCCTCCCATATTATATGATTTTAATTAAGATTTTAAATCATATTTAATTAAATTAATTAAATCACACAATTAATCAATTCTTAGATCAATTAAATATCATATATTTAATTAATCAAACATTTGAATCATATTCAAATGTGCATCTCTCTTATAACCTATAGTTTTAACATGAATCAAAATTCACATTAAAAATAATCTATAGTTTTAATTTAATTAAATCACATTTAACTAAATTAAATTGAACAATTAATTAATTTAAAAATTAATTAATTTTATAATTAATTTAAAAATTAATTAATTTTATAATTAATTTAAAAATTAATTAATTTTATAATTAATTTAAAAATTAATTAATTTTATAATTAATTAAATATCAACCATATTAATTAATTACATATTATAATCATATTTTAATATATCTCTCATATATTATAGTTTAATTAAATCACATTTAATTAGATTAATTGAATAATTAATTAATTCACAATTAATTAATTTATTCACTAATTAAATATCATATATTTAATTAGTTATATATTTGAAATCTTTCAAATATATAATTCTCTCATTTTAATAAAGTTTAATCACAAATTAAACTTTATATTATAATGTATCAACATACACTATATTAATTGTACTTCATACAACTAACCTGATTCCCAAATTGAATTTGAACAATTCAAATTCTTTTCAAGATAAATTGTTCCCAATTACTCTTTACGAGCTAGCAGGGGGGCCTAATGGACCTACAGATCAGAAGCTCCAATGATATGAGGTTAACTGACTAAACTCATTAATCGAGTTAACCAATATTCATTAACTGTGGGTCACTCCACTAAAGACCCACAGTTGCACTCTTCTCACTGTAGAATATTTCTGTGTCCACAGATACTGACCAATAACAGTAAGTCAATCCTTCACGAGTGTTCGTAACTACAGGGTCAAATTACCGTTTTACCCCTGTGTTACCTCTGGCTCCTTAAGTACCAGTGCTCTTCTAATGAATAACTTGTTTATGGTCCAACCAGTAAACAGAAAGTCCCTCTCGGGCCAATGAGAGGGCGGGATCTCTTTATTCAAGACCCGGAGTCACCACTTAAGGGAACACTCATCTACTTCTCCTATAAGCGGGAATGAGTGAATTCCAACTTGTGTTGTCATGTCCCCAGCCCCCCACTCGGTCTTGTCCCCAAGAAGGTAGGCTTATTGAGTCGGCATGCAGGCCACTCTCACCCGTACTAATCAAAGGACAATCTCTCATGAGAAGGAGTTCATGACACACTCAGGATTAAGACTGAGTTACCTAGGTCATCCTATTGAAACAGTAACCTAACTAGTTAACGGTGTTACATCTAGTGGTTTACTATTTCGTGGTCCAGTCTTATGCAAACTCATTACATAGGATACCCCCGCTCGCATGTCTCCTACATGGACGCCTTGGATCAATACGTTTGTATCGAATACAAAGCGGGTCGTATCACATAGTGTTACCAGGATAAGGTACCCAACCTTATCCCTGTACTATAGACCTTTTAGGTTGTTACTTGAACACCGATCCCCGTATGTCTCCACATACTAGTTCAAGTTACATATCAACAACCTTGGATCTTAGTTTATTGGATTTGGGTCATATTGTGCAATTCTAGACTTAATATGACAATAACACTTTATTGCATAAACCTCAATAACAATTTACTGATACAAGTGTATAATTCGTTAATCATTCACTATCTACGAGTTTTAGGACATAAAACCCAACACTCTAAAAAACTATGCAAGTGCACATAGTCTGCAACAAGTGATAAGTAATTTATCGTATCCACGAGGTTTTGAATAGCTTTCACTCTACCTCTCTTGTGTAACGTTTTAGTGATTTCAAGGTTGTTAAAATGTTTGGTTTTGAAATAATGTTGAAGCAAAAGAAATAACAGAGCAGAATGAAAATGGATAAAGTAGACAGATTGGAAACATACGTTGGTTAAGATTTCTGTAATTGTTTAAAAAAGATGCTCTATAAATAATATTGAGTAAGCATTCTTTTGCAGTCTTATCAGTAGGATCCTCCCAGAACTCTGGATTTTTTGGAATGTGTTTCAACTCCAATGACGCTCTACCGATCAAGCACTAGGTGACTGGTTATCCCTAACTCAGTTATTGGCGTCCACCAACACATAATAGTCTAGTGTGATTACGAGTCACACACCTCTTAAATCATCCCTGAAACTAAGAGATGGTATTCATACCGACTGGACAGGCGGGCACAAAATAATAATAAACACAACAAGTAATCAAGAAGCTCGAAATCAATATTAATTGCTAGATTATGAAGTACGACAATTACATAGATTTAACCAACACCTAAGGTAAATTTAGTTCAAAGAATGAAAAGCAACACACGTTACAATCCGATCACATGCATCCATAACTACAAATTTTTACATGAAAACATAATTTCTCTTTAAGAAATCCGTAGTTGATGGTCTTCTTGAGTCTCCAATTGTTCCTCCATTATTCGGCTTCCAAAGATGGAAAGTGAGTCTCCAACTTGGAATTGGACTTTCCTCTTTGAATGCTTTGACTTGAGATGACTACTTCCTTTTATAGAGTGGAGTCAACCCTAATTAGGTCAAAGATTACACGTAGAGGGCTCTCCAAGCTTCCTGATCCGAGACTGCTTCATAAAACGCCACCTGATAGAAGACTTTTCGAGGGTCGTATCAAATAAATTTATAATTCCACGACACTAAAACTATTTTTGTAGAAATAGTGGTCGGGGTCAAATGCAGGGAGCAATCGAATTAATTAAATTAACTTAAGATTTTTCATTTAGTAACCGGAGGGGGGGTTTGGCATGGAAGAGAATTTGAGGATGAAAAATAAAAATAGCTGGAAATTAAATTACTAAATTTTAAATAACTAGAAAATAGAAGAATGGACTGCCTAATCTTACCTTGAGATTGCACAATTGATTGTCCGAATTCAGCTTGGCAATTCCAAATCATAGACTCTTATTTAACAAAATTATTGGTTAATTGTCTAACTAGCCACTGGAAAAACTAGCGGGATTAATGATCCCAGTTATTTCTAACCTAACCAATGCATCGAGGCTAGAACCTAATTAAAAATCTAACTAATGACGTCTCACTAATTACATTTTAATTTCATTAAGGATAGTGGATTGTTAGATAGAATGCATAAACTAGGAAAAGCCTAAATTCATACGATTCTAAGCCTTAACTCCTAAATCTATCATGCAATTTTGACCAATAGGGATAAAACGTCCTTTAATCAAGATTAACAATAGATTTATTCGCTACCAATTCTAGCTAAGCAGTTGATAAAAACACAATAGGTTGTCAATCCAAAGATTCAAATCAATTGGAATCAAGAGTTAAGCTCATTGACCTCGATGGGATTTTCTTCTAACTTATCTTCCTGCTGCTCTAAGATTTGGCTCTCTAGCTTATCATGGGAGGTGGCACGAAACTGAGTAATCTCTGCCAGTTTTGCAATGATCTCTCATGCCTCACCAGGTATCGTACGAAGCACATCACCAGCACTAGTTGGGTAGAACATTCCTCTATCGTCAGGTGTCAACCCTTCGTAGAAGCTTTCTATCAAGGACTCCTCGGATAGTGGGGTGTGAGGAACCATGCGATATCTATAAGCGATCCAAGAACTCATGGAACAACTCCTATGCTGCTTGCTTGACGTTGAAAATTCTTTCGGTGGCTTCAATCAACAGTGTAATCAGGTGGTACTTCTTCAGGAAAATACTTCTCATCTCGCACCAAGAAGACATCGATCCTAAAGGAAGTGATAAAATCCACTTCCTAGCTCCTCCTTGTAGTGAGTACGGGAACACCCTCATCTTAAATTGATCTTCAGATATCTCTGGGGTTTCCTCTCGGAGCAACTCAAGTAGAAATCAAATACATGAAAGTACGTTCCTACTCCTGGATCATCAAAAAAGGAAGAAACTAAGAAAATAAAATAAGATAGGGGCACAAAATTAAATTCTTTGAGATTAAGAATGCATGGAGGTGGAGGATATTTCAGAGCTGAAAAGTAGATTTGCACTGCACGCTCGACCCTTTCTATCTCAGCGGACAGCGGGTCAAGATCTGCCAAATATACATTAAGCTCAGCTATTCTTCTCCTTATTTCTTGATAGGAAAGGTGTTTGCTCTTGTGAAGATTTTTCACTAGATCCTGCAAGAAACAAACTAATACACAAGAAACAAGAAAAATGTGAAAACACAAAAGCAATTAGAAATAAAGCACCGTGATCTGCGACAACGGCGCCAATTTAGCACCCTCGTGTTCTCGAGGCTCTGAGTGCCAAATAAATTTATAATTCACAGATCACTAAACTACTTGTTGTAGTAGTGGTCAGGATCAAACACAGGGAACAACTAGTTGATCTCTAACCTTTTTTGTGCTTGTGGTAACAAAAATGGGATTGAAGAGAGAGGGATTTAATTGTAAGGGAGACTAAAGTGCGAGAAAGTAAAGGGGCAGAAAATTAAAGGACAGAAAAGTAAAATGTGATTGGTTAATCTCACTTTGGCGATCACTATAGCAGGAGACACTTGGGTTCAGTACATTTGTTTTTACTCATTGATTAGCAAATAATGATTTAGTTGCATTATGCCTAATTGGTACTCTAAATCAATTGACTTGATCCCATCGTACATCGATTCAATTCCTAATTACTAATTAATTAACCCCTACTAATCCGTTGAAATTAACTAATTAAGCAATTGCATTACGACCAAGATAACCCTAGAGCGCTAACCCGACTAATTTGTCGAACCAACATGCAATTCATTAATTAACTAACCCTGCAATGATTAATAAATAACGAATTGGTGCTCTAAGCTAGAATGCGCTAATTAATTAGGAAAAGCCTAAGTTAATTATGAACACCAATTTAGACCCTAGACCTATCATGCAGACTACAAAGTCAGAGAACTACTCTTGGGACCCATGCCCATGACTCGGTCTATATACTAACTACAATTAAAGTTCCATTAGCTACGTGGAATTCAATTTCTTAGCGAGTTACTAACATGCAAGATGCGAGTTACTAACATGCAAGATGCGAGTTAAGGTGTCAATCTAACCTACTGTCCATGCAAGTAATATAAACGGGAATCTAAATCACAAAATAGTAAGTAAATCATACATGAAGCTCAGAAAACTCAAGAACATAATGAAATCAGCAAAGAAAACTCATTAAATCTCATAAAAACTTAATGTACTTACGATTTCGAGGCTCCAACTACAGCAAATGGCGCCTAGACGACCATAAAAAAACCTAATTTAAGCCCAAGGCTTGAGAAAATAACCTAAACTAACCTAAAACTGTGAAATACAGAGGAAGAACTCGGAAAACCGAGAGAAAGACGAAGAAGAAATTTGAAATGGCTACTGGAATGTGTCTTTTCTGACCTAAACGACAAAAAAACGTATTTAAATAATCACAACAGCGTCGAGATGCTAATGGTAAATTGCACAGTCCATCGTGTTCATAGCGTTGAGACGCCATGAGGTAGCGTCTCGATGCTACCTCTCGGGTCTAGCTTATTTGGTTGCTTCATTTTTGCTCCTTTTTTTACGTTACTTTCGAGGTTTGAGTGCTCCGTTTTGGTCTTTCCACCTCCTCGACATCTTGTGGACTTCAAGTTTGATCAAAACCTTGTTAATTTCCTCGAATTAACGTCAATTTGGAATATCGGCTCTTGAGAAGCTTTAATACCAAATACCTAGAAAATAATACAATTAAGCACAATATTAATCATAAAACTAGCATGATTAGGAACAAATATATAGGACCAAATTGGTCCTATAACACATCCCTTTGGTAAGTTTGAGAAATATATGCCAACTGCAATTCCACAAGAGCAAGTTCTAATGGAGATTCAAAACACGGATCTTCTTAAATTCTCGGGGAAGATGAAGTCAAATGTTGATCGAAGAGACAAGAGCCAGTACTGTCTTTTCCACCGAGACCACGGGCATTAAACCAGAAACTGTATTCAGTTGAAGGACGAAATTGAGGCACTGATCTAGAATGGATATGTGAAGGAGTTTGTCGATGAGGTCGGGATCGAGGCCGAGACCGACCAGAGATGGTCGAGGCCGATGTTGGGTTTTATGTTCTAAAACTCATAGTTTGTAATCTTTTTGCAATAAAGATGTTATTCAGTGAATTGTTTGTGTATATAACCTAAATCCAAAAGATAAACATCCTTGGTTATGAGATGAAATACTGGAACTATATTATGAATATGGACAGGGATCAAGTTCTAGTATATAACCTAAATGGTCTATAGTATAGGGATAAGCTAAGGTTGGGTACCTTATCCTGGTGACATTATGCATGTGACCTACTTTGCGAACAAGGCAAACGATGTGATCATAGATCATTCATGTAGAGACATGCGAGTGGGGGCATCCTATGTAAATGAGTTTGCACTAGACCGGATTGAGAAATAAGTCACTCTTACTTTATAACATCGTTTACTGATAAGACTAACTATTTCATATGATGACCTAGGTAACTCGATCTTAATCCTGAGCTAACTATGAACTCATGTTTGTTCAAGATTATCCTTTGATCTGCATGGGTGAGAGTGGCCGAACATCGCTGAATCAATAAGCCTATCATTTTGGGGATAAGACTCGATAGATAGCTGGGGACATAGTTTTTCAAAATGGAATTCGCTTATACCCGTATTAGGAATAGCAAAAAGGTTGTTCCCTTAAGTGCTGACTCCGAGGCTTGAACAAGGGGCTCACCCTCTCATTGGCCCAGAAGGGACTCTGTTTAGTGGTTGGACCATAAACAAATTGTTCATTAGAGGTTCAGTGGACTTAAGGAATCAAGAAGTGCTATAGGGGTAAAACGGACTTTTGACCTAGCTATAGCTACAATCGACCTGTGAAGGGTTGACTTACTAATCATGGTTATATCGAGTGGACAAAAATATATCTACGTAAGGGGAGTGCAACTACTAGGCTATAGTGGAATGACCCGGTAGTTAACGAATATTGGTTAACTAGGTTAAAAGAGTTTGGTCAATTAAACCTTGAATCGTTGGAGCCCATGATCTGTAGGTCCATTAGGTCCCCTTGCAAGCTTAAGGAATAAACTTTGGAACAAAATGATGGAAAGAATTCGAATCGTTCAAATTCAATATTATGGACGATATTGATCATATTAGATATTGTTGATACATTGGTTTATAGTTAAACCTAATTTGGAGAGTTAGACATATTTAAATATGATTTAAATATCGAGCACATGAATAGGGATTTGTTGGGTTTCCAGAGTGAGTAAAAATAATATATAAAAAGACTCTAGAACTCTGTGCAAGTATACAAAGTCCGCAACAAGTAATAAGTATTAATCGAATCCAATGTCTGAATTAACTTTCACTTTATCTGTTTTGTTTAGTTTTTTAATGGTTTCAAAGATGGTTAAAATGATTGGTTTTTATAGAATTGATGAAGGAAAAGAAATGACAGAACAGAAAGTAAACAAATAGACAAACATATTAGAAACAGGCGCTGGTCAGGATTTAGTAATTGTTTTAAAAGATGCTCTAGCAATATTATTGATCCGGCAAACTCTCGCAGTCTTATTAGCAGATTCCTCTCAGAACTCCGAATTTTTTAGAATATGTTTCAACTCCAATGAAGTACTACCGATCAAGCACTAAGCAACTGGCTATCCCTAGCTTAGTCACTGGCGTTCATCAATACACAATGATCTAGTGTGATTAACCGCCACACACTCCCTAAATCATTCCTGAAACTAGAGAGATGTATTCATATCGGTTGGCCAGGCGGGCATAAAATAGAAATGAGCACAACAATTAATCAAGATGCATCAAATCAATATTTATTACTAGGAATTAAGCACAACAATTACACGTTCCCTAACCAACGCCTAAGGTTACTTAGTTCATAAAATGCATAGAGACACACGTTACAATCTGAGTAAGCATATCCATAATCACAAAATAATGCATGAAAATATTAATTCCCTTGATAAGCTTGCAATTGATGGTCTTCTTGTAGGTCTCCAATCTCTCTCCTTTATTCGGCTCCCAAAGGTGGAAGTAAATTTTCCAAGAGTGGAATGTTCGTCCCAAGGATGGAATGATTTTGACTTGGGCGGCTATCTCATTTTATAGAGTGATAGGTGAAAGGATAAAAGGCCCACGCAGCGGAAAGTATTACCGAACCTACTCAGAGTCTTAGATTCTAATTGAAATACCAATACAATTTGCAAAATATTACAACAATAAATCTATATTTAATGGGTTGTACATAAGCTATAAACATATTAAAAGATCAACTAGATTGATCCTAGTGATCAAGGATTTCATAGAAAACTTACTTTTGTAGAAAGCCTTGATCAATTCACCTTTTCTTGCCAATAAGATTAAAAACGCAGCAACCCTCTTGTGCGAACACTGCCAATCGGCTACACCGGTATATCTCTAAGACTTCTTGAAGCAAGAGACTTGTGGGAGTCTTTTGGGAGAGATCTCTGAGAGAAGAAGAGACAATGAGATGCCTTTCACCCCACCCTAGGGGTCCTATATATAGGTAAATGCCAAGACCTTTTCCTAATAGGAAAAGGTCTAGGAATAAGTTCAAATCTATTATCTGAACAATATCTAATTTTAATAAATAAATAATTAATTCCATAATTAATTAATTACCCAATTAAATATCACATATTTAATCTTAGGGATTTTATTAAAATTAAAATTAATATGAATCCAATTCATATTAAAATTATTTGAACTTTTCAAATATTTTCTCTCCTGAATTAATTTTTGAAATTAATTCAAAAATTATATTATAAAGTTTCATAAACTTTAGTTTCAAAAAAAAAGTTTCATAAACTTTATATTATAATGCATCAATATACATTATATGATTCCCCAAATAAATTGAACACTTTCAATTTACAATTTATATTTATTTGCTTCAAGTCTTTTTATGAGCTACCAATGGGACCTAATGGACCTACAGATCAGAAGCTCCAACGATACGAGACTAATCGGCTTAAACTCATTAACCAAGTTAGTCTCCATTCGTTAACTGTGGGTCACTCCACTAAAGACCCACAGTTGCACTCTTCTCACTGCATATTATTTCTGTGTCCACGGATATCGACCAATACTACAAGTCAGTCCTTCACGTGTGTTCGTATCCCAGTTGGGTCAAATTACTGTTTTACCCCTAGTTTACATCTTTGTCCTTAAATCCCCAGTGCTCCTCTAATGAACAACTAATTTGAGGTCCAACCAACAAACAGAAGTCCCTCTTGTGCCATAGAGAGGGTTGGGCCCATTGTTCAAGTCCCGGAGACACCACCTAAGGGAACACACCTCTACTTACCCTAGAGTCGGGAAGAAGTGAATTCCATCTTGTGTGATTATGTTCCCAGCTCCCCACTCGATATTGTCCCCAAAATGGTAGGCTTATTGAGTTGGCGTGCTGGCCACTCTCACCCATACAAATCAAAGGACAACCCCTCGTGAACAGGAGTCCATAATCCACTCAGGATTGAGACTGAGTTGTCTAAGTCATCCTAGTAAAATAGAAACCAAGCCAACTAACGGTGTTACAGTTAGTGGTTAACTATTTTGCGGTCCGGTCTTATGCAAACTCATTGCATAGGATACCCCCACTCGCATGTCAACTACATGAACGTGTTGGATCATAGCGTTTGTATCATAATACCAAGCGGGTCGTATCCATAGTGTCACCAGGATAAGGTACCCAACCTTACCCCTATACTATAGACATTTTAGGTTGTTACTTGAACATCGATCCCCGTATGTCCCCACATACTAGTTCAAGTTACATACAAACAACCTTGGATCTTAGTTTATTGGATTTGGGTCAAATAGTGCAATATTAAACAATAACATTTTATTGCAGAAACTAAATAACACTTTATTAAACACAAGTATAAAATTTGTTTACATTCACTATCTACGAGTTTTAGGGCATAAAACCCAACAATAGGAGGCTTGAATTAGGTTGACCTAGACACGTGGATGGCTCTCCTTGCTCCTTTATCCCGAGAATAGCTTAACAAAATTCAGTTCATTAACTTGGCTAACGAGCTGTGACGTGACAGTTTTGCTCCCAGCTTTGCTCCAACACAGATTTTGCTCCCTCAAGTCGCTTAGCAATACATTCTGCACAAAATAACTTCCAAAGCATCCATTCTACCAAATGGGTTAAAACATATAATATATAACTAAAAGCAACCCTATTTAGCACAAAAGACACACAAATCCCTATAGAAATAAGGCCTAAATAGCACCCTTTTGGAGAGTTATCAGGATTCATGTTTGAGAAATTGCATTTCGGAAATGATTGGGATTGTTTGCAAAAATATTAATTTAATATTAGATATTAAATTAATATATAATAATATAATTGATTGTTTAATTAATAATTATTTTAAATTAATTATGGATTAATTTAAAGTTGAAATTCAAAATTAAAAATGAATTTCATATTATTAATTAAAATTAATTAACTAAAATTGATTTTCTTTTGAATTATGAAATTTAAAAAGAACAACAATTTTTGGAGGTGGAGTGCATGGTGACTAAACTCATGCACTTCTCCTCAATTAGCCACCAAATCTCACTCTAATTGGGAAGGTCTTATTGTCTAATTATGAGGCTTTAAGAGTGCATGAACTCCTCTTTAAATAGGCGAGGAATTGCTGAAGAAATGCACAAGTTTTCCATGGTGTTATGCTGCCAAATTTCTCTCTGAAAGTCATAAGCTCAAAACCTCTCAAAGCTTGAAACCCAAACACTTTCCCTTCCAATTCCCATCATTACAGGATCCCACAATCTGTTCCAAAGGCCTGAGAATAGCAAGGAAGATCTTGTGGTGGTTCGTGATTAGTTGGTGAGGAAAAACAACACAATAAGAGGTCCAATTTTGAGCTAGAAGAGGTTGGTACTCAAAAACTCTATTTTAGTAGTTTGGACAACATGCTTTGTATGATCAAATCGATGTTATTATGTGCCTAAGATCCAAAATTTCTTCCGGGTGTTAGATTAATAACACCTTCAACCGAGGCTAACCAAAGATGTCCGAGACAAAGAAGAACCCCCACGGGAGATCAACACCATCTTTGGAGGATCAGCTGGAGGAGGTTCAAGTAGGAAAAGCAAAGCTATTGCTAGAGAAGCAAGGTTCGAACTAGAATATCGAGGTATGTACTCTGTCTACCTAGCAAAGGCACACCCCCCTTTGGAGTTCCCTAAGGTTGAGCCAACAAGCATCCATCGACCACATAATGATGCTCAGGTGGTCACTTTGATGGTACCCAATGTGAAAATCCATCGGATTCTGATCGATGGAGGAAGTTTTGTTGATGTTCTTTCTCTAATAGCATTTGAGGCAATGAAGTTAGGGAGAGAACTCTTAAAACCAAGCCTTACCCCACTTGTAGGGTTTGGGGGAGAAAGGGTGACACCAGAGGGTACCATAGAACTTCCTGTGACCTTTGGGGATGGATAGAATACAGTGACGAAGATAGTAAACTTCTTACTCGTGGATTGCATTTTAGCCTACAATGCAATCTTGGGAAGGCCGACTTTGCATGATATGAAACCATAGCTTCAACTTATCATCCGTTGCTAAACTTTCCAACTCATAATGGTGTAAGAGTTGTCAAAGGGAAACAGAAGGCATCGAATGAATGTTACTGGATAACATTGAGAGAAGTTAAGCCATTGAGGGTCGAGGCCAACCAGAGGATGAGCCAAAGCCGAGCAAGGTACACTTTCACCAACACTGAATCTGAACTTATGGAGTTTTAGGGCTTTATATTTATTGCATTTCATCATATAATTGAGCATTAGTTGTTTTGTTTCTGTTTCCAGTACGCAGGAATAGGTTGAGCAATTTTCTTATTTGTTTCCATTCAAACGTAAAAGTTCAATTAATGCCAAAGCTTCAGTTTTGACTACTAAAGTTCAGTATTTAGAGTGTGCACGAGACAACTTATTCAAGCATCACCTTCAAGCCAGAACTAGTTAAAGTTAAGCGAACCTGGGCCCTCGGGTCTACCACATCTCATCCAGATTTCAATACATGCGAGCCTAAGCTCTCGAGCTTAGAGCCCACGCCTATATGCGATCCTAGGCCACCGTGTCTACCTTGCCTCATCCAGCTTAAGCCCATCATCCTGTACGAGTCAAACCCTCGGGTCTACCTCGTCCCATCTAGATATGAGATTATGTGAACCTGGGTCACTGGGTCTACCTCGCTTCATCTAGCTTAAGTCCATCACTTTATGCGAGCCTGGACCCTAGTCTACCTCGCCTCATCCAGATTTGAGATTATGCGAGTCTAGACCATTGGGTCTACCTCGACTTATCTGACTTGAGCCCATCATTTTTTGTGAGCCTGGGCCACTGGGTGTACCTCGTCTCATCTAGATTTGAGCATATGTGAGCCTGAGCTACCGAGTCTACCTCATCTCATCTGACTTGAGCCCATGGACTTCATACGAGCTGATCTCACCAGGCCGAGGCCGAGGTCGAGCACAACTTTTCGAGCCGACCCTAAACCTCAAAGGTATTCTTCGTTTTACTCAACTATATTGTATACTTTAGTAAAACTTTACTTGAGTAAGGGGGATACACAGGAGATATGCACTCCCTATTAAACAAAAATCAAATAACAGGGGATATGTTCTCCATACTAAACAAAAAGCATACTAAGTTACCATGTTTTGATAAAAAAAATTACATGTTCTAACCTCTTTCCTCTCTATTCTTTCATGAGAATTAATGTATGAATGCAAGGAATTGACATTTGAGTTAACAGGGGCTTGAGGTCGAGGCCGACCCTAGCCTCTTCCCTCATTTTCCTTTTGCAAGAACTATGTATGAATGTAGGGAGCTAATATTTGAGCTAAAAGGGGCTTGAAGCCGAGGCCGACCCTAGCCTCTTCCCTCATTTTTCTTTTGCAGAAACTAATGTTTTCATGCAGGAACTCAAAATGATCAATGACATGAAAGGTGGTCGAGGTCGACCCTTATATGGTTTTACCACATGTGCCACGTAAATGGCTAAGCAAAAAATTGTACTTACACAGGGGGGGCTTCAAAGTAAGGGAATTAACTGAACGTCGTTCAAATATGAAGGAATAAAAATGAAAGGTCCAAAAGAAAGGCAGAAGGCTTTGGACTCGCTCCAAACGTCAGCCTTGGCCTCATTCCGATGCTAGGGTTGAGGCTCGTCCAGCCGTTCTTACAATCACTCACTTTTTTTCATTTTTTTATCTTACCTAACTCCTATTCAGGGAGCCTCTGTTTTGTCTACTTTCTTCCTATCTTGCCGGATAACGAGAAATCCACACATGAGTCAGCATAAGACGAAGTTATACTCTTAAATCGGGCTTAAGAAGTTTGACCTATAGTAGTAATTTGTTGGGTTTTATGCCCTAAAACTCGTAGATAGTAAATGAAACAAATTAATCAATCTCAACAAAGTGTTATTTGAGTGATTCAATAATTTTGTTATTGAATAATCAAGTTTGCATTAATAAACCCTAAATTCAATAAACTAAGATCCAAGGTTGTTTAAATGAAACTTGGACTAGTATGTGGGGACATACGGGGATCAATATCCAAGTAACAACCTACAAGGTCTATAGTATAGGGATAAAGCTGGGTACCTTATCCTGGTGACACTATGTGATACGCCCCACCTTGTATTCGATACAGATGCAATGATTCAAAGCATCCATGTGGGAGACATGCTGGTCGGGGTATCCTATGCAATGAGTTTGCATAAGATGACCTAGGAAACTCAATCTCAAATCCTGAGTCTGTTATGAACCCCTTTCA
Source organism: Luffa acutangula (assembly GCA_036850905.1). Lineage (NCBI taxonomy): Eukaryota > Viridiplantae > Streptophyta > Magnoliopsida > Cucurbitales > Cucurbitaceae > Luffa > Luffa acutangula. Next base: position 30,087,955 of record CM072091.1, on the reverse strand, counting down.
GGAGGGATTGTCCTTAGATTTGTATGGGTGAGAGCGGCTAGTTCGTCGACTCAATAATCCTACCATTTCAGGGGCAAGATCGAATAGGGGCTGGGAACATAACAGTACAAGATGGAATTCACTCATTCCCCTATTGGGGTAAGTAGATGTGTGTTCCCTTAAAGGTTGATTCCGGGGATTGAACAAAGGCGCGTCGTCCTCTCCTGGCCCAAGAGAAACTCCTGTTTAGTGGTTGGACCCTAAACAACTTGTTCATTAGAGGGATAAGTGGTACTTAAGGAACCAGAGGTAACCCAATGGTCAACCGGTAATGTGACCCAACTGGTGTTACGAACACACGTGAAGGATTGACTTACTGCATTGGTCGATATCTATGGACACATAAATATTCTACAGTGAGAAGAGTGAAGTTGTGGTTCTTTAGTGGAGTGACCCACAGTTAACGAATGTTGACTAACTTAGTTAATGAGTTTAGCCAATTAGTCTCGTATCGTTGGAGCTTCTGATCTGTAGGTCCATTAGATCCCATGCACTGGTAGCTCGTAAAGAGACTTGAGGCAATAAAGTATAAATTGTAAATTAAAACTGTTCGATTTATTTAGGGGAATCATATAATGTATATTGATACATTATAATATAAAGTTTATGAAACTTTATAATATAATTTTAAATTAATTTCAAAATTAATTCTTGAGAGAAAATATATGAAAAAGTTCAAATAATTAATATGAATTGGATTCATATTAATATAAATAATTTAATAAAATCCTTAAGATCAAATATATGATATTTAATTGGGTAATTAATTAATTATGGAATTAATAAATTATTTATTAAATTAAATATGAATAAAATAATAGATTTGATCTTATCCATGACCTTTTCCTACTAGGAAACGGTCTTGGCCTTTTTCTATAAATAGGACCCCTAGGGTGGGGTGAAAGACATCTCATTCATTCTCTTCATTTTTTTTTGCAGTAGTTCGTGATTATTTCACAAGCAGTTGGTGAGTTTAATCTGAGTCGTCAATGAGAGTAAGTAATTTGTTACTATTAGATTTAGATCTAATATTTTTGTATGTTTAAACCTTAATATAAATTTAGAATAGTTCTAAGATTATCGCCAATGTATTGGTATTTTAGATTAAACAAAATTAATTACGAATTGGTCCCAATCACGCTTCCGCTTTACGGAATTACGGAATTTCAATCCTTCATAAGTCACACCTAAATCCCAATTCAAGAGTGGAGACTTAATATTATAGGTAATTCTAGACCACTCCAAGATATAAGGAGCCGACAAGGACAACACTACACCAACCCAAGGACACGACCAGGAAGCAGACCCAGGAGAAGAGGTAGGCCAAAAGGAATTGGGCAAAGGCCAAATACCATGGCCTCAGCCTCAGCCTGGTCGGCCCACTTCGGTGGGTCGAGTCCTCTCCCCTTCGCTCGGTCCCTAGTGTCTTGGTCCAACCCAATTCAACTTGGTTCATCCCGAATCTATCTTCAGACGCCTAGAAACCCTAAAAAGGAATGAGGAATATTAACCTTTCTTCAGGTTGAAGAAGGGATCCCGAGCTCTTTTATCTGAACTCTACTCCTCCTCTTGCTCTCTCATCTTACTCCTTGTTGACTTAAGCATCGGAGGCGGTATGGCAAGCACCACACCGGTGTGCAGGTTTCCTTGTCTTGCAGGCCACATCTTCCCCCCTTCAAACAAATTTACTGTTGGTGGCACGTGAAAGTTAAATGAGCTCTCCCTGTCTGGATTTTGGCATCAACAATTGTAATTTTTAAAATTTAGTTTTAATTGATAATTTTGTATTTTTTTTTCTTCAAATTGTGATAATTGAAAAGTTATTACCTTAAATATTAATTATTTATAGTTTAATGAATTTTACAACATTATTACAGTTAAACTTTTAAGTGGTGACTCTGGGTCTTAAATAAAGGGATCCTGCCCTCTTACTAGCCTGAGAGGGACTTCTATTTATTGGTAGGACCATAAACAGGTTGTTCATTAGAGGATCACTAATACTTAAGGAGTGAGAGATAACTCATGGGTAAAACAATAATTTGACACAACTGTAGTTACGAACACTCGTGAAGGATTGACATACTGTTAATGGTCTCAATATCTGTGGACACAAAATATTATACAGTGAGAAGAGTGCAACTGTGGGTCTTTAGTGGAGTGAGTCACAGTTAATGAATGCTGATTAATTTGGTTGAAAAGTTTAATTAATTAATCTCGTATAATTGGAGCTTCTGATCCGTAGGTCCATCTCGTATAATCTCATTATTGGGTTCCCAACTGACTGGTCAAAGATGGTCAGCCAGCCATGGATTCTTTTTTTTTTTGGAGGATACATTTTTGGTCCCTGAGGTTTGGGTTAGATTTCATTTTAGTCACCAAGTTTTCAAACTCAACAATTTAGCCCCTAAGGTTTGGTTTTAGTTTCATTTTAGTCCCTTCATCCATTTTTCCGTTAAAAACTAACCGTTCCCTAACGTGGCACCTATTCTTTTATTTAAAAAATATATATTTTTTTAAAATTTTAAAATAAAAATATATTAAAATAATAAATAATATATATAGATATGTTTATTTATTTATTTATTCCTTTTCTTCTCTCTCTTCTTCTCTTCCCTCGTTTTCTTCTTCAACAAAACCACCACCACCAGTCCTTGTCGCCAACAGCACCACACGTCGCCGACCTCCGCTCGCTGGCGGCAACCACTTTTTTTCCACTTTCTTTTCCTTTCTTTTTCTTTTCTTCTCCCTTCTCTTCATTTTTTTTAAAATAGAAAAGAGGGAGAGGGGGAGGAGCTCTCTCCCCCGTTACTGGCATCGGCGACATCAAAAGCTCCCTTCCTCCAACAACATCTTGCGCACGTGAAGAAAAGACCCACGACTTAGATCTGTCGGCAAGGCATGCAACAATAGGGTCTCACACTCGTTTTCCTCTCTTTTCGGCTCAAGTAGCGTGGGACTGGGTGGCCGAACAAAGAAGAAGACGTCGAACGATTTGGTGGCTTAGATCTGTCGGCAATGGCTGCTGCGTGTGATTGGGTGGCCGAATGAAGAAGACGCCGGCTTGGACGAGTCATGGTCAGCCTTCCTCGATCTGAACAAGATTTGAAACGAAACTCGTGGGTTTCGTCCCCTTCGTTTTTTTTTTTTTAAAAAACCCTTTGTTTTGTTGAAAAAACAATGAAGAAAGGGAAAGGAGGAGGATGGAAGAAAAATAAGAAAAAAGGAGGAGAGAGAAGAAGAAGAAAATAGGAGAAAAAAGAGAAATTTTTTTTTTGAAATGGTGGTTTCCAACGGCGGTGGTTCGACGACGGAGATGGTGGTGGCCGACAACGGAGCTTGAACTAAAGTTTTAGAAGAAGATGAGGAGGAAGAAGATGGGAGGAAGAAGATGAAGAAAAAAGAAAAAGAAAAGAAAAATAATAAAGAAATATTAAATTTTAAAAATTAAAAAATATATATTTTTAAATAAAAATAGGTGCCACGTCAAAAAACCATTAGTTTTTAACGGAAAAATGGATGGAGAGACTAAAATGAAACTAAAACCAAACCCCAGGGACTAAATTGTTGAGTTTGAAAACTCAGGGATCAAAATGAAACCTAACTCAAACCTCAGGGACCAAAAATGTATTTTTTCCTTTTTTAAAAAAAAAAATCTCGAGAGTGATGTGATAGCAGGCATACTGAATTCAACATTTTTTCCAATTTTTGCAAATGATAATGTTTTTTTTTTAAAATATATATATGGTTTTTCAAATATATTTTTTTAATTTTAAATTTATATATTTTTAACTTATTGATAAAAAATGTGTATTTTTTTTATTAATAATGACAAAATAATTGTAATTTTTAAAATTTAGTTTTAATGGATGATTTTGTATTACCTTAATTATTAATTTGTTATAATTTAATGAATTTTGCAACATTATTACCTTTAAATGTTTAAATGTAAAAAAAAAAAAAAAAAAAAAAAAAAAAAAAAAAAAAAAAAAGGGTTAAATGTTGTCAATTTAGAAGTTTTTGAAATTGCAGGTGGGGAATAAGTGTGGGTACAAGCCAATCATATACATGGCATGGGTGGGATGAAATGGCAAAGAAAGAAAGCTCCACGTGGAAGGCTTAGAAGAAGCTCGAGAAAGACACGTAGTTATGACTGATTATTGCATCTTTATCAGCTTCCCTCCCACAAACTTTGACTTCACAGTCACAGAACATGAAGATGAAGATGAGGATGTGTACGCATATTTTGTATGGTAAGATCATCTTCAAGCCAAATCCATTTCCAGTGATTGAGAATCACTGGCCATGTCTTTTGGGTCAGCGCTACGCCAAAGCAAGTAAAAAGGACGACGACGGCGGCGGTGGAAAGGCCGCTGATCAGAGATCCAAGGCCGACAGAGCTCCGTCGACGGCGGAGGAGTTCGATAGGGTGGCGGCTGAGAAGCAGCTGAAGGAGGCAGCAGAGGAGGAAGAGGTGGCTGATCAGAGCGTCGGCAAGGAATCTGAGGGCTTGGATAAAACTGGCTTAGACCAAGGGCCTGGCTACCGCCCTTGTATGTAGCTGACAATATGTTGTGTTTTATTTGTGTTATTGCTTTGCTTTAAAATACAAAATTATCTTGAGAGACTTTTAAAATGGAAATCTATTTTGAAACTGGGGTATTGCTAATGTTAATTGTTCATCTCTTTTAAAAATGTAGTAGTTGGGGAAGTAAGAAATCTCTGCTCTGATATTATATATGCATGAAGACACCTAGCTCTAGTTGTATGATAAAAGGAGAAAAACTTAACCTAATATGAATTTTAATTTGCTTGTTCCCCAATATTGGTTAAATCTTTGATAATATTCATGTAAAAGCTTGCTCAAGTCTAAGCCAAGCCTCTACTGTTGATCAGTAGGTTGGAATGTTGACAGAAGATATTCCGGCTGGTGTTGAAGATAACATCTTCTACTACTTTGTCCATATTCCTCGACATTGCAACGGTTTTGCTGATTCTTTGACTAAAATGTCTGTCGTTTTGGAAACACATTTTCGTTCGTAAATTGCTGAGATAACTCTTGTAGATTTAGGGCGTCCGCTGAATTTCGTAAATATGCTTGTTTTTGGATTTTGGAATCCAAATGGTAGACATTCTGAAAATATTTTATTATTATTATTTTTTTTTATGTTTTCAATGTTAATTAGAAATTCGGATTTAGGGTTAGAAATTCTGAAAATTCTGACAATATTCAATAGTGAATATTTTTTTTAACATTCAATTGTGTCTAATAGGTCTCTAAACGAAAAAATATATCCTATACATCTTGGAGTTTTCAATTTTGTGTTTACACTACAACAAATTAATGTCGGTCACTGACCGACATTAAAAACACCGACATTAAAAGTTTTAATGTCGGTCGCTTTTAATGTCGGGCATTGCCCGACATTAAAAGCCTCTTTTAATGTCGGTCGCTTTTAATGTCGGACATTGACCGACATTAAAAGCCCTGTCCGACATTAAAGTATCCTTTTAATGTCAGTCAATGCCCGACATTAAAAGTGAACTTTTTATGTCAGTCAAACACTCTTTGTCTGACATTAAAAGTTGCTTTTAATGTCGGACAGAACTTTTAATGTCGGTCATTGCCCGACATTAAAAGTTGTGACATTAAAAGTGTCCGACATTAGATGTGCGACATTAAAAGTGTCTGACATTAAAAGCGTCCGACATTAAATGTGCAATATTAAATAAAAAAAAATTGTTGGTTACACACGTTGCTAACCAACAATACTATTTCTTCCTTTTGTAAAAACATGTAAACAAAATAAAATTTCAATATATACACAAAATAAAATCTCAAAAGTATTTTTATACAACAACTAACTCAACGAATATGGATTTAATTAATAAAATATAATAGTGTATATAATACATGAAACTTTCCATCCATGAACCAATTTACAAAGAAAAAGTAAAATTATTAAACAAAATAAGTACACAACTCCTACGCTCTTTCCGGCCAAGTTCCTCTCCGAGCTCCTTTTCGAGAATATCCATTTTCATCAATCGCTTCCTGCAAAGCAGAAAATTCCACCCATAAGAATGAGATAAGAAAAAAAAAAATCTAATAATGAAAAAATGATAATTCTGCTGTTGATGAAAGATCAAAAAATGATGTCCTACCATGAGTCTTCATCCTGGTAGGTACCATTTTTGTGAAAATGAAGAGTAGGTAAATCATATATTTTTTTTCCATTGTCCTTTTCAGTTGCTGCAAAATTCACATACGACTGCTAGGGGAATCTGTAGCCGTGACTTGAGTGTGTTAGCTCCCAACTTGCTTGTAATGTCTGCTCAATTTACAAAGAGCTTAGCCAACCACTTACACTCTTCAAAACAGAAACAATTATAACTGCTTGCTTAGTTTTGCCAAAAAAAAAAAAAAAAAAAAAAAAAAAAAAAAAAAAAAAAACTGGAGGACCACCACAACTATTCCAAAAATTAAAAGAACTCCATCAAAACATATGCTCAAAGAACATAAGAGTGAATAAGAAAGCAAGTACATTGGCAATGAGTGTGAGTTGGAAATAACCATTGGTGCCATTGTTTACAGGGTTGCAACAACCAATAACCAAAAAATATGTGCTACCTTGTTTGGATATCTACCTCAAGTATTTTCAAAATCCAAAACTAAGTTTTGAAAGCTAAAACAGAGGATATTAACAGGGTTTATAAACAAAAAAAAATGATGATTTGAAGTATATAAACTAACCTTCAGTGCATAATAGAGTCATTTATACTAACTCTCCTCAAAATTCATTTTCCCTCCTACGATAAATCGAATTTAAGAAAAAAAATTATTAGGAGATCCAAAGGCTAGAAATAAATAGCCAGACCTCCAAAAGAAGGGAAGAAATTAAAAAAATATTGCATTACAAAACCATGTTGACATCTTTCTTCAAAAAGTATCAATGCTAGAACCATGATGTAGATAGTAGACACATTTATATACCAGCTTAAAGTGTTCTCCTATAAATAAGATTTTGAAAAAACAGACTAAACCATATGTCCAAAGAGAAGAATTGAAATAATCAGACTTTTCTCACTTCTTAAAAATTCAGTATGTACTATAGAAAATATAGAAACTAACAAGCACTCAGAATCAGGAAACACAAGCACTGCAGTACAAACACAACCTGCACACAGAGAAAGGCCTGGTCCACCAACAAACTGTGGAAAGAGCACAAACTTGTAAGAAGAGATACTCATCCAACGTTGTACAACAATAATTATAGATTGCCAATTGTGACAACAGCATTCTGAATGCATAAAAAGATTATGTAATATAACTATGTGCAAAGATTAGAATCCAGGCCTCATTTGCAACATCTGGCTAGTTTTATGCAGTATTGATGAATAGAGCAAATCTTGAAGGGGCCACCATGCAGATGTCTGTCGGAGCTCACCGGTGGATAGTTAGTTGTTGATATTAGACTTTATTACCTCATGAAGCCATGGGCAACATATATAATAAGCAAGTAGAATTCAGGTGAATTAAACAATGTAAATGTTTTCTTTCCAGTTTTTTCTTTTTCTAGCAGTTTTACTTGAGGTGAAGGACGAAGTACAGATTCTGGCAAGTATCGCCCAGGGGATAAGAGGAATCTTGAGTAGGATGCCACTTATTTTTGTCCATCAGCTGTGTGGTTAATGGTTTCACTAGTTAAGAAATTGTTTAAGTAACGTCTCACCCTACAGGCTCAACTAGGCACGATTCTTCTAGTGGTACCTGCTAACTCGAAATAATGAGCCCTGCTAGGTACGAACAAACTCCCTTCACCTATCCGTTATTCATATTTTTTATCTCGTTAGCTATCGGTGGCCACCAAAATCTAATATCATTGTCCTTATGTTTTTCTTTTGCACCTATAAGGACTTGGAAACCTTAACCATTTCCTTAGGAGAGTGGTTTTCAAGGTAGCTACTACCAATTGAGTCTCACAGTTTAGTTACTCCCTAGTTCTTAACTTCCTATCAAGCATTTTCCTACTTAACTTATGAAGTATACTAGTGTTTGGCCCAGGGGGTGTGGAACTGTCCCAGAATATAGTCAGTTTTGCTTCTGGAGGAATGAAAAGAGCTATCCAATTTTTTCCACCTCCCCCACTAAACCAAACAGAAGCATTACACAACAATCCAACCAACAAGAAAGAAATAATTTTATACAGACATCCCAGATCTACATTTTACAAAATTAAAAAGAAGCAAACAAAACAAAACAAACCTTAGAAGTAACCCCACTCAAAATCTTAAAATCAAACTGATCGGGCTCAAATCTACTGTCTTTTAATGTCGGATTTGCTACTCACGACCACCACGACCTCAGATCTGAGCACGAACAGCCACGACCACCATGGATTTGCTACCCACGAAGTACAACCACACACATCTACACTTTGAACACAAACCCACAAATAGAAAAACCCACGCCGTGTCGGAGATGAAGAGCTCAGTGACCGACGGTGAGGGGAAGAGATGAAGTCCCCGCCGAGAAATGTGTGTTGGCCAGTCACCGCGTCGATAAAAAACCCACGCGTTTTGAAGACGAGAGAAGGGAACCGCGCCAAACACAAAAAAAATCCACGCATTTTGAAGACGAGAGAAAGGAACCTCACCAGAGATGTAGTGCTTCGAGTCGCAGCTGGTGAGCTTCTAGTCGGCGACGACGAGAGAAGACGAGAGAAGGGGAAAGTGAAGATGAGAGAAGGGGAAAGTGAAGATGAGAGAATGGGGAATAGAGAAATGTCGGGGAGAGAGAATGTAAATTTGCAAGGGAGAGAAATTTTTGTTTTAAAAAAAACACAAATAATTTTTTTAAAAAAAAAAAGACTTTTAATGTCGGGCATTGACCGACATTAAAAGATCTTGCCCGACATTAAAAGTCCGAAAATTTTCAAATCCCGCCATCCGACATTAAAAGACCGCGCGTTTTTTTTGTCCGACATTAAAAGGTCCGCAATTTTTTTTTCGTCCGACATTAAAAGCATAATTTGTTGTAGTGTTAATTGGTTCTTGACATATTTGAGATTTTTAAACATTAGGTCTAAAATTGAATATTACGTCTAATTAACTAGATCTTAAACTTTCAATTTTGTGTCCGGTAGACTTGTGAATTTTAAAAATGTAAAATAGGCCAATGATCTATTAGACACAAAAATTGAATGGTGTGGAATCTATTGAAAACAAAAACAAAAGTTTAAGGATGAGAGACCTATAGACAGAAAATTGAAAGTTATAAAATCTATTTGACATTTTTTTTTTTAATGTTTATGGACTAAATAGACACAAACTTTCAAAGACTAAACTTGTAATTTAATTATTAATAATTTAGGCTTTAAAATTTTGATAACCACAATTATATAGGTTTTTTTTATTTTTTATTTTTTGTACATCAACATTGGTAGTGGGAATTCGAACCTTTGTCAATTACTGTCAAGTGCTCGTTTTGACTTTTTAAAATTTAGGCCTTTTTTATAATTGTTTTGTTTCTTCTCAACAAAAATTGTATAGGCTTTTTACTTATTTTCATTTGTAGCTAAGATTTAAAAATAAATTCAAGTTTTTAGAAACTATTTTTTTTTTTATTTTAAAATTTTGGTTTGACTTACCAAAACGACAAGAAAACTATGAGTGGAAGAATTGTTTATAAGCTGTGAATTTTAAAAACAGAAAGTTATAAAGGTGTTTGGTAAATGATTAAAAAACAAAAAAAAAAAAACAAAAAACAAAAAGACAAAGACAAAAAAGGATAAAAAGATGTGATGACCAATTTTTAAACCTTTGAAAGAAGATGGTATTAATGTTGTGGGTCCAACTCACTTATTGCACAAACAAGAGTTTATTTTTGTCATAAATTATGGTGGAGGGCTCCTTTACCTTATTAATTTTAAATTTATCCAAAACTTTCAAATTTATTAATGGCAAGATTTCATGCATTAATTCAATTTTTATTCTACCTCAAATACCCTTATTTAATTTTGATATTCTAATAAATATTGATTTTTTTTTATAAACCAGCCGATTATCACATTTGGTAACTCCAATTTTATTAATTTATTTCATTTTTAATTATTTTTTTACATTAAACATTCAATTTATTTTTTTAGCCATTTCATAGACGTTTTTTTTTTTTCAATTTTAGTCAACTCTCATTTCTTTTCCATCTGCCGCCTTTTGTCACGCTGCCTCCATCTCTGCATTTTTTTTTTTTTTTTTTGTTCATTTTGCTGAAACCTTCATTTCCCGTATGGGTAAGTAATTGGTTCAATATTTTCTTATTTTATTCGTTTTTACTGTTTTTTTTATCTGCTCTATTTTGGGTTCCATTTATTCAATTTATATTCCATATTTTATGTATGTGTTTTTCTTTTTTTTCTTTTATGATGAAATCATATCATAATAGAAAAATCATTTTTCCTTCGTTCCATATATCAAGTTCCATAAACCCATTTTCTTTAGTAATATTTAGTTTTCATTTGGTAATGTAGAAATTGTTCTTACCAATTTTTTTTAAACACATGTCAACCAGTAAGGGCAAATTCGTAAATGACTATCTAATCTCCTTTAATATCAGTTGTGAGCTGACAATAATGTAAAATTATAACAAAATGGACACTTTTGGAATAAATGGGCTACTATTGACCCATTTGTGTAGTTACCCTTATTTTTAACTTCTGTTTATGAGCCCAGTATGTCGGGTTATTTGTTTAGCCCAATTGGGATTAAATGAGTTGGCTTGTCTTGAAAGTCTAGGGAGAGAAACATATATTCCAGAAAGGAAGAGAAACAGAAGACCCCAAACCTCAAGAATGTAGCCTTTTGTACCTTGGGATAATTAGCAAAGTTGGTCTTGAGAATGTGTTGAACATTAGCAGGGTCAGCAATGTAAGTATAAGTAGTGAAAGGCATAGGGACAACAACAGTTTTGGAGAGATTGAGGTAACCGAGAAGCCAATCGTGCATTCTGTGGTAGTTTAGGAACTGTTCGATTGCTGCTCCTACGAGTGGCCACGTTTTGGGACCTGTCTTGTTTCTTTGGTTCCATCTATGGACAATGATCCATGTCCAAACCAAGCACCCTCCGATGCCCAACAGCAAACTTTTTAAACTGCACCATCCATCTGAATTACACGATACCAAGTTTACCATTTTCAGCCTTCAAAACACTATAGGATGGGAGTTATTGTTTATATATTCGGGCTTTTAGCTTCGAATTAGTTGCATTCAGAAACAAGTAACAATCTTTATATGCTCTATTACGTCATAACTAACTTCACTTCTTTCGTGTGTGCAAACTAACCATTGTTTACCTCTAGCTTTGTAAACTTAAAGCATATTGATATGCTTTTAAGTTTACAAAGCTAGAGGTCCTTCAAGGATCCTTGTAAACAGACACAAACGAGACTAACTTACCGAATGATTCCAACCAAGAGTTTAGTTAGAAGATGAATCACTCTTAGATCAAACTTAGAATCTATGATGGTCACTCCTAGATCCTAAGACGACTCACTCCAAAATTAGATTGATCAAAACTAATCCAATGAATCGATTGAACATCAAACCTAAGACAAGATTTGAAAGAAAAGACAACACCAAAGGGGTTGAATAAGCAAAAGCTTTTTAGTATTCATAATATTCAACTTATTTTCAAATGACAACTCACATCCCTATTTATACTAAATGAAAAGACACCATGAAAGGACACAACCTTTCATCTATGTGATCTAAATTCAACCCCTAACTTTTCAAATCCATGTATGAACCTTCATAAATACAACTTCATGAATTCACAAGATACATAATACATGAATATGAATTTTAGATTCATTGTGTCTTTTGGTTGAATAGGTGCCTTTGTGAATCTTGAAAGGATGCAACTTTTCACCATAATAATTCCTTAAATCCGAGATTCATCTTCTAATCAACATACTCTAAAGTTTGTAACCATTTTGGATTCTTGTAGCTTGATTAACACACCTCGGTTCGTATCAATATATGTGTAAAACGTTTTATGTTGGCCAACACCTTTTATCATAATATTTTTTTTCATTTATATACACAAAATTTATTTGTCTTTTACTCCCAATTGTTAATTTTGTTATATCGTATATGAAAATTACACTTGAAACAATGTCTAAGACAATTGATTATCAAAGTTATATCAATTTCAAAGGTGAACAATGTAAAGATATAAAAATATTTACAAAACATATGGGTCTACTAAAAGTGCCGACATTTTTTTTTCATTTGATTATTTTCTATAAGTGTTGTTCTAACATTTTTCATTTGCATGTGTATAACTGTACTATGCATTTTAATATACTAGTTTTTTAAACATGCGATACACATTTGTATATCAAATTATTCATATCTTTCTTATAACTAATAAAATAATTTTATGTTAAATAGAAAAATGATGGATTGATTACTAATTAATATAATATGGTATAATTTATATTTTTATAAATATATTTTTTTTGAATTATTTTTAAAAATAATTTAAATTATTAGGTAATTTTCATTTCATAAATTTGTTAAATTTTTTATACCAACATACATATTATTTTTTATTTATTAACAATAACATGTATATTTTATAATTTTTCGTTTATTTTTATAATAAGTTATATAGAATTAAAAAAAATTTTAAATTTTTTTCATATAAATAAAAGCTATATTATATGAAAAATTATACAAAAAAATTACAATCATTTGTTAATTAGATAATCTAATGGACTCGCTATTAAAAAAAAAAAATTGATGCTTCATTTTAAGCTAAATGATTTTATCTAATATTTTCAAATATTATGTACTTTTTTTTTTAAAAAAAAAGACGATATACCCATGAATTATTGTAATAGAAAAATAGAATGATTTGATGAATCAACTAAATCTCTTATAAAATTTGAATGTAATTAAATTCAAATTAAAGTAGTCAGTGGCGGATCCAGGATTTTATGGCAAGGGGTACAAGTTCGTATAAATATAACTTTAGAAGCATTGATACAATATTTAAATTACATAATATCGATTGGGTTAAATTACAAGTTTAGTCCCTGAACTTTCGGGTTTGTGTCTATAGTACTTCCTAAATTTAAAAATGTGTCTAATAGAATCTTAAACTTTTAATTTTGTGTCTAATAAGTTTTTGAATTTTCAATTTTGTGTATGATAAGTGGGGCTTATTTGACATTTTTCAAAATTCACAAATTTACTAAACACAAAATTGAAAGTTTATAGTTTTATTAGACATAAAATTCAATTAGGAATGCTTAGGATTTAAATTGATACAATTATTAGATTAAAGTTTTAATTGACCCAAAGCTTAGGAGTAGAATTGATTTTTTTCCTAATTTTTAAAAAAAAATTATAAACTCAATTCATAATCTTTTTAGGTTAAAATATCATTTTGGTCATTGTATTTTGGAACTTATTCTATTTTATTCTCAATAATTTCAAATGTTCAAATATAATCAATGTACTTTTAATAATCTTAAAATTAGTCTATGGTTAACTTTTTCAAAACAAATTTAGTATCTATTAGCTTTCGTTTTATAAATTTTGAAATCAGATTAAAAATGATGTCTTTTTAAGTGAAAATTATGATTATTAGTTTACCAAGTTCTATAAAAAGTAACTTCAAATTAATAATGACTCATTTAAAGATTTATTAAAATGACATAGGCTAAATTTGAATATATAAAAATATATGAACTAAAATAGAATAAGTCACAAAATAGAAATATCAAATAGTATTTTATCCTTCTTTTTATTTCATAGATGAATTTAAATTTATTAAAGAAAATGAGAATTTTTGTTTAATATATATGGATAAAAAGCTTAAACAAAAACATAAAACTATATTTTAAAAAAGTTTAAATTATTCAGATTGAAAAATAAATATAAGTTATTAACGAAAATGAAAACTGAAGTTGAGTAAAAACTAAAAATATCGGAAAAAAACAAATTTGAAGTGATCTAGTGTTGAACCCAAGACTGGGCAGGGGGCACCCTCTCACGGATGAGAAATAAACCAACAAACCAACAAACCAAAGGACATTTTAACATTTTAACGTTTTAACCGGAAAATTTTAAATATACTCAATATAATTTTAACCCCTTCTTAAATCTGTCCCTGAAAGCAGTCATCATGAGCATAACTGGTTAAGACATTTTGTACTAAAAGATGGTTAAGGTATATATCATCGAATAAAAGGTCAGAGATTCGAACTCCCACCCCACACTAAAAACATCAAATTAAAACACGTACACAAGTTTTAAATAATAAAAAATATAAAAATTAATTAAAAGAAACATTATAGTATGTATAAAATAACATTCGAAAAACAATAGCTAAAAAAATCGAAGCTCTATACACATTCTTAAAATTGATCGTTAGTTTTTAGGAGTGCAAGCGAAAACCGAAAAACCGACGGACCGAACCGAACCAAACCGAACCGAACCGTGTATATATATATATATATATATATCCCTTAAAAAACCTAACCTATCCTTTCTTTTTCCAGCCACAAGTGAAAAACCCCTAAGTCCCTTCGTTTCTTCCAGCCGCATTGCCGCAACATCGTCTTCTTCTCCCTTCGTTTCTTCCAACCGCACCATCGTCTTCTTCTCCCTTCATCGTCTTCCAGCCGGCAGCCGCAACATCGTCTTCTTCTCCCTTCGTTTCTTCCAGCCGGCAGCTGCAACATCGTCTTCTTCTCCCTTCGTTTCTTCCAGCCGCAACATCGCCTTCTCCCTTCGTTTCTTCAATTTCAGCCGCACAGTTCGCACCTTCGCCCTTCAATTTCAGTCGCGCAGTTCGCACCTTCGCCCTGAAGGTATAAAAGCCCTTTGCACAGCGGAAGACAAAAGAGACCTTTTCGAATAAAAACGCCGATTGGGATACCAATACGACGACAAAATAAATAAATTTACAGCAAGCAAAAAAATAAGAAATCATGCTGTAAAAACAACCATAAAGCATGCTGGACAAAAGATTAAAAATTCTAGATCTAATCTAGAATTGGATCCTAGTGATCCTAGTTCAAGAACAAGTTACCTTTGTAGAAACCCTTGATTGTTTCACCAAATTCTCTCTGAATTTCTCCCAAAAATACAGCAGCAAACGGACTTTGTTTTCGCTGGAAAAACAGCACGAACACCACCACGAGGATTCACCGGTATTCTCGAATAGGATGTTGCGTTGGGTGCTTGTGGGAGCAAAAATTCTAAGGATATTTTCTGGAAAAGAACTCTGTATTCTCAGAGAGATTACAGAACGAGAGAGAGGATGATAGAGGGAGAGTGAGAGGCGTGAGACTTGGGGCTTGGGGCTTCTGCAACTGAATGAAGACCACGATAATAAAGGTAAGGTTAAGCCACCTCACGTATCTTCAGGTAACTGAATAGTCAGTTACCTGATTTAATTAATCACAAATTAAAAATAAATTGTAATTAATTAAATTTAATTAATCAATATTAATTAAATCAATATTAATTTAAATCCTATTTAAACTAATATCCCTCTTTAACCTATAGTTCAATTAAATCAAATTTAATTAAACTAAATTAATTAATTAATTCGAAATTAATTAAAAAATTAGAAATAATAAAATTGAACATCACATATTCAATTATTATTTTCTCTCTAAAAAAACTATAGTATTAATATACATCCAATGCATATTAATTATAACCTATAGTTTTAACATGAACCAAATTCATATTATAATTTAACATTCGAACACCTTCGAATATTCAATCCATCCTTAGAATTTTACCTCAACGCTCTAAATGAGCTACTTGTGGGACCTAATGGACCTACAGATCAGAAGCTCCAACGATATGAGATTAATTGGCTAAACTCATTAACCAAGTTAATCAATATTCGTTAACTGTGGTTCACTCCACTAAAGAACCACAGCTGCACTCTTCTCACTGCAGATATATTTCTGTGTCCACGGATATCGACCGTCAGCAGCAAGTTAGCCCTTCACGAGTGTTCGTACCCCAGCTAGGTCAAATTACCGTTTTACCCCTGGGCTACCTCTTGGTCCTTAAGTACTAGTGCTCCTCTAATGAACAACCTGTTTGTGGTCCAACCAGCAAACAGAAATCCCTCTCGTGCCATAAAGAGGGTAGGGCCCATTGTTCAAGACCCGGAGACACCACTGAAGGGAACACACCTCTACTTACCCTAATATCGGGAAGGAGTGAATTCCATCTTGTAAGACTACGTTCCCAGCTCCCCACTCGGTCTTGTCCCCAAAATGGTAGGCTTATTGAGTCGGCGAACAGGCCACTCTCACCCGTACAAATCAAAGGACAATCCCTCATGGACAGGAGTCCATAATCCACTCAGGATTAAGGCCAAGTTGCCTAGGTCATCCTAGTGAAATAGAAACCGAGCTAACTAACGGTGTTACAGTTAGTGGTTAACTATTTCGCGGTCCGGTCTTTGTGCAAACTCATTGCACAGGATACCCCCACTCGCATGTCAACCACATGAACGCGTTGGATCACTACGTTTGTATCATTATACAAAGCGGGCCGTATCCATAGTGTCACCAGGATAAGGTACCCAGCCTTATCCCTATACTACAGACCCTTTAGGCTAAAACTTGAACATTGATCCCCGCATGTCCCTACATACTAGTTCAAGCCTCATTCTATTAGCCATGGATGTTTAGTTTATTGGATTAGGGTTAACAAGACAAGATATAATACAAACATTGAATAATACATCACTTTATTAATGTTCGGTCAAATGTACATTTACTATCTACGAGTTTTAGGGCATAAAACCCAACAAACTCCCACTTGAACTAAAACTCAAGTTTAAGGGAAAGTATATACAATTTAATCCAAAGCTGGAAATGGTACATGTATGTTGTACATTACATAAAAGGTAAATATACAAAATACAATAAACTAAGGCATCCTTACACCCATTACACATCTCCCACTTGCCCTAGATTACGCTATATACATGTCTCGCAGACCTAGACTGTCTAGATGACCCTCGAACACTTTAGCCGAGAGGGCCTTCGTAAACGGATCAGCAATGTTGTGCTCGGAAGCGATCTGGGTCACGACCACATCTCCTCTTTGCACAATCTCTCGAATTAGATGATACTTCCTTTCTATGTGTTTACCTCTCTTGTGGCTGCGAGGTTCCTTTGAGTTGGCTACAGCCCCACTGTTGTCACAGTATAACGTAATGGGCAAGTTCATATTTGGAACAACTTCCAAATCTGTCAAGAACTTCCTTAGCCAAACAGCTTCCTTAGCTGCTTCCCAAGCAGCTACATACTCAGCCTCCATCGTGGAGTCTGCTATGCATCCTTGCTTTATACTCCTCCAAACTACAGCTCCCCCGTTAAGGGTGAAAACTGACCCTGACGTAGATTTCCTAGAATCCTTGTCAGTTTGGAAGTCAGAGTCGGTGTAACCCGTGAGAACTAACTCCTTAGCCCCAAACACCAACATGTAATCTCTCGTTCTCCTAAGATACTTGAGGATTCCTTTAACGGCGGTCCAGTGGTCTAACCCTGGATTTGACTGATATCTGCTGACAATCCCTACAACATAACAAATGTCAGGCCTCGTGCATAGCATGGCATACATTAAGCTACCCACGGCAGAGGCGTAGGGAATTCGTCTCATATCCTCAACCTCTTGAGGTGTCTTAGGAGACTGTTCCTTTGACAAATGAACCCCATGCCTGAAAGGCAACAAGCCCTTCTTGGAATTCTGCATCGAATATCGAGCCAGCATCTTGTCGATATACGTTGCCTGAGACAGAGCTAGCGATTTGTTCTTTCTATCCCGAATAATCTGGATGCCAAGAACGTACTGAGCCTCACCCAAATCTTTCATTTGGAATTGAGCTGCTAGCCATTCTTTTATATCAGACAGATACCCTACATCATTCCCAATGAGTAGGATGTCGTCAACATAAAGTACGAGGAAAGCTACTTTATTTTTGTTGATCTTCTTGTATACACAAGGCTCATCAACATTCTAGTCAAAACCAAAAGATTTGATCGCAGTATCAAATCTTATATTCCAAGATCGGGAGGCCTGTTTCAACCCATAAATGGATCGATTCAGTTTGCAAACCTTTTGCTCCTGACCTTGGGTTATGAACCCTTCGGGTTGAGACATAAAAATACTCTCATCAAGGTTGCCATTCAAAAAAGCTGTCTTGACATCCATTTGCCATATGTCATAATCATAAAATGTGGCAATGGATAAGAGAATTCTTATGGACTTAAGCATAGCAACTGGAGAAAAAGTTTCTTCATAGTCCACCCCTTCTCGTTGGGTATAACCCTTTGCTACAAGTCTTGCTTTGAAAGTCTGTACTTTCCCAGCAGCATCTCTTTTTCTCTTATAGATCCATTTACACCCAATGGGTTTGACCCCTTCAGGTAGATCTACAAGTTCCCAAACTTGATTGAAGTACATAGACTCCATCTCAAGGTCCATGGCTTTGGCCCACTCGTCCTTATCTACATCATTCATTGCCTGATGATAAGACAATGGATCTTCTACGCCGTCATCAGGTATGACTACTTGTGTTTCTGTTAAACCCAAGTAGCGGTTAGGTTGTATCACAACCCTCCCACTGCGTCGAAGCTCTCCCACTACGTGAGGAGGACTAGATTGACGAGAAGAACTGCACTCTCCAACAACTCTTGTCGAAGGACCAGGTTCATCAACAACCCTTGTTGATCCTTCTGTAGCTTCTCCTAATACTAACTTACTTCGTGGTTGATGATCTCGTATGTGGTCTTCCTCCAAGAAAGTTGCATTTGTCGATACAAATACTTTATTATCTTGAGGGTCGTAGAAAAGACCACCTCTCGTTTCTTTCGGGTACCCAACAAATTGGCATATTCTTGTACGTGATTCCAATTTCTTAGGATTAGTCACTAACACGTGTGCAGGACAACCCCAGATACGGAAGTAACGCAAACTAGGTTTACGCCCCCTCCATAACTCAAAAGGAGTTTCAGAAACACTTTTTGAGGGAACACTGTTAAGAATATGTACTGCAGTCTCGACTGCATACCCCCAAAACGAGCTAGGCAATTGAGCATAGCTCATCATAGATCGAACCATGTCTAACAAGGTTCTGTTTCTCCTTTCTGATACACCATTCTGCTGAGGTGTACCAGGTGCTGAGAGTTGTGATTGGATTCCATGTTCTATCATATAGTCCTGGAATCTTTGATCCAAATACTCTCCACCTCGATTTGATCGAAGCATCTTAATCGTTTTACCTAATAGGTTTTCTACCTCAGCCTTAAACTCTTTGAACTTTTCAAGAGCCTCCGACTTATGGCCCATTAGGTACAAGTAACTGTATCGTGAATAGTCATCTATGAAAGAGATGAAGTATTCATAACCACCTCGAGCTTTTACATTCATTGGACCACAGAGATCCGAATGTATTAGTTCAAGTGGTTCTTTGGCCCTGTAACCTTTTCCAGTAAAAGGTCTCTTTGTCATTTTACCCTCGAGACACGATTCACAAGGTGGTAAAGATGTATCTTCTATGTCAGTTAGAAGTCCATTTTTAACCAAACGATCGATCCGATCGATGTTAATATGACCAAGACGA
Source organism: Luffa acutangula (assembly GCA_036850905.1). Classification (NCBI taxonomy): domain Eukaryota; kingdom Viridiplantae; phylum Streptophyta; class Magnoliopsida; order Cucurbitales; family Cucurbitaceae; genus Luffa; species Luffa acutangula. The sequence continues at coordinate 30,068,250 of CM072091.1, read as the reverse complement.
AGGTGCCAAAGATACGTGTTGTTACTTAAAGGAGAAACTTTTTGCCTTTTGTTTTGCGTTTCGGCCGTTTTAAACATTTCATGACTTAAAATAGCCTTAGCATCATTTGGTCTTAACACAAACAAATTATTCTCACGCTTAGCTGAACAAATGTAAACTCCATTCTTTAAGATTAAAGCTTCGTTAAGCAAAAAAGAAACAGAATAACATTGTTCAAGTAATGCTGAAACAGAAATAAGGTTCCTTTTAATTATAGGAACCAAATACAAGTTCTCTAAAATTAAAAACCTATTTCTAAAGAATAATTTTGCAGCTCCCACTGCACGAGCTGAAACGACGTCTCCCGTTCCGACCTTGAGCGTCATTTCACCCTCTGCCAACTGCTGGAAATTATTTCCCTGAAAAGAAGAACAAACATGATTAGTGGCTCCCGAATCCAGTATCCAGGCAAACTCATCATGTTCAACGAGACAAGTCTCTAACACAAGTAAATCGGATTTACCTTCTTTTTCTCTTCTCTTCTCAGCAAGGTAGCGGGGACAGTTGCGCTTCCAGTGACCATCTGCGTTACAGTGGAAGCACCTACCTTTGTCAGCCACGACCTTGGCCTTCCTCTTTCCTTGCACAGCCTGTGCAGGAGTCTTCCCCTTGTCTCCCTTCCTCTTTTGAATCTGCTTCGATGAAGAAGCCTGGGGTACAGATTTAGTCCCTAAGGATGAACCCTTCAGGAACTTCTTCTTGGAATGGGCCACATTAGCCTTTCCTTTAAAAACATTCTTTCCCTTGCTCTTTTGCAGGGACTCGTAAATCTGTAACTCCGAGAGGAGGGTAGTCAGGTTGAACTGAATCTTATTCATGCTCGTGTTCGTCCTGAATGCCAGATAGCTCACCGGTAGCGAGCGAAGGATGAACGCAACCTGACTGCGCTCGCAGACAACCCCGCCATTTGCCTAAGCGATGTTGAATTGGTTAATCATGTCCAGGACGTGTTCCCGAACAGATTAACCTTCCAGCATCTTGGCATTGAAGACGTTCTTCAAGGCGTCGTGGTGGAGCTGGTAGGACGGAAGTCCAAACATCTCCTGCAGGGAATTCATAATCTCCCTGGCAGTTTCCACGTTTTCGTAACGCTTGGCCAATACTTCAGACAAGCTGGCCAAAATATAGACTTTGACCTTTTCATTGGCCTTGGTCCAGCGTTCGTAGGCGTCCTTTACTGCCTGAGTGGCAGTGCGAGGGGGAACGGGAGGACATTCCTCCGTTAAGACGAATCTTAAGTCCTCAACCACGAGTATTGTATTGAGGTTAGATTTCCATTGTGGAAAATTCTCGTCGGTAAGTTGTTCATTTTTAAGTAGGGATATTATAGAGGAAGACATTCCTGAAAAACAAACAAGTGACCGTATTAGTTATCTTTGCCTTAACCCATCACACAAGCAATACAAACAATTGCATACATCCAATCAATTTTGCAAACAAACAATCAAAGAACCCTAATAAAACTATGATTGTGTTTCGCAACGATGCTTTAGAGGTTTAGAAGAACAACCACCGAAGGGTGATCAGTTGTTCCTCCTCTAAAATGAGACGCTTCTCAGTCAATTTCTAATACCATAATAACTCATATTCCATTAGATATTAACCACCGTTGTTCGGTCAAGGATTTGTTAACAAATTAACTCCTCCCCGTAAGTGTAACCCTCCCACTTTCAGATCTCAGAGGCACGCACCAACAGGCTACCGTTAGGAAAAGACAACTGTTGGTAATTAGCCTAAGCGACCCTATCCTTTTCAGGAGTTCACGGTGTTCCGAATCCTATGATCAGGCCCTCCGAAGGGGTGGTTGCGCCGAGACAACACGTAGGCGGATCATAGGAATCTCACGTTGTGACCTAGGGGCGGAGACCGAAGGATACGTTGACACGTGTCCCGCTCCCACTTACTATAGTCACTTTCCCCATTCACCTTGGTATTGACCCATGCAAACACTCTCCGAAGGGAGGCCGCGCTAAAACGACACAAAGCCGAGCATGGATCTCACGGTGTGAACGTCACAGGGACGTAGGAGCAAAACTCAATTTAAATTAAGTTTTGTAATTTTTCTCCCACTAAAGTAACCTATTAAATATTTTAGGGTTTGATTAAACCTAGATAAATCCGGCTAAGTCATTTATCTAAGTCTAGTCCTATTATAACTATTATAATAAGACCTAATCTCTAGGTGTATTAAACCAATTTAATTTACCTAGCGACATTATTCGAACATTAACCTGTGATTAATTCAACTCCGGTGTTCCAGATCAGTTCCCAGGTAGGAGGTGTTCCGTATACCGTCAACTTAAAAACCTCCAATCCTTAGACAGAACTTCACTGGTAGAGTTCCCTTATAATCTCAGGAATGTTTGTCCTACTTAGTTCATTAAAACTATTTTAAAACTAAGTAAGATATTCTAATCCTATTAGAAAGCGATCTTAGGTCTAATTAATTTTAACCCATTAAAATTAATTCAATTTAACCTAAGATCCTATGTGAACATGCATATGTTGATTATAGATTGACGGTTTCTAATCATGAAATTTTAAACTATTTCAAAATTTTAATGATTAGCCCTATAATCATGCATACTATAGTTTAAAAACAATTAACAATCATATTCAAGTTAATGAAATTTAAACTATAGTACTTTGCATTGCATGATAATTAATATAACTCTTATATTAACCTATGGATGTATCATGCTCAATGCAATTCGATTTTCATTTAAATAATAAACAAGTTTATTATAGCCCAAAAATGGAAAATCATCTTAGCATGCTGCAAACAAATAATTTTTAATATAACTCTTATATTAAAACTATGTAATTGCATGCATCATACTCATCCAAGTTCATGAATTTAATATAACTCAACTATATATTAAATATCTCATGAAAAACCATGCATTATCAACCAAAATTATAATCATATTATAACATCCATAATGCATGTGCATGCTTTATATCCTAAGGTGGGATTAAAAATTTAAATGACATCCACAAAGCATTTAAATAGCGAATAAACCGGTTTAATTGGCCCCTAGGATAAATAAAGCAAAAATTACTCTAATTAAAGCTTTAAACTATCCTATTACATAAAGTACAGCTCCCCAACTGGTATAGGATCCATGAACCGACCCGAACCACTTCGAACCGGGCTTGAAAATGCCGAACCGCCCTTGAACCAGTTGAACCGGACCAAACCGGTCCAAATCCAACCCTAACCGCATGAACCAAACTACCCATTAGGGTTTCAGCACACGTTTTCACGTAAAACTACCGCCACACGAAATCGTGACAGCGTCGAGACGCTGTGAAGATAGCGTCCCGACGCTGGCGCGATTTCAACCGTCTGGAGCGTGGAATCGCGACAGCATCGAGACGCATAAGGCTAAGCGTCCCGACGCTGTTGCGTCTGGAGCTGTTTTCTGGGCAGAACCGCGGCTGTTCTTCACCAAAATTGCCTATTTTTGCACGATCTTCATCGAAATTCAAGCACAAAACTAGACCCGGACTTTACAGACTCGATTTACAGAATATTTGCCCAAAACGCAGGGGCCTTTACATGATCAAATCATAAATAAAGCTGTAAATCTAAGGCCAATTCGAACCAAAACAGTTTATCGCAAACCATACATTCACAATGCAATTAATCCCACCAAACAAAGCCAATCGCAAATCTCAAAAACAACGTTTTAAATTCGATAGGGCTCTGATACCAATTGAAGGGATAAAAGCCCTTTGCACAGCGGAAGACAAAAGAGACCTTTTCGAATAAAAACACCGATTGGAATACCAATACGACGGCAAAATAAATAAATTTACAGCAAGCAAAAAAATAAGAAATCATGCTGTAAAAACAACCATAAAGCATGCTGGACAGAAGATTAAAAATTCTAGATCTAATCTAGAATTGGATCCTAGTGATCCTAGTTCAAGAACAAGTTACCTTTGTAGAAACCCTTGATTGTTTCGCCAAATTCTCTCTGAATTTCTCCCAAAAATACAGCAGCAAACGGACTTTGTTTTCGCTGGAAAAACAGCATGAACACCACCACGAGGATTCACCGGTATTCTAGAATAGGATGTTGCGTTGGGTGCTTGTGGGAGCAAAAATTCTAAGGATATTTTCTGGAAAAGAACTCTGTATTCTCAGAGAGATTGCAGAACGAGAGAGAGGATGATAGAGGGAGAGTGAGAGGCGTGAGACTTGGGGCTTCTGCAACTGAATGAAGACCACGATAATAAAGGTAAGGTTAAGCCACCTCACGTATCTTCAGGTAACTGAATAGTCAGTTACCTGATTTAATTAATCACAAATTAAAAATAAATTGTAATTAATTAAATTTAATTAATCAATATTAATTAAATCAATATTAATTTAAATCCTATTTAAACTAATATCCCTCTTTAACCTATAGTTCAATTAAATCAAATTTAATTAAACTAAATTAATTAATTAATTCGAAATTAATTAAAAAATTAGAAATAATAAAATTGAACATCACATATTCAATTATTATTTTCTCTCTAAAAAAACTATAGTATTAATATACATCCAATGCATATTAATTATAACCTATAGTTTTAACATGAACCAAATTCATATTATAATTTAACATTCGAACACCTTCGAATATTCAAACCATCCTTAGAATTTTACCTCAACGCTCTAAATGAGCTACCGGTGGGACCTAATGGACCTACAGATCAGAAGCTCCAACGATATGAGATTAATTGGCTAAACTCATTAACCAAGTTAATCAATATTCGTTAACTGTGGTTCACTCCACTAAAGAACCACAGCTGCACTCTTCTCACTGCAGATATATTTCTGTGTCCACGGATATCGACCGTCAGCAGCAAGTTAGCCCTTCACGAGTGTTCGTACCCCAGCTAGGTCAAATTACCGTTTTACCCCTGGGCTACCTCTTGGTCCTTAAGTACTAGTGCTCCTCTAATGAACAACCTGTTTGTGGTCCAACCAGCAAACAGAAATCCCTCTCGTGCCATAAAGAGGGTAGGGCCCATTGTTCAAGACCCGGAGACACCACTTAAGGGAACACACCTCTACTTACCCTAATATCGGGAAGGAGTGAATTCCATCTTGTAAGACTACGTTCCCAGCTCCCCACTCGGTCTTGTCCCCAAAATGGTAGGCTTATTGAGTCGGCGAACAGGCCACTCTCACCCGTACAAATCAAAGGACAATCCCTCATGGACAGGAGTCCATAATCCACTCAGGATTAAGGCCAAGTTGCCTAGGTCATCCTAGTGAAATAGAAACCGAGCTAACTAACGGTGTTACAGTTAGTGGTTAACTATTTCGCGGTCCGGTCTTTGTGCAAACTCATTGCACAGGATACCCCCACTCGCATGTCAACCACATGAACGCGTTGGATCACTACGTTTGTATCATTATACAAAGCGGGCCGTATCCATAGTGTCACCAGGATAAGGTACCCAGCCTTAACCCTATACTACAGACCCTTTAGGCTAAAACTTGAACATTGATCCCCGCATGTCCCTACATACTAGTTCAAGCCTCATTCTATTAGCCATGGATGTTTAGTTTATTGGATTAGGGTTAACAAGACAAGATATAATACAAACATTGAATAATACATCACTTTATTAATGTTCGGTCAAATGTACATTTACTATCTACGAGCTTTAGGGCATAAAACCCAACACGCCCTTCAATTTTAGCCGCGTAGTTCTCCTTCTCGGTTTCAGTCGATTCCAGCCTCGTCTCAACCTCATCTCAGCCTCATCTCAGTCGATTCCAGCCTCATCTCAGCCTCGGTTTCAGTCGATTCCAGCACCTTCAAATTTGTGTAGTCGATTCCAAATTAGATTTTAGCCTCGTCTCCGCTTGCTTGTTGCTGCAGTTGATTCCAGTTGAACAGAAGTTACAGAACCACAATGGGCCCAAAACCGAAAACCGATCCATTGGACAAACCGAACCGAAGAAACCCGAACCATTGGACATTTTCTCATATTGGACATTGGATCGGTTTACAATTTTAAAAAACCGAATGGATCGGTTCGGTTTGCGGTTTGGTAAAAAACTGACAAAACCGAACCGAGTATCACCACTATTAGTTTCTACTAAAAAAATCCATTATTCAACATCATCAAATTATTGAACAGAATTAGGCTGTGCATTCATTTTAAATTTTAAAAAATCATAAGTCGACCTTATATACTATAAATAGATAAATTTAATTAAATATGGAATATTAGTGTAATTGTAAAAAAAAAAATGATTAAAAGAAATTATTATTAATAATAAAATCAAGTTAATGGTTGTTTTTATATAAATAGTTATGATTTTTTTTTACAATGATAAAATGATATCAAAAGTAACTTAAGTATTTCTTATTTGTCAATATATACTTTAATGTTCTTAATTGTATTCTTTAATTTTCTTAAAATTGACCTATTCTTCTCATGTTTTCAAAAACTAAGTCACAATTTTTTAAAGCTAAGATCCCATTTGATAACCATTTGGTTTTTGGTTTTTGGTTTTTGAAAATTATGCATGTTTTCTCCCAAATTTTCTACAATGGTTTTCATCTTTGTTAAGCAACCATTTGAAATCCTTGCCAAATTTCAAAAACAAAATCAAGTTTTTGGAAACTACTTTTTTTTTTTTTTTTTCAAAATTTGACTTGGTTTTTGAAAACAAGAAAGAAGGTAGATACTAAAACAAAGAAACTCATAGGTAGGAATAAGTGTGTATAAGCTTAATTTTCAAAAACTAAAAACTAAAAACCAAATGGTTATCAAACGGGGCCTTAAAATTAGTTTTGAGAACCTTTTTTTTTTGTTTTTTTGTTTTTTTTTTTTGGAATTTTGGCTAAGAAGTCAAATGTTTTCTTATGAAGGATGAAAACCCTTTGCAAGAAAATTTGGAGAAAACGAACAAACACACACATGTATATATAATCACTTAAAATTCAAGGGTTCAAATTTGTCTCTTCGCATCTTATCTTCTTTGAGGAAATTAAATTTCCCACAAGGGCCTACATCTCAACAAATAGTATAGATATACCCTAAACCCTACACCCTATTAAATTTCAGCTTTCAATCAAGCCATGCTCGCGAAACAGAGTTGGAGACTAATAAGAAACGTGATCAGTTTGGTCTACAAGGTGCTCAGGGGTAAATACTTCAAGGATGGCAACTTCCTAGAGGCTCCAGTCGGTCACTCCCCTTCATCTACGTGGAGGAGTATCTGTTCGGGTCGCAAGCTTTTCATGAAAGGCTACAGATGGCGGGTGGAGAACGGAAACAAAATTCAAATTGATAGAGATCTATGGATTAAAAGGGAAGGAAGCCTTAAGCCTACGTTTATTAAAGAACAAATTAAAGACCAAAGAGTGAGTTGTCTGCTTGATGAAAATAATGATTAGAAGGAAGAGTTGATCAAAGTTTGCTTCAGCCCGATTGATGTGGAAGATATCATCAACATGCCCACTGGAGACAAAAGTGCTAAGGATGAGATCATTTGTCACCTCGACAAAAAAAGGTTCGTTCTCAGTTAAGAGTGCTTATCGCCTTGCTTTGGAAGTGAACGGAAGTCAAGAAACTTCTCAATCGGACAGAAACAAGTCCGCCCGAGATTGGAAGAGCCTCTGGGCCTTAGGGGTTCAACCAAGGATAAAAGTGTGTACGTGGAAGATCGTTAACGACATCATTCCTTGCAAAACCACCATTTTGAAAAAAGGAATAAATCTAAACCCTCAATGTTATTTTTGCTGTAAAAACGTGGAGTCTACAACTCACCTAATTTGGGAGTGTAAGACTTCTAAGAAAATTTGGATGAATATTATCCCTAACTTTTGATTGTTATTCTCTCTATGCATGAGGGAATGGACACCTAGGGACTACTAGAGTTGGCTGGTTGAAAACCTAAGTAAGGAAGATGTGGCTAAAAGCACTATAATCATTTGGCAAATCTGGAATAGTAGGAATAAAGAACAAAATTCAAACAGAATCCCAGCAGAAGGTTCAATTCTCAGATCCATCAAAGGCAGTATCAAAGAGTAGGAGGGCTCTTACCTTAATCGCCCAGATTCGGAGAAATTGAGGAGCCAAGCGAGTCACGAACAATGGAAAAAACCAAAGCCAAACTTTTGGAAATTAAATTCGGACGCTTCCTGGTTTGAAAAGGTTGGTTATGGCGGCACCAGCTGGGTTGTGCATGACTTGAATGGATCCTTGATCAACCTCGGATTGGGAAAAACCACGCCAAAGATGGATGTTAAAATCTTGGAGGCAAAAGCCATTTTGGAAGGGTTAAAAGCGATAAAAAAATACCTGTGCTCTAAGGAAATCCCACTTCAAATCGAGTCTGACTCCATAACTGTTGTTAAAATGTTGCGGGGAGAAGAAGAAGATTTATTGGAATTGAAATTGGTCACTGACGAGATCATCTCCCTCTCCTAATTTTTTGGTGGGCAATTGTATTGACAGTTAGTTCGTTTTAATGATATTCCTGTTTTAAAAAAAAAACGCTATTTTATTTCCTTTATTATTATTTTTTTCTCTCACCTATTTTAATTTTGAATTGCTCTGTTTGGACACTAAGATAGTCCAAAATTGGTTAGTGGTCATTCCAAAATTTTGGCAAAAAAATTTCTGCCTTTTAATATATATATATATATATATATATAATTTTAAAAAATGACTATTTAATGTATCAATACAATATTTGTAAGAAATCTATCCCTCTCGACTAAGAAATCAATGAAAAAAGTATTATGAGTTAATTTTTAGGGTAAAATACCCTTTTGGTCCCTACTGTTTCGGTCAGTGATAGACGACTTGTCAAGGGTCGTATCAAATAAATTTATAATTCCACGACACTACAACTACTTTTGTAGAAATAGTGGTCGGGGTCGAACGCAGGGAATAACCAAATCAATTAAATTAACCTAAGATTTTTCAATTAGTAACCAAATCAAGCAATGCCCACATACATGATGAGTTGTTTCAGGCTTCCCAAGGGTCTTTGTGATGATATTAATAAATTATGTGCTAGATTCTGGTGGGGGACGGTGGGCGATAAAAAGAAAATTCATTGGGCTAGTTGGCAGAAGCTTTGCAGGAGCAAGGATGCGGGAGGGATGGGATTTAGAGACCTTGGAATGTTCAATCAAGCCCTTCTGGCTAAGCAAAGTTGGAGGATCATGAGAAACCCTAATAGCTTGCTTAGTCGAGTGTTAAGAGGCCGTTACTTTAGAGATGGAGACTTATTGAATGCGCCGGTGGGGCCTAATTCTTCCCTCGTTTGGAAAAGCATTGTTTGGGGTAGAAATCTCTTTAAGGAAGGATATAGATGGAGGGTTGGGAATGGCAATCACATATATATTGACCAAGATCCTTGGCTCCCTAGGAAAGGCCATAGGTTTCCTTTATTAGTCCATCCGAACTTGAAAGGGAGACAAGTATCTGAGCTAATCCGAAGCAATGGGGAGTGGGATGAGGAGTTAGTAAAAGCCATTTTCATCCCTACGGATGTTGAAGACATCTTGTCCATTCCTCTGAGTAACAGTGTGGATAAGGATGAAATAATATGGAACTTTGAATCAAAAGGCCATTTCAGTGTTAAAAGCGCCTACCACCTAGCATCCAAACTTGCTCTCAGGAACGAAGCCTCGAGCTCTAATGCTATGGACCAAAAGAAGAAATAGAGATCCATCTGGGATCTCAATATTATTTTAAGGGCCAAAATTGGCCTGTGGAAGATCATCAAAAATCTAATCCCCTCAAAGCCAAACCTTACTCTTAAAGGCATGGATATTAACCAATATTGTGAAGGTAAGGAATATTTGGTACAAACATTTCCCCAATCTTATGAATTCTGGTTTTTGTGTCAGGATAGACAAGGATATGGGAGCGTGCTGGGAGGAAATTCAGAACCAGCTCAACAAAGAAGAAGCAGAGCAAATTGGCCTAACTCTATGGACAATATGGAAATTTAGAAACATTGCAATAGTCAAAAAAGAAATTGCAGACGAGAAAACGTTGGCTACCTAGGTTAAAAGAAATCTAGAGGAGCAAAGGAAGCGCACCTCTAAGCTGATGGAATTTCGCCTGGAGAGCCTTCAAAATCACGTGAGTTGGACCCCTCCTCCTCCAAAATTCCTCAAATTAAACTCGGATGGCTCTTGGAATGAAAGGCTCGAGGTTGGGGGTATTGGTTGGGTCATCCGTGATTCCGCAGGATCTCTGGTGTTGGCCCACAAGCGAATCACACGAAAAAGGGGGATCAACCAAATGGAGCTGACGGCGATTAAGGAAGGGTTAGAAGCGTACCTTTCTCTGGATCGAAGAAGGCGTACTGCTCTGATTGCTGAAGCAGACGCCATGGACGCGATAAAAGTACTAAATTACGAAATCAACGACATCTCTGAAGCCAAGGCGATCGTTATTGACATTGAGCATTTGACGACTAAATTAGGAGATGTTTCCTTCGTGAAATGCCCAAGGGAGGGCAATCGAGTGGCGCACGGTCTTGCGCGAACGACGGCAGGGTTCTTGCCGTCCTCCTCTCTGTCGATTGATGTTGTTGACGGTTTTTTTGAATGTAATTCTTCTTCTTCTTCCATGTTGGAAGGTCTTGTTTTTTGTAGGGATGTTTTAACTCTCCATTGGTTATCCTCGCTGATCTCTGAGGATGGTAGTTGTATTGTTCCGTTTTGCGTTTAATGAAGTTTATTCAGTTTCAAAAAAAAAAAAGTAACCGGGGGTTTGACATGGAAGAATATTTGAGGATGAAAAATTAAAATACAAGAAATTAAATTAACAAAATTAAAATAATAGGAAAATAAAAGGATGAACTGACTAATCTTCCCTCGGGATCGTGCAATTGGTTATTCGAATTCAGTTTGGCAATTTCAAATCATAGGCTCTCTTTATTAACAAATTACTAGCTAATTGTCTAACCTCCCACTGAAAAAACCAACAAGATTAATGATCCCAATTATTTCTAACTCGACCAATGCATCGAGGCCAGAACCTAATTATAAATCTAACTAATGACGTCTCACTAATTAGATTTTAATCGCATTAAGAACAATGGATTGTTAGATAGAATACATAAACTAGGAAAAGCCTAAATTCATACAATTTTAAGCCTTAACTCCTAAATCTATCATGTAATTTTGATCAATTGGGATAAAACGCCTTTTAATCAAGATTAACAATAGATTTATTCGCTACCAATTCTAGCAAAGAAATCAATTCAAACACAGTAGGTTGTCAGTCCAAAGATTCAAATCAATTGTAATATAAATTGGAATTAAGAACACAATTAGACTATAATTCTATGAAATATGAAATATACAAGGTCTCAAAGGAATGCCAAACTTACATTCGGAGTCCCCAATTACGACGATCTACACTTAGCCGGACATTGCAATGCTCCAACTAAGTATCGGGGCTCGATTAGCCATTCCTATAACTAAAAACTAATCTAATATAATGCAAATACAATGGAAACTGGAAAAATACAGAGAAAAGCGAGGTGTTGCAACGAGAATCGGAGGAAAAACGGACATGAATGACCTAAAATGCGAAAAGGTCCCTTTTATAAAAAAAAACGTGATAGCGCCGAGACGCCGTGGCCAGTGTCTCGACGTTGACACTAAAATGGCCACGTCTTGCATTCGTAGCGTCGAGACGCCGTGAGGTAGCGTCACACGGGAAAATTGGTGAATTCTATACTCCAGTTGACTTTTTGGTTGACTTTTAATTACCAAAATGCCCTTCTAGATCCCGAGAACACCAAATTGACCTATACATCAATAAGACTCAAAATTAGTCAATTATCACAAATAATAGCATTAGGATAAGCAAAATTTATGGAAATAATTAGCACCAATTTGGTGTTATCTGTAATGCCCGTAATTTAAGGAAAATTTCAAATTTCATTAGTTTTGGAGTTAATTTGGTTAAGTTGTGCAAATTGGAGTTGGAGGGAAATTAAAAAGACTTGAAAATTGGTGAATTTTTAAAATTCAAGTTGGGATGAAAATTTAGTGAATAGATAGATCTTTTAGCTAAGCCCAAGCCCAAACTCCTTCTTTTAAAAGACTGCACAAAGTCCTAGATGAGCCATCAAGCCAAGCCACTTTTTCATTCATCTTCTTCATTCTTCACCCAACAGCAACCTCTTTATTCTTCTTCTTCAGCCAGCTCCTTCACGTGATACCTCTGGCGACGTGGTTCTTCGTCTCCGGCACTTGTGGCGTCTCCGGCGAGCAGACCCAGTCATGGTGAGCGGCGACACGTGCAGTTTCAAGCAGTTTTCTTCACTCATCTTCAGCGGGCGTTCGTGGGTCTCCGACAAGCAAGGCGGCGCAACGTCAGCAGCAGGCGTTCGCGACGGTCCGAGCAGCTTCAGGCGAGCGATCTCCGACGTCTTCTTCGTGGGTTCTTCTAGCGGAGCAGCGACGATGCAGGCACGACGCAACGGGTGTGTGGGTATCACATTTTAGCACCTTGCTGTCGATAAGCGGTGCGATTTTAGATGGCTTAAGGGCGTGGGTCTCGCGATTTTCAGGCGACGAGTCTTCTCTGATTAGTGGCATCGCTCCAGTAAGTTGGGTGTCGATTTTTTAGCAGTTTTCCAGCGAGTTCGAGGGTGGCGGCAACTTATGTTCACGATTTCAAGCACCTGTTTTGAGTTGGTATTTAAGCTCCTTTGATTTTCAATGATTTTGGCACAAGTGGGTCTTTGAATTCCTTCGATTGCGAGTGGGATCGACCATGGGCACCCATAGAGATTAGAGCTTGGATTGTTGAAAATTAAGTCGATTTAGAACTTGGGCGGCAAGTGTCAACTTCGTTTATATTGGTTGGTCTGTGGTCATGATCGACATTGCTAGAGTTAAATTGGAGTTTAAATTAAGGAGTTAAAAGCCAAGGTAAGTAGCTTTACTGTTGAACTTTTTATATTGGTTGGTCTGTTGTTCTTGAAATTTATTATTATTGTTAAAAGCATGAAAATTGTGCATGATAAATTTATTATATTAATTACGTATGCGTTTAGGAAAAACGTTGAAAGCATGAAATTTATTATTTTTGCTTGTATTTGTTGATATGTGAAATAATTGAGCTGGTGGTCTCTCAAAATTCCATTAAAGGAATGAGTTTAAATTATTTATGAGTTTTATAAGTGTACATGAAATTGATGTACATTCAGAGATGCCTACACAGGACTTAGGGACATGAAATTGATGTACCTAAGTCGAGGCTTGTGAAATTGACGACCTTGAGGTTTCGTGAAATTGACGACCTCCGTAGGAGACACATGAGATTGATGTGTCTAGGATATGCATGAAATTGATGTATATTCTCTTTCATTTGTAAGTTCAAAATAAAGTTTAGAGCCACCAAAAAGATATTTGTTGTTGATTTTTAAAATGTTTTTAAAGCGTGACCCAACCTCAATAGTAGGGTTACTTACTGAGTATTTTAAATACTCATTCTTTTCAAAAATAATTTTTTTTCAGGTAAAGGCAAGGCCAGGAACTTCATATTTTATTTTTCTTCTGTTTTAAGTACTCTGTTTTACTTATTTGGTTTGTAAATTTTGTTTGAGAAATTTTCTAGAGGTCATGTACAATTATATTTTAGAAATTATTTAAGATTATTTAAAACCTTTAAAATTAGGGATCTCGAATAAAAGTTTTTTTTTTTTTTTTTTTTAAGTTTTACCTAAATTAAGTGTTTATGTTTTAAAATATTTTTTTTAAAAAAATGCCTCCAAAGCATGCATTGTTGTAACGGTCCCTTAAAGGCTTTTTAAGAAGTTGGGTCGTTACACTATCAGTCTCCAATAGGTCTCTAGATTTCAAAATTGAACAATCAAGTCCCCACTGTTTAAAAAATGGTTCTATTGAGTCCCTTAATCGTTAATTTTTTTAACGGTGCTTATACAATAGAAAAGCGTTTCACCATATGTTGAAGAATCTCTTTGCTTAAAAAATCAAACCCTTGTGCAACAGATCATTTTGAACTGACATTGGTGCTACAACTGGGTCGGGTTCTATAGTGTTATCTACCGTGTGACCATCTAGTTGGATGAATACTATTGAAGGGATGGTATGCTCATGACCATCAAATTCCAAATCTTCAAATTCATCCTCTGTTTCAGTCCTTAACTCTTTAAATGTATTATCAACAACTACATCTTCACCATCACATGGTGGTGCTACTGATTCAAGCTCAGGATCGATGCATTAGCTAGGTTCAAAATATTGGCTGGGAATTTCTCCAAAGTTTTGTACATTATCTTCTATTCTTCTGACATTGACATATAAGTGTACAACATTTGGCACAGACAATGCAATTGAAAACATCAAATTCATCGCTTGATTGTTAGGGATAGATATTGGCATAAATCTAACTGATCCCAATGGTGATACTTCAGGGTGTCTATACACTATCTCTAACTGATTTTCCCTAACATCTACACCCAACGATAATCCTATCATTTCAACAAATTGTTCAAAGACAACCCCACTACAAGAATTAACAGTGAAACCACTTCATGCTGGTCGATTATGTTCAACTCCATCTACACCATAAATCATATTACCATTTGTATGTAAAACAAATCTCAAACATTTGTCTTCCATTTTCTATGCAAAAAGAAAAGAATGCGTAATTAGTTTCTAAAAATATACATTAATTGATTTAAAGTAAACTGTCCTTCTAATTGATAGGCTAACATATATTATGAACTAAATTAAAATTTAAATAAACCTAATTATTTATCATTTGAATTAAATTCAAGTCACCCTAATACAATAATATAGTAATTAGCATATAAAATAAATTTAAGTCAACTTAAACACTTTAAATATGTATATATGTAAATATAATAATAAACTATGCTAAATCATTCTATATTATAGAAAAAAGACTTCAACAATCCAAATATGTATATATGTAAAATAACAATCCAACACCAATAGATATATAATAATAATAATAATAATAATAATAATAATAATAATAAACTATGCTAAATATGTATATATGTAAAATAACAAGGGACTCAGTGAAGGCCTTTCGGCACTTCTTAAAAGTGAGGAAACTCAAAATCTCATCTCATGTATTCGTATTAACTATCACTGTCCCACTCTAATGCATCTCTCTTTTGTAGATGACAACTTAATCTTCTTCAAAGCATTGATGGAGGAAGGTGAAAGGATTAAAGAAGTGCTTAGCACATACGAGAAAGCTACTGGGCAAAAAGTCAATCTGGATAAGTCTGCCTGTTTGATTAGTAAAAATGTGGCCCTGCCAAAAGCTTTGGAAATTTGCAAAAGGATGGGGATTAAACGCATTGAGTCCCTTGGGCAATACCTGGTGCTCCCGGAGCAATCGGGAAGAAAGAAGGTGGATCTGTTCAAGAGGATGAGAGAGCGAGTGTGGAAAACTCTTCAAGGGTGGAAGGGAAGCTTGTTCTCGCTCGGAGGGAAAGAAATTCTCATAAAAACTATTGTCCAAGTGTTGCCAATACCACAAATGCACGGGCCGCAAGTAATATAAAACAGAAATATTCCGAGTATCGAATCCACAGGGAAGCGAAGCGAAAATTAAGCAAAGCAAAAATTCCTTGAACACTAAAAATACTTGGGAGAAACAATATTTAGGGACCAAAACATGCAATTAAAATGAATTTCAAACTTAAAGCAATTAAAAAATTGATCAATCAAGGAAAAAATAAAATGGAGAAAGAGCTTTTTAAATGGGAAGTGAGGTCTTGAAACTCAATTAATAGCTAAATAATTATTACAATCAACCTATCTCATTGCCCAACTAATTATAATCCTAGAATCTCTGTTAATCACATAGGTTATCCTGTCGGTCTCCCCTAATTGTAATTAACCCATTTTAACAACCTAAGTGTCCTTAGCGCCATTAAAATTCGTTAATTATTAAGCTCTGGTTCATTTTAGGAATCTAAGTTTAATCAATTAATATCGTTGTCACTACGGGCAATTAAACTAGTTGCATGGATTATGATCTATCCTAATTTCTCTCCGTCGAGTCTCCATTAAGAATCAGATCACACAATTGGCCAGATTGCATAAGGCATTACGAGCATCCATACAAATAATTAGTAAACAGGGCAAGAGATAGACAATTATAACAACATTTAACTATAATTTCATTTCAAGACCCCAACTTGGGGTTTAGCTATTCATAGCTAAAATATTCACAAAACATACAATGGAAATCATAAATGAGAGCAAAATAAAAGGAAATGAAATGACCGTCGAAGACCCCGTCACTGACGCTTGAAGTCCCTCCGAGCACGCCTTGAGCCTCTTAGAGTGCTCCCCAAAACTCCCCAAAATTTTCCCATTAAAGAACTCTAAAAAAGGCTAAGAAGCCTTGAGAGAAGGCTCCAAAGGAGCCAAAGAGAGAAAGGAATGAAGGAATGAAATGATGATTGATGGTAAAAAATGACACCAAGGGGCGCCTTTTATAGGCTCGGAAATGGGGTAGCGTCGCGATGCTATTGGCACAGCGTCGCGACGCTGTGACGTCAACCAACTTGTTCGCCAAGAAATGGGACAGCGTCGCGATGCTGTCCCCACAGCTTCTCCACGCTGTGCAGATTCCAGAACTGGGCAGGCGTGGTTTGGGCTTGAAATTGAGCCAACTTCAATTCTTTTTGGACCTCATCTTGGGCTTGAATGGCTCTTTTAGGGCATTTTTTTCACCAAAATCCATAATTTGCTCCTAAAGACCAAATAACAAGATATATTAAATTTCTTCAATAAAAACACAATTAAAGCACTAAAAAGATTAATATTTTAGGACTAAAATAGCGACATTTCTGTCCGCTATCACCAAGCTATCCCTCTTTACACGATGAGTTGTTTTAAATTGCCCACTAGCGTTTGTGAGGAGATCAATAGGTTGTGTGCTCCTTTCTGGTGGGGTTCGACAAGCTCAAAGAAGAAGGTGCATTGGGTGAGTTGGCGCTGTTGGGTTTTATGCCCTAAAACTCGTAGATAGTGAATGTAACCGTTGACCGGATATTAATGAAATAATATTGATATATTTTTCCATTAATTGTTATTAGTTATTTTATATTTTATATATGTCTTTGCCTAATAATAACCCTAATCCAATAAACTAGACATCCAAGGCTGTAATATGAGTCTTGAACTATATGTAGCGGCATATGGGATCATTGTTCAAGAGATAGCCTAAAAGGTCTATAGTATAGGGATAAGACTGGATGCCTTATCCTGGTGACACTATGGATACGGCCCACTTTGTATTTGATACAAACGCTGCGATCCAACGCGTTCGTGTAGGAGACATGCGAGTGGGGGTATCCTATGCAATGAGTTTGCATAAGACCGGACCGCGAAATAGTAACCATTGGTTATAACACCGTTAACTAGTTGGTTTTCTATTTCACTAGGACGACCTAGACAACTTAGTCTTAATCCTGAGTTGATTATGGACTCCTGCTCATGAGAGACTGTCCTTTGATTTGTATGGGTGAGAGTGGCCAATACGCCGACTCAATAAGCCTACCACTTTGGGGACAAGACCGAATGGGGAGCTGGGAACATAATCGTACAAGATGGAATTCACTCCTTCCCGACCTTAGGGAAGCAGATGAGTGTTCCCTTAAGTGGTTACTCCGAGTCTTGAACAAAGGGCCCTACCCTCTCAATGGCACGAGAGGGTTTTCTGTTAAGTGGTTACTCTAACGTTGGTTGTTTAATGTGCAGATCAAAGCGGGAGACAACGCAACATATATTTTGGGAGTGTAAATTTGCGAGACAGATTTGGGAGGTCTTTCTTCCTAACTTATGTTCGTATTTTTATGCGTGCAGGGACAAATGGGGGCCGATTGATTTCTAGGATATGATGACTCAAAGCTTAAGCAGAGCAAAACTCAACTTCGCTGCCCTAATTCTATGGTGTATTTAGAACCAACGAAATCAGAGTCTACACAACAACCAACAATTCAACATTCAAGAATTAAAAAGGAAAATCAACATGTTTTTGGAAGAATTCGCTAAGAGTTCAGAGAAGGAACAAAACCTGGCCAGATTGGAGAACCATTCGAGTCACTCAAGATGGAGGCCTCCGGACAAGAATCACTAGAAACTTAATTCAGATGCTTCCTGGTGTGAGAAGGAAGGAAGAGGTGGGCTTGGTTGGTCCATTCGTGACTCTAACGGATCTCTTATTGGAGCTGGGTGCAAATCGTTATCTCAGAAAAGGCCGATCAAGTGGCTGGAGGCGACTGCTCTTATGGAAGGGTTGAAATCGCTTGAGAATCAGATGGGAGAAAGGATCTCGATTCCTTTTTTGTCGTTGATCGTCGAGTCGGATTCTGTGGAAGTGGTGAAAATTTTAAACCACGAAGAGGAAGATTTATCTGAAATCTCCATGGTGATGGATGAAATTGAAGCTGTGGCCCGACAAGTTAATGTCTCCTCCTTTTCCAAGTGTTCGAGAAAGGAGAATCAAGAGGCTCACCTTCTTGCACGCGCAGCTGTGCGACATGGAAACTGTAGTTATTTTTTTGGACGCTCCTTGTACCCTGGTATAGGGGAATCTTTTTTGTGTAGGGATGTCGTTATCCCTTCTTGGTTCTCTTCAATCATTTATGAAGGGGTTGGTGTAACTGAATTTTATCATTAATGCAGTATGTTTATTCAAAAAAATGAAAGAAGTATTATGAGTTAAATTTTAAGAAGTATGCAATTATGTAGAAGTAAGTGAGTAAAAAAAAAAAAAATTACCGGAAAATAAAAGGAAAAAGAGAGGAGGTGAAAGAGAGTAGTGAATGGGTTCCTTCGAAAATTGCCGATAGAATTAGGAGGTGGAGAGGGAATCGAGGTAGCAGTAGCTTTTCAAATATCTGGAATCTTCACTTTATCAGTTTTTTCACCAAAAAGGAAAACAAAAATTATTCTTCACTTTATCAATTGTTTCACCAAAAAGGAAATGAAAAATTAATCAACTTTATCAGTTTTTCACCAAAAAGGAAAATAAAAATTAACTTCTTTTTGGAAGGAATCTTTTGACAGCAAAACAAATTAAAGGCGTTTAAAGTTAAAAAGATATGGCTTCCTCTCCTCAATTTTTTAAAGATAATTACCTAATCTACCCTTGATTTTCACTTTTTTTTTTAATTCACATATCTACTAAACCACAAAATTCAAAATTTAAGGTTCTGTTGATGGTAAAATTTGATCAAAGGGAACTCACCTGACCTTTACGTGCCACCAACGGTAAATATATTTGAGAGGGGGAAGACGTGACATGCAAGACAGTAAACCTGCACACCGGTGTGGTGTTTGTCACACCGCCTCTGATGCTTAAGTCAGAAAACGGAAGGAGGTGAGCAAGAGAGCAAGAGGAGAGAGTAGAGAATAGAGTTCCAAATCCCTTTTTCGATAACGAAAAGGGGTTTAAATACCTGCCCATGCTCTAGGGTTTTTAGACATTCGGAGGTGTTTCAGGTTGAACCAGGTAGAACCGGGGTGGCCAGAGGCAGCAAGGATCAAATGGAGGTAGACGGACTCGGTCCACACAAGTGGGTCTAGCGGTTGGCCTCGGCCTCGGGCCGAGGCTGACCATCCCTCCAACCTTGGCCCAACCTTTTGGCCCGTTTCGCCTTCGGGGTCCATCTTTCGGTCCTATTTCTGGACTCGTGTCGGATTGTCCTAGTCAGCTCCTTGTACATCAGAGTGGTCCAAAATTACCCATAATAGGTTCTATTCAACATCAGATTGAAACTTATATCTAATATAATAGATCAATCAATTTTTAAAATTTTTGAATTTGATTGGAACTTATTAGACACAAAACTGAAAATTCAAGAACCTATTTGTAATGCCAATAAATGTCAAGTAAAACATCAATTTCTTCAAATTCAAGTTTAGTTGGACTAATTAGACTGAATTAAGAGGTTACATCAAAGCTTTAATAGACAATATGATAGGTAATTAAATATGTTGGATGGCATTTTAGTAAATAATCTAATAATCAACTTCACTATTATATTGATGGTTTTTTTCCTTCATGTACAATAGGTTAACTGACAAAGATAAGTTGCTTTGAAGTACACAAGCATTTATTGACTTTTTGTTACATCCCACATAAGGGGGTTTTCCTCTGAAATAAGATTTCTTACAACAAAAAAAATACAAACACCCGTTTGATAACCATTTGGTTTTTGAAAATTATGCTTGTCTTTTCCTAAATTCCCTACCATGACTTTCATTCTTGTTAAGGATTCATTTGAATTTCTAGCCAAATTCTAAAAACAAAAACAAGTTTTTGAAATCTATATATATATATTTTTTTGTGTTTCAAAATTGGACTTGGTTTTTGAAAACGAGGAAGAAGATTGATACTAAAACAAAAAACTTATAAAATGGGAGTAGATGTGTATAAACTTAATTTTCAAAAACCAAAAATTAAAAACCAAATGGTTATTAAACAAGGACTAAAAATAACATGGAATACTGTAAATATTAGTTCAATTATCATTTTGATCTTTCAACTTTTTCTTTTGGGTCATCGTAAACTCATAATTATCACTATACATGCTTATTTTGAGTTTAATATTTCCAACCCAATTATCAAAACTCAAAAAGAAAAAGAAAAAAAAAAGAAAGAAAAACTTCATAATTGCATTTAATGAACCAATACAATATTTGTCAGAAATCTATAATATATATGAGATTGTTGAAAAGTTTTGACATTGTTCAAGTATTAAAGTTAAATTATGAGACGTGTTTGTAGTCAATCAAAAGAAGTATAGTTAGTTAATTTTTGAAAAAGAGAAAAATGGTAAAAATAAATACAGGGTTTTCTCGAAAAGTAAAAAGAAAATCGAAAGAAATTAGAAAAAAGGGGCTTTGCACAGATGGCAAAAACCGGCAAACATATTGCAAAATTAGCAAAAAAAATAAGATTATTTGCTAAAATAGCAAAAAATATGTTAAATTACGAAAATACCCTTGGTATCTCCAATAGTCTATCAATCCCTATTATTGATAGTCACTGATAGACTTCGAGTAATCGGAGTCTATCAGTGATAAATACTGATAGACTTTGATGATAAGGTTCAATTAATCGGAGTCTATTAGCGATAGACACTGATAGACTTTGATTAATCGAAGTCTATCAGTGTGTATCACCGATAGACTCTGTATCTAAAAGTTTTTATCGTGTTTAATTCAAGTATATCAGTGATAGTCACTGATAGAAAACAATTCAATTCGAGGCTATTAGTTCAGTCTAATTCAAGGCTATCAATTTTTATCCATCAGTTTAATTGAAGTCTATCAGTGATAATCACTAATATAAAACCATTAAATTCGAGGTTATCAGTTTCTATCACTGATAGAAATCAATTCAATTCAAGACTATTAGTTTCTATCACCGATAGAATTGAAGTTGATCAGTTTCTATCAGAAATCAATTTAATTGAAGTTTATTGACTTGTATCACTGATAGAAATTAGTTTAATTCAAATCTATCATTTTATATCGAGGATAGAAATCAGTTAATTGAAATCTATCAGTTTCTATCCCAGATAGAAATCAGTTAATTATCAATTAATTGAAGTCTACCAATGATTGTTATTGATATAAATTAATTTAATTGAAATCTATTAGTAAAACAAGCGACTCTTAATCAATAATATAATTTTTAAAGTCTAACACAAAAGCTTCGGACTACCACCATAAAATTGTTATTCTTGTATTCTTTGTATTTCATTATCTATAAAATATAGTATGTGATAGACTTTGATCAGTGATAGTTAGTGATAGACTACGATTAATCGGAGTATATATTAGTGATATACTTTGATATACTTATACAAACACTCACCAAAATTGCTATTTTTGTATTCTTGACATTCTTGAATTAAAAAGAAGGTTGCAATCATAACAATACCTTGTGGGAAGAAGAATAAAAAGCAAGAACAAAAAAAAAAAGAAATCATAACAGCTCATAAATGCACAACAAAAAAAAGAAGAAGAAAGCAAAAAAGAAAAAAAAGAAAAAAGAAGAAGAAGAAATCAACTCATGAAAAAAAAAAAAAAAAAACACAAAATAAAAAAACAAAAACAAAAACAAAAAAAAAAAAAGAAAAAGAAAGAAGAAAAAAGCACAAAAAAAAAATTGAAGAAACCGTATACACAAGGAAAAAAAAAAAAGAAGAAATCAAGATAAATGGGAAGGGAGAGAAAGAGAAGGGTAAAATGAGAATATTCTATTTTTTTGCCATATTTGCAATTCTTTTTATTTGGTGCTAAATTTGCTATTATAGATAATTAATTTGTCACCCATTGCAATTACTCTAGAAAAAACGAGCAAATTTGAAACTATTTCGAAAAAGAAAGAGGTGTGACATGGTTAACCATCCAACGGCAACAAACGGAAATTGACCGAAATCGACGGAAATCGATTTTCGTCCAACGGTGTTGAGTAGGCGCGACCTTTCTCTTTCCTCCTCGGGATGGCTCTTTCTCTTTTATTTTTTATTTTTCTTTTGTCTCTTTCTCTTTCTCTGAAGAATGAATGACCTTATAATGCCCTTTATTCCACCTAATTAGATTTTCAGTAGTGGGTTCATTCCCATAAAATCTTGAATAAAAAGAAAAAAGTATTGCACGATCAGATCACTCGAAACTCGGTTCTACATTTTTTCTTTCCATATTAAAACCATTCTAATTAGGTGAAGAACGATCCTTTGAGTCAAATATAAGAACAATAATGCGTGCATTACGGATAGTTATTATTATTTTCTTCGTCACTCTTTCGTTCACCGAATCCTATGTACTACTGTTACTTCTTACTGGACAACTAACCAATTCCTTAAAATAAAAAAAAAAAAAGATTAAAACAAAAATATAACTACAAACACAAAAGAAATATTTCTAGATTTCACGTCTAATTTAATTGAATTTTGGCACTATGAGAATCTGCTTCCTGAATTGTTATAAACCAACTAGTCGGATTCACATTTTACCCAATTTTCTATTGAATGAATGGTACATGATTCTAGCACTCTTCCGCTCTCTCTTTTATTTTTTGATTTTTTGATTTTTTGACGGCACCTTAGAAACTTATATGTTAAACTATCATTTTGGTAATGATATTTTGGGACATTTTTCTCTTTTTTAGTCCTAGTATGTAAAATGTCTTTTTTTTTTTGTTTGAAAAACCAGGTATGTAAAATGTTTAGGTTTAGTCTATATTTTAATAAATCAATAAATAAGTTTATATTTCTATCCAACTTGGTAAAAGAATAGGTTGAATTACAAGTTTAGTCCTTAGACATCTAGGGTTGTGTCAATTTGGTCCCTAAACTTTAAAAAGTGTTAAGTAGGTCATTGAAATTTCAATTTCGTATCCAATTGGTCACTAAACTTTAAAAAGAATCCAATAAGTCCTTAAATTTTGACTTTTGTGTCCAATAAGTCCCTCAACTTTCAAGTCTACTTGATATAAAATTGAAAGTTTATGATCCCATTCGACATAATATTTAATTTTATATCTAATAGATTGGTTAATTTTTTAAAATCTTGAATATTCCAAAGACCTATTAGAAACAAAAATTGAAAGTTCAAGAGCCTATGAGACATTAAGTTTAGGAACCTATTCAACATTTTTCAAAGTTCACTACGATCTTGGAGAGACAAGGTTAAAAATTGCTTTTCTTAAAAAACAAAATTGTTCTTGTAGAAATTGATAATCTAATTGTTGAGATAAAGTTAAAATTAATAGTACTTAACATAGAATTAGAGATGTTTAAGGATGGTTTTTTTTTTTTTTTTTTTTTTTTTTTTTTTTTTTTATAGAAGCAAAGGATGGTTGGTTTTTAAACTGTAGTTGTGTTTTCTATTTATACATGAATTTAATTATGTTTAACTCTATAAAGTTTTTTCGAAAAATTTGTGAAACGAATGTACAATTTTTGAAAAATCTATTCGTAGCATTAGTTGAATTTAATATTTGGTGTTGTGTATTAAAAAAAATAATGATATACATGAAAAAAAACTCAAAACATCTAAATTAGGGAGGGTTATTTAAAAAAATGCAAACTTTAAAATTTAAATAAAAAATAATCATTAAAAAACATAATTAAACCAAATGAATTAAAAAAACATGGGTTTTTTTCGGTAAGAAAAAAGAGGTTGAAAACCCCTAGTTGATTTGAAAAAATAAATGATTTTGTTTTTTTAAAAATAAGGAGTTTTCGGAAAAGAAAAAAAATTGAAAACCACCCTTGATTTGACAAAATAAATATGAAATAAAAAAGAAAAAGAAAAAGAAAAAAGAAGTATGTCACGCCAATACATTGGCAATAATATTAGAACTATTCTATATATATATATATATATATATATATAGGCTAAACATACAAAAATATTAGATCTAAATCTAATTTATAAAGTAATAAATTACTTACTCTCGTTGACGACTCAGAGTAAATTCACCAACTGCATGTGAATTAATCACGAACTAGTGTGAACACCACCACTATGGCTACACCGGTATGACTCTGAGACTTATAGGGACAGGAGACTGGTGGGAGTCTAGAGGAAGCCTTGAGGGAAATTCTCTGAGAGAAGGAGAATGAATGAGATGCCTTTCACCCCACCCCAGGGGTCCTATATATAGTAAAGGTCAGGGCAATTGGGATTTATGGGTCTATTTCATTGTTCATTTGTAAAAATGGGCCCCGTTTTTAAAATCTCTTATTTTAGGACCTTTTGCTGACTTTAATGATGTTAGCAAAGTGTAAAAAGTCAATTATAGCTTCTCTCTATGATGGACCCCGTTTGATAACGTTTTCGTTTCCTGTTTCTCGTTTCTCGTTTCTTGTTTCCTGTTTCTTGTTTCTTGTTTTTTAATAACTAGAAACAGAAACATGTTTGATAACTATTTCTGTTCCTTGTTTCTCTGAAAAAAGAAACGGAAACACAAATGTGTTTGATAACCGATTCTTGTTTCTTGTTTTTTTAGTTAAAAAAAATTTAGAACATATAATATAAAAATATATTAATTATCAACAATTAATTTTTTTATTTCTCATTCTTCTTCCTCATCACTACCACCATTGTTACCGATCACCCGTCGTTGATCATCGCCATCGCTACTGACCTCCGACCACTGAGTGAATGCTGACAGTCAGCGACAAATGATGGAAAGGTTGTCGGAGGTCGACGGTAGCGATTAGTGGTCGAAAATAAGAAAAAAAAAGGAAAAAGTTTCAGTCGACGACGATAGTGGCGGTCGGTAGTCGGAGGTCGATGGTGGCATTTGGTAGTCAAAGGTCGACTGTAGTAACTGGTCGACGGAGGTCGATGGCGGTCAGTCGGCGAAAGCCGATTACTGGAGGTTGACAACAACCGATAGTCAGAGGTTGACGGTGGCGTTCGGTCAATAGAGGTCGGCAACGCCCGGTAGTCAGAGGTTGACTGTAGCAGCTGGTCGACAGCGCCCGGTAGTCGGAGGTTGACAGTAGTTCGAGATCGACGGTAGCAGTCGACCGACGAAGGCCGGTAGTCAGAGGTCGACGGTGGAGGATGGTCGGTGGCGGCCGATTGACGAAGGTCGACGATGGCGATCGATCGACATATGTCGGTCAGTGGAGGTCGACGGCGCCCGGTAGTCAGAGGTCGACGAAGTCAGTCGTTTGGTGGAGGTCAGCGGTTGCCGGTAGTGAGAGGTCGATGGTAGTGACTAGTCGGCGGCCCCCGGTAGTCTAAGGTCGACGGTAGCGGTCAGTCGGTGGAGGCTGGTTAGTAGGGGTCGACGGCGGCCAGTAGTCAGAGGTTGACTATGGCGGTCGTTTGGTGGAGGTCGGCGGCTGCCGGTAGTCAAATGTTGACGGTAGTGGCTGGTCGGTGGCACTTGGTAGTCTGAGGGGTAGCTGTCAGTCGGCCGAGGCTGGTCAGCGGGGTCGACGACGCCCAATAGACGGAGGAAGTGGTTAAAAAAATAAAGGAAGAGAAGAGAATGGTGTAGGATTGGGAGGGAGAGATGAATATGCATGAAAGATAGAGAAAAAAAACAGAAACAGAATTTGAGAAACAACATTTTGTAGTTTCTCAAATTTGGCCTCTTTTTTAGAAACGTTTCTAGAAATTTAGAAACAAGAAACAGGGATGAATTATCAAACAAGTCTGTTTCTTAAAAAAGGAGAAACGGGAACAAGAAACAGGAAACGGGAACGTTATCAAACGAGCCCTTAGTTTTCTTACCAACTACATTAAATTTTCCACCAATTCATCCATATATAATATATTCTTAATTTACTTTTTTTTTCAAATTTGTTAATTAAAAAAAATAAATATTAAGTATAATAAAGAAACTTTTAATTATTCAACACACAAAATAAAAAAAAAAAAAACACAATCTGAAGAACGATTTTCTAAAATGTAAAAAAAAAAAAACAAAAAAACAAAAAAATAAAACCTACCGCTTAGTTAAAAAAAAAACGATTTTCTATAAATTTTTAATTAAAAAAAAAAAAGATAAGAAGGAGTCTATACTTGCATTCCCGACCGAATTTTGGCTGAGAATGCATGAATCCCGGCCGGGATTCATTATTTTCGGCCGGGATTCATTAATTTGGCCGGATTTGCATGATTTTCGATCAAAATTTGCTCGAGAATGCATGAATTCCGGTTATTTTTTACCGGGATTTACTAAATTCGGTCGGGATTCATTAATTTTTCATTATTTTCGACCGGGATTCATTAATTTGGCCGGATTTGCATGATTTTCAACTAAAATTTGCCTCGAAATGCATGAATTCCAACCATTTTCAACCGAGATTTACTAAATTCGATCGTGATTAATTAATTTTGGCCAAATTTAGTCCGTGGTTGCATGATTATTTGTCAAAATTTGATTGGGTTCATTAAATTCTTGAGCAATCGAATTCTTTCGAGCGTGAGAGGGAGAAGAAGAGAAAGAGACTTTGAGAGTGTGAGAGGGAGTGAGAAAAGGGCAAAATGATATTTTCGCAGCCCAAGGAGTCCCCAAATAAGAGATTTTAAAAAAGAGCCCCTTTTTACAAATGAAATATCAAAGGGGTCCATAAAGCACAATTGTCCCAAAGGCCAAGACCTTTTTCCTAATAGGAAAAGGTCTCTAATTTTCATAAATAATTAATTAATTCCATAATTAATTAATTTCCCTAATTAAATATCATATATTTAATATTAGGGATTTTATTAAAATTAAAATTAATATGAATCCAATTCATATTAAATTTATTTGAACTCTTTCAAATATTTTCTTTCCTAATAGGAAAAGGTCTCTAATTTTAATAAATAAATAATTAATTCCATAATTAATTAATTTACCCAATTAAATATCATATATTTAATCTTAGGGATTTTATAAAAATTAAAATTAATATGAATCCAGTTCATATTAAATTTATTTGAACTCCTTCAAATATTTTCTCCCAAGAATTAATTTTTGAAATTAATTCAAAAATTATATTATAAAGTTTCATAAACTTTATATTATAATGCATCAATATACATTTTACGATTTCTCAAATAAATTGAACACTTTCAATTTACAATTTATACTTAATTGCCTCAAGTCTCTTTACGAGCTACCAGTGGGACTTAATGGACCTACATATCAGAAGCTCCAACGATACGAGACTAATTGGCCAAACTCATTGACCAAGTTTAGTCAACATTCGTTAACTGTGGTTCACTCCACTAAAGACCCACAATTGCACTCTTCTCACTGTAGAATATTTCTGTGTCCATGGATATCGACCAAGCAGTAAGTCAATCCTTCACGTGTGTTCGTAACACCAGCTGGGTCAAATTACCGTTTTACCCCTGGGTTACCTCTGGTTCCTTAAGTACTACTGATTCCTCTAATGAACAAGTTGTTTAGGGTCCAACCACTAAACAGGAGTTCCTCTCGGGCTAGGAGAGGACGACGCACCTTTGTTCAAGCCCTGAAATCAGCCCTTAAGGGAACACACATCTACTTACCCCAATAGGGGAATGAGTGAATTCCATCTTGTACTGTTATGTTCCCAGCCCCCATTCGGTCTTGCCCCCGAAATGGTAGGCTTATTGAGTCGGCGAACTGACCACTCTCACCCATAAAAATCTAAGGACAAACCCTTCTGAAAGGGGTTCATAACAGACTCAGGATTGAGATTGAGTTACCTAGGTCATCCTATTGAAATAGAAACCTAAACTAGTTAACGGCGTTACATCTAGTGGTTACTATTTCGCGGTCCGGTCTTATGCAAACTCATTGCATAGGATACCCCCACATGCATGTCTCCTACATGGATGCTTTGGATCATTGCATCTGTATCAAATACAAGGTGGGCCGTATCACATAGGGTCACCAGGATAAGGTACACAACATTTTCCCTATACTATAGACCTTTTAGGTTGTTACTTGGACACTGATCCCCGTATGTCCCCACATACTAGTCCAAGTTTCATTTAAACAACCTTGGATCTTAGTTTATTGGATTTAAGGTTTATTAATGCAAACTCGATTATTCAATAACCAAATTACTGAATTACTCAAATAACACTTTATTGAGATCGATTAATTTGTATTATTTACTATCTACGAGTTTTAGGGCATAAAACCCAACACCCTTCTCTCCGGCAAGTACAATTTTTCTAGCGATAGCACGCAAATGGCGGCGGTAGCAGAGTGCATCCCGGTGACGTGCGACTCCTCTGGCGAGCCTCTTGGCGTGCAGCAGGTGTTTCGGGCGATTGGAGTTAGTTTTCGCGCGCGGTGTTCGTGAGTGCGTGGGTCTCGTTCTCGTGGCTTCTCCGACGAACTCCAATTAGCAACAACACATCCTTTTTGCTCCCTCCACGACTCCTCCTCCGACGAGCTCGGGACCACGGTGGCAGACAGCAAACTCGGGCAGCGTGCGTTCCAACGTGTTGCGGTCGTTCACGCGGTTTGAAGTGTGGTGGTGGTCGGACAACGGCGTTTTCCGGCGACATTTCCATTAAGCACGAATTGCAACGCGTGGGTCTAATTTTTGAGCGATTTCTAGCGGAGTTTTCGTGTGGGTATCTTCCTTTGGCGTTTTCCGGCGAGGTGCTTTAGTAAGCCTTTAAGTTTCAACAAAATTAGAGTGGGTAAGTGAGATTTAGAGTGAATTTGGCTTATTTATCATTTAATCAAGTATACCCATTAGTTGTGGCTATCGATTTCAAGGTTCTCTTGGCATTTGGAAGTTTAGTTGTCGATTTGGAGCGTTTTTGGGCCCCAGACGACAAACACTAATTTTGTTTTGGGTAAGTTTAGGAGCATAATTTGTCCCCAAAAGTATTTGGCTCCTAGTTATATGCTTGAAAATAATCTCTTATTGAGTTAAGTTTTCTTTCCCGTTTGTGTAGTTTGATAAAGGCTTTGGGGGCTGAGAAATTAACATATAGTTTTATCAAGCAATCGTTGACTAAGGTAAGTGGCTTTACTGTTGAACTTTTTAATTGGGTGCGCGTGTTTGATTTTCCAAAATTTATGTGCCTCTGTGAGTTGTTTGATTATGTTTTCGTTTATGATAAAATTATTGAAAGCATGAAATTTATTAATATTGTTTGCAATTGTTGATGTTTGAAATATTTGAGTTGGTGGTCTCTCAAAATTTCATTATATATATATGAGCTTAAATGTTTTATGAGTTTTCTTAAATTTTATAAGTGTACATGAAATTGATGTACATTCAGAGATGCCTACACAGGACTTAGGGACATGAAATTGATGTACCTAAGTCGCGTGAAATTGACGACCTCGAGGTTCGTGAAATTGACGACCTCCGTAGGAGACACATGAAATATCAGTGTCTAGGATATGCATGAAATTGATGTATATCCTCTCATTAATAAGTTTAAATTAAAGTTTGGACCCACCAAAAATATATTTGTTGTTGATTTTTAAAACGTGTTTAAAGCGTGACCCAACCTCAATAGTAGGGTCACTTACTGAGTATTTTAAATACTCTTTCTTTTCAATTTTTTTTTTCAGGTAAAGGCAAGGGCAGGTGAAAAGCGATTGATGAGAATCTGTTAGCAGCCATGAGAGGACTACAAAGTTCATATTTTATTTTCTTCCGCTTTAAGAACTTTGTTTTACTTTATTTGATTTGTAAATTTGTTTGAGAAATTTTTTAGAGGCTATGTACATTTATATTTTAGAAATTTTATTTAAAACCTTTAAAATTAGGGATCCCGAATAAAAGTTTTGTTTTGAGGTTTTTACTTAAATTAATGTTTATGTTTAAAATGTTTTTTTTTTTTTAAAATGCCTCCAAAGCATGCATTGTCGTAATGGTCCTGAAAAGACTATTTAAGAAGTCAGGTCGTTACACATTTTATGTTATAAAAAACAAACCTTTTGTTTAAAATACGTAAATAACACAACACAATTCAATAAAGAGAAAATGAAACGTAACAAATATAAGTAAAGAAAAGTAATATTTCATATATCAGGTATATCATTCTTATATCAGGTATATCATTCTTATATCAATACTCATAATCAGGTATATATCATACGTTTATCAAATCAAGTATATATTATATATATAATTGTATTCATTCGAATATATCAAATTTGGTATATCAGTTAACTGATATACTTTATATTTCGTATATCAATAAATATAAAGTATATCAGATATACTACTAATATATCAGTTGATATACTAACAAGGGTAAAAATGGAATAATAAAAAAAACGAAAAATCAGATTTTAAAATTTTTGCTATATTTGGAAATCTAAAAAAGCATAGCTAAATTTGCAAATGTCCTAATATTTTTTGCTACCCATTACAATTTCCCATAAAAATATTTTCAAAATAAGCTTTAAAAAGTATATTAGAAATGAAATAAAAATATGTATAAATAAAACATAAAATCTAAAAATTTAGACTGGATAAGAAATACTCCTTTGACCTATTTTATTTAACTATTCAAATTCTTATAATGTCTATTAATTTAATAACAATTTCTATAACTATTTTAACCTATAAAATTTAATAATAACACAATCATCACGCATACAATGCACGTTAAAATTTTCTAGTCTTGACCAAGGTATCAAATTTCTGTCGACATACCGACATTTCAGTGGAAATGTCGGTATGTCGACCATGTCGACATTTCCAAGGGGGAGAAGTTTCGATCTTCCCCCCATGTCGAGAAATGTCGAGAAATGTCGAGTTTTTTTTATTTTTTTTAGTTTAATAATTATTTTTAAGCTTCATTTTTTGTATGTCTCCCTTGTCCTAGTGGATGTACCCGCGCTTGGTAAATACTGCTAGCTGGGTTCGATTATAATTTTATAATTTTCAAATTTTCAAATTCTCAAATTCTCAATTATAATTTTACATTTTTATTATTTTATTATTTTCATCATCTATAAATACTCTCATTCCATTTCAATTTCTTCACACCACAATTCTCAAATTCTTCCAAAATATTCTTCAATTTCTTTTTTAAATTGGAAGTTCTAGGCTTCTAGCTCTAGTTATCTATCTTCACGTGTTAAGTTAAGTTTAAAGTTTACAATGTTTATGTACAGTATTAGTTAATTTTTGTTTTATTAATTATATAGTTATCAATTATCATTAGTTAATTTTTCTCAAAAAAAAAAAAAAAAATATCATTAGTCAATTATATAGTTTCTATATACTTCTTATTTGTAACTAAAGTCTCATTTTATAATTCAAGTAATTTATATCAATTAGCATAATTTTAATTAATAGGAACATCCTATCAACATGTTAATATAAATATCATAAATAATTTTCATCAACTTCCATATTGTATTTAATATAATTAAGTCACAATTAAATATGCATTTAATAATTCAAACAATTTTCATCAATTTTCATATTATTTTCAAAATTCCTGCACATATCGACATTTGAATCGAAAATTCTATCTAAATATTATCTTACTTTTTAGATATGATGATAAAAAATGGTCAATTATAACTAAGCCACAATTAAAGTTTCATTAACTAATTCAAACAATTTTCATCAATTTTCACGATTTCCGTAAATTTTCTTGAAATGTCTCTCGACATTTCCATCGACATCGACATTTCCATAAAATTTAGACCTCGACATTTCTATCGACATCGACATTTTAAACCTTGGTCTTGACAACCGTATTGGATTATTGGATGCTAATTTTAAATTACGTGTATACAGTTTTTTTAATAAAAAGAATATAATTACTCAGTAGTTACTTTATCATTAAATGAATACCATTTTAAAAATCTAAAAGTGCTAAAAATTATAAGGTGAAACTTTCTATTTATTGTTTTTTTTACTATTTTTTATCATTATTTTTTTATTCAACTCATCTATTCCATTATATATATATATATATATATATATATATATATATTTTGATAACAATCTATTCCATTAAATATATTTATTGTATAGGTTATGTTATATATTAACTGACGAGAATCCCTAGACAAAGAAGAGGTGACTGGATTATTGAAGTGTCAACCAAATACTTGCTAGACGTAAAAAAAAATGGAAATAATTAAGCTGTATTCAAAATGGGAGGGCGATTTCCGAGGAAGGAAGGTGTTGGCGTCGGCGAGATTCTAGGAATATTGGTCTGAAGGACCAATCTTAGGCGAAATAATCGTAGATTTGATTGGGCGGATTCTCAGCCCTCATCGGATATGGGGTGGCGATTTCAAATCACCTCTGATCCATTATCTCGCTTGGAGGTATCTTCATGTGGATTTTCAGTCGTTGCACTACTATATCAGTGGATATGGCGAAGCAGTGGAGCGTCATCGTCATCAGTGGTAATTCATCTCGTCTTGTCTTACTGCTTTCTTTTTTCCTCTTCCTTTTTGCTTGATTTCATGGCTTCCTTTGATCTGGCAGATGAGTGGGCTCGTGTGAGCCTAACGGAAGAAGAAGAGGATATCTCGGTTGTTGTTGATAGAGAGGTCGTAGATCGTTCTGGCCAGCTGCTGGGTTGTTGTTTATTGGGCAAACTTTTATGCCATCGCCCTTTGGGAGCAGAAGTGATGCGAAGGACCTTCAGGGCTGCGTGGAAAGTCGATTAGAGTTTGCGAGTGGACAGATTGGGAAAAAACCTGTTCATGTTTCGATTCGGGACAGAGATGGACCAGATGTGAGTTCTGAGACAAGGTCCTTAGATTTTTGAGAAGTTCCTCTTGGTATTGGAGCTTCCAATTCGTGGTCTCAAGCCGTCGGATCATCAATTTTCATCCTCTGCTTTCATGCTACATGTGTTTGATTTACCACTCGATTGGTTCAATCAGACCATGGCAGAGCGAATCGGGAACGCTGTTGGTGTATTTGAAGATGTGGATAATCAAAATGGTTTTCTCTTTTCGGGGGCAAGCTTGAGGATTCGGGTCCAAATTGATTTAACTCGACCTCTTCGACATGGAATCCGTATTTATCCAGATGGTCCTTTAAGCGGCTTGTGGATTCCGTTCAGGTATGAACGCTTGCCAGATTTATGCTCTTTCTATGGAATTATTGGACATGGATCTCGTGATTGTGTTCATCCTTTTAGTGTTGATCGCGGTAATAGTCCAGTCCTGCAATATGGGGATTGGTTAAGATTCTCAGGGAAAGGGATGATTCAAGAGAGGTTGTTCGTGCCCCTATTCGGAGTTCTCCCCAGAGTCACAGATTGGCTATTGAGGTATAGCAAGTTTAGGATCCAGCGACTGGGATTTCTAGGGATGAGGTTCCTAGACAAAGACAAAGAGGGATCAAAATTGAGGAATCGACTGAAGAGCAGCAACGCTTGAAACAAGCTGAACCGCCAGTGCTTTACTCTCTCACTGGCGACATGAATGAATCGAAGAAAGGGAAGGAGAAGGTCGTTGATGTTGCAAGCAAGTACAGGGGAGGTTTCTCAACTTTCTCGCATCTGTGGTGGCCGGAAAGCTCTCGCCTTAATGGTTGTTCGAGCTCTGCCAAGGAGGAGCAACAGAGTGCAGATCCGGTGACCGTTACGGAGGAAGAGAAAGAAAATTTAAAGCAGTCGTTTCGATTTAATATTGGTGATGGTCTGCATGATTATGAGGGTGTATTGAAGGACTGCAATACCCGGTTCTCTGAGAATTTAATGGCCATTTTCAAAACATCTTCGACTGAATTTATGGGCCAAGATTCTGGAATTAATAAGGTATGTGATGATGATGGGCTGATTGAGAGTGATCCAGAGATGGATGTGGAGTTCGGGCCTTTGGACTCAAATGGGGTGGCGTGGACTGATGAAAAGATAGATGATGGTCTGGATGAGGTTGTTGAGCGGTCTGTTTAGGCCAATGTGTGTCTTGTCGAGCCTGATGAGAAGGCAACGGATGGACGGGCCAATGAGGTTTTGTCCAGCCCAACTCAAGCTATATGATTCAAGGGGCGTGGTTTCACTTGGAAGAAGAGGGCTCGTGCTGGTTTAGTGCCTGTGGGTATGAATGTTGAAGCAATGGAGGAGTTTCAGAAGCGCAAGGATGGACCAATTTTGTTCTCCCCAGAGAATATTTAAACATCCAAAGTTTGACGACATTGATTGTAAAAAAGAAGGGACTGCTGAGCAGCCATGCCCGGAGCCATGAAGATTATCTATTGGAATGTTCGTGGATTGGGGAGTCCATGGGCATTCCGCAACGTAAGCAATGAGTTATCCTGTTTAAGTCCCCATTTATGTTTCCTGTCTGAGACAAAATGTTCGTCCTTTGTTCTGAATAAATTGAAATCTCGTTTGAATTTTTCTGGGTGTTTTGTGGTTAATCGTATTGGTCTTAGTGGAGGATTGTGTCTGCTTTGGAAAGATGGTATTGATGTGTGTATTCGTAATTACTCGATACACCATATTGATGCGAATATTGTTTGGAATAATAAACAATGGCGATTCACTGGTTTTTATGGTCATCCAGAATCCAATTTACGAAATCAATCTTGGGATCTTCTTCGCAGATTGCATCACTTCAATGATGCACTTTGGGTGATAGGTGGTGATCTAAATGAAATTCTGTGGCAAAATGAAAAATTGGGTGGACCGCTTAGAGATGATAATCAAATTTTGGCATTCCGAGAAGCTTTGGACGATTATAATCTTCGGGACATTGGTTTTTCTGGGAGTACATTCACTTGATGCAATAGAAGGGATCTGGGGGCTCGTATGAGTTTGAGGTTAGATCGCTTCATTGCTAATCCTAACTTCTGTGCTCTTTTTGAGAATTGCCAGGTGTATAATTTGGATTGTGGGTCACTCGTTAACTGTGGGTCACTCCACTCGTTAACTGTGGGTCACTCCACTAAAGACCCACATCTGCACTCTTCTCACTGCAGAATATTTCTTTGTTCACGGATATCGACCAATAACGACAAGTTAGTCCTTCACGAGTGTTCGTAACTCCAGTTGGGTGAAATTACCGTTTTACCCCTGAGTTACCTCTACCTCCTTAAGTGTCAGTGCTCCTCTAATGAACAACCTGTTTGTGGTCCAACCATCAAACAGAAACCCTTTTCGGGCCAGTGAGAGGGTAGGACCCTTTGTTCAAGACCCGGAGACACCACTTAAGGGAACACTCATCTACTTCCTCAAAAGTCGGGAAGAAGTAAATTCCATCTTGTGTGATTATGTTCCCTGCTCCCCACTCGGTCTTGTCTCCAAAATGGTAGACTTATTGAGTCGGCGTACTGGCCACTCTCACCCATACAAATCAAAGGACAATCCCTCGAGAACAGGAGTCCATAATCCACTCAGGATTCAGACTAAGTTGCCTAGGTCATCCTAGTGAAATAGAAACCTAACTAGCTAACAGTGTTACAGCTAGCGGTTACTATTTCGCGGTCCGGTCTTATGCAAACTCATTGCATAGGATACCCCCACTCGCATGTCTACTACATGGACGCTTTGAATCAATACGTCTGTATCAAATACAAAGCGGGTCGTATCACATAGTGTTACCAAGATAAGGTACCCAACCTTATCCTTGTACTATAGACCTTTTAGGTTGTCACTTGAACATCGATCCCCGTATGTCTCCACATACTAGTTCAAGTTACATAAAAAACACCCCTAGATCTTAGTTTATTGGATTTGGGTCAAATTGTGCAATATTTAACAATAACATTTTATTGTAGAAACTTAATAACATTTTATTAAAACAAGTATATAATTTGTTTACATTCACTATCTACGAGTTTTAGGGCATAAAACCCAACAAACTGCCACTTGAACTAAAACTCTAGTTTAGTGGGATGTACACCAATTTATTCAGCAGTGAGTGTATAAATACATGTATAAAACATATACAATGTACAAATACAATAAACTAGGGCATCACTATACCCATTACATAATGGTATCACTATACCCATTACATTTCTCCTACTTTCATCTTTGTACACAACTCGTAAACTTAGACCTTCTAGATGACCCTCATACCCTTTAACTGAGAGAGTCTTCGTGAATATTTCAATTTTATTCAATGTGCTTGCTTGTCTTGGGCTGCAAAGTTCTTATGGATTTGCCACAACACCAATGTATCACTATAGAGTGTGATGGGCAAGTTCACATTTGGAACACATTCCAAATCAGTCAATAACTTCCTAAGCCTTATAGTCTCAATCTCTGCTTCATAAGCAACTATATTTTTGGCCTATATGGTCAAGACTGTAATTATGCCACACTATAGCTCCTTCGTAAAGTTTGACCATGGATACTGATTGATATATGCTGACTATCCCTACAACATAACAAATGTTAGGCCTCGTGCAGAGCATTGCATACATTAAGCTGCCCACAGCGGAGGCGTAGGGAATCCGTCTCATATCCTCAATCTCTTGAGGTGTCTTAGGACACTATTCCTTAGACAAGTGAACCCCATGCCTGAAAGGCAATATGTCCTTCTTGGAGTTCTGCATCGAATATCGGGACAACATTTTGTCAATATACGTTGCTTGAGACAGGGCTAGCGTTTTGTTCTTCCGATCCCGGATTCTTTGGATTCCAAGAACATATTGGGTCTCTCCTAAATCTTTCATTTAGAATTGGACAACTAGCCATTCTTTTACGTCAGGCAGATATCCTTGTCAGTCTTAAAATCCATGTCAGTGTTTCCTGTAAGGATCAAATCCTTAGTCCCATACACGAGCATATAGTTCCTCTTTCTCCTCAGATACTTGAGGATATTCTTAACGGTTTTCCAGTGATCAAATCTTGGATTAGATTGATACTTACTGACAATCCCTATTGCATACGAAATACGTCTCATGTCCTCAACTTTTTGAGGTGTCTCGGGAAAAAGTTTCTTTGACAAAATGAATTCCACGCCTGAAAGGTAGTGAACCCTTATTGGAATTCTGCATCTTATATCTAACTAACATCTTGTAGATATAAGACACTTGAGACAAGGCTAGTTTTTTGTTCTTACGGTTCCTAACAATTTGGATCCGAAGAACAAATTTAGCTTCTCCCAAATTTTCATTGGGAAATGAGCTGCTAGCTTATTTTACTAGTCAGTAAAATAACCTACATCATTCCCAATGACTAGGATATCAATCACATACAACACTAACAAAGCTACTGAACTATTGATGATCTTCTTGTTAAGACAAGATTCATCAATGTTCTTGATCAAAGCCAAAAGATTTGATCACAGTATCAAATCTTATATTCCAAGATCAAATTGCTTAGGTCAATCCATGAATGGATTACTTAAGCTTGCAAACCCTTTTGCTTCTGATCTTATTAAATGAACCATTATACTTGAGATATGTAGATACTCTTCTCAAGATTACCATTAAAAGGATAGTCTTGACATCCATTCAAAATGGACAAGAGTTATGAAAGACTTCAACATGTCGACAAGAGATAAGAATTTCTTACAGTCCCTTGTCTCTGGGTATAACCCTTTGCCATAAGTCTAACCATAAGATTACGTCTCGTTTCTTCTTGTAGATTCCTTTGTAATCCATAGGTGTTACTCCATTAGATAGATCTACAAGATTCTAGATGGAATTTAAAACACATATTTCAATTTCGGGTCCATCGCTTTAATCCAATTGGTTCTTGTTAACATCATTCATTGCCTTGCTCTAAGACAATGAATCCTCTAAGTCATCATCAGGTATGATGATATGGGCTTCAATTAAGCCCATGTAACGGTCAGATTGTAGAACAATCCTCCCACTATATTGAGGCACTCTCAACTCTTGAGATAGATGTAACTAACCAGTTGTATTGGCCCTATCAACAACTCTTGTTAAAGGTCCAACATCATCAGCAACCCTTGTTGACTTACCAACAACTCTTGTTGATATTTATGTAGCTTCATCGGTTAATTTACTTAAAACGACCTTTCTTTGTGGCTTATTATTTTTTATGTGGTCTTCTTCTAAGCATGTAGCATTTGTCGGTACAAATTCTTTATTCTCTTGCGGATTGAAGAAGTATTCACATCTCTCGTTTTCATGGGGTAGCCTACGAGTAAGTATACTGTTTGAACAGTGTTCCAATTTCTTTTCGGTTGGCCACAAGCACGTGTGTTGGACTCCCAAAAATAACGTAAACTACTTTTACGCCTTATCCACAATTTAAAAGATGTTTCAGAAACACTTTTGATGGAACGTTGTTCGAAATATGCACTACAGTCAACACTGCATGACCCCAAAACGAGTCAGGCAAATGAGCATAGCTCATAATGAACCATATTCAATAGGGTTCTATTTTTCCTATATGATACACCGTTTTCCTAAGGTGTTTTCAGGGGTTTAAGAGTTGAAATGTATTTCCATGTTCTATCAAATAGTATTGGAATCTCAAATCTTATATACTCTACACCTCAATTAGATTGAAGTGTTTTTTATCATTTCACCTAACAAGTTTCCAACTTCAGTCTCAAACCACTTTGAATTTCTCAAGAGCTTTAGACTTAAGTTGCATTAGGTTGAGATACTCATACCTTGAATAATTATCTATAATATAAAAGAATTATTCATGCCCTCCCACTGCTTTAACATATTGGACCACAAGGATCCAAATGTACAAGCTCCAATGGCTCTTTGGCTCTATAGTTCTTTTCAAGCAAAAGAATCTATCAGTCATATTGCCCTTAAGGCATGACCTATAAGGTAGTAAAGAATTATCTTCTAACTTGCTTAGAAGTATACTCTGAAGGTGTTCATATAACACATGCGGAAGTAATTGAAGATCGAAAGCACTTAAGACATTCAATTTTGCTCCTAAATCATGCATGTTCTATAAAAGACAGAATAAAGAGTTTAGAGAACACCAACCTTTG
The DNA here is from genome assembly GCA_036850905.1 of Luffa acutangula. NCBI lineage: Eukaryota > Viridiplantae > Streptophyta > Magnoliopsida > Cucurbitales > Cucurbitaceae > Luffa > Luffa acutangula. The sequence goes on along the minus strand of CM072091.1, from coordinate 30,028,827 downwards.
TAGCTCACAAATAAGGAACTCCTTGGTGGTGTTTTCCTCTTCTATGCTCCTTGGACAACCTCTAGAGTCTTCCCTACTATTCTCTTGGGCCAAGAATGACTTGTGGGAGTCTATAGTGATAGGGAAAGGGAAGGGAATGCTTGAAGGTACAAGCTCTTGAGAGATCTATGGAGGTCTTTGTGTTTGAGAGTAAATTCCAGCAACATAACCTTAAGAAAATCACACCCTCTTAAGATGAATCTGATCCAAGCTACTTATATAGACATCAACCATGCAAAGACAAGCTTCATGACACTAGACACATGGTCAAAATGCAACTCAAAGTGGATTCTAGGTGTTTAATTCACAACACATGCAACTAGTGCATGGTTGTGTTGTTTTCCACTATGCATCATCATGCAAGAGTGGGAATGCCACTAAATCCACTTAATTTGAATCTTGATTATGATTTTTTCAGCTTGCAATTTACCCTAATTCAATTCTAAATTGAATTTGATTTCTAGGTTATTAATTGGGACATTTCCAAGTAATTTGTCATGATTAATCTAATTAATCATTGTCACCTAGTGCCATTTATTATATATGATTCCTAATACATATATTTGGTATTTAAAACACTTTTAAATACCTTATCTCTCAATTCCTAATTTAATTCATAATTAAATCATTGTGTCGAACACGTTTTACGATAAAACCCTATTTCCTGTTTTTGAACGATTCAAAGATTCCTATCAAAATATTCTAGGCTTTAATCCGATATGAGCTGGTAGGGGGACCTAATTGACCTATAGATCATGGGCTCCAACGATTCGAGGCTAACCGACTAATCTCATTATCTAAGTTAGCCAACCTTAACTACTGGGACACTCCACAATAGCCCGATAGTTGCACTCCCCTCACTATAGATATATTTCCGTCCACTTGATTTAACCATGTTTAGTAAGTCGTTCGTGAAGGAGTGAAGAACACTCGAGCGGAAGCGTTAGCGGATCATAGGCCTCGATTTTCATTAATTTCATTGATTAAAAGCATGCCAAAAGAAGAGCAAAAACAGAGCGTTAGAAAACTTATCTTTGATCTTCAAATTCGTGGGTTCCTTTGGTTATTTCTTTATACGAACGACTCATGGACGACCACCGAGATCTTCCCCGCTATTCTCCGGCCTTAGAACGGGCTTGTGGGAACCCGAGCATGATGAATTTTGATGAAGAACACATGGGTTTTGTGTTTTAGGAAGCCATGATGTTTGAGAGAGTTTTTCTTTTGATTCTTGCATGAAAAATCCCAGCAACTTCAACTTTTTTCTTTCTCTTTGTTGAGTCATCTTCTTGGCTTATATATGTGCAACTATTATGCCCAAAATTAGCTCACAAGAAGACAGCAAGTGAGGGATATATGATGAGTCATGGGAGGTGTCTTCAAATTGAATTTTGCATGAAAATCAATTTCAAAATTGCAAATTAATCCATTAACTTTAAAATTCTGAATTTCTTTTAAAGTTAATCAATTAATTTATTTCTAAATTAATTAAACTAATTTAATTAATTTATATTTGTTTAATTTTAATATCAAAATATTAAATTAATTTAAACAAATACACCACACCCGAAACTTCTTAAAATCCCAAAAATTTTTGAATCACAATTCAAATTTAAACCGACTTTTTCGAACGTGAATCCCTATTCACATGTGTTTTATTTAAATCATATTTAAATAACCATATCTCTCTTAAATTATGGTTTAATTAATAATTAAACCGTTATGATAAATTATATCAAATATAATTAATTATATCTCCCTTCGAATTTGAACGTCTTTCAAATTTCTTTCATCACTCTGTTCTAAGGTTAATCCGTTTGAGCTAGCAGGGGGACCTAATGGACCTACAGATCATGGGCTCCAACGATCCGAGATTAACTGTTTGAACTCTTTCAATCCTAGCTAACCAACATTTGTTAACTGACGGGACACTCCACTATAGCCCGTAGCTGAACTCCCCTCACTGTAGATATATTTCTGTCCACCCGATATAACCGTGATTAGTAAGTCAATCCTTCACAGGTTGTTCGTAACTATAGTAAGGTCAAAAAGTCCGTTTTACCCCTATAACACTTCTTGTTCCTTAAGCCTCAACTGAGTCCCCAATGAACAATTGGTTTGTGGTCCCACCACTAAACCTAAAACCTCTCGGGCCAATGAGAGGGCGGCGCGCCTTTGTTCACGTCCCTGAGTCAGCACTTAAGGGAACAACCTTTCTACTATCCTAACGACGGGTAGGAGTGAATTCCATCTTGCAGGACCATGTCCCCAGCTATCTACTCGGTCTTATCCCCAAAGTGGCAGGTTTATTGAGCGGCGCTTATGGGCCACTCTCACCTATGCAAATCAAAGGATAATCCTGAATAAATAGGAGTTCATAGTCAGCTCAGGATTAAGATCGAGTTACCTAGGTCATTACTTTGAAATAATCAGTTTCACAGTAAACGGCGTTATAAAGTGAAAGTGACTTATCTCGAGGTCCGGTCTTATACAAACTTCTTTTGCATAGGACGCCCCCACTCGCATGTCTTTACATGAACGATTTAGGATCACATCGTTTGTATTAAAACAAAGTGGGCCTCGTCACATAGTTTTTCCTAGGATAAGGTACCCAGTCTTATCCCTATACTATAGACCGTTCAGGCTATGTACTTGAACCTGATCCACTTCTATGTAACTACATACAGCTCAAGCATTCATCTCATAGCCAAGGATTCTAGTTTTATTGGATTTGGGCTAATAAAAACATAGTTAAACTATCCTTTCAACAACCATAATAAAAACTATTCTAATAAGTTTTATATATAAATTTGTTACATTTACTATCCACGAGTTTTAGGACATAAACCCCAACAATCTCCCACTTGGACTAAAACTCAAGTGGGTTGTTCAACTCATAGACCTAGACCATCTAGATGTCCCTCGAACACTTTTAGCCGTGAGGGCCTTTGTAAATGTTTCAGCAATATTTTACTTTTGAGGATTTTCTCGTGACAATCACATCCCCTCAACTCATAATCTCTTAGATGAGATGTACGTTTCTGTTCTATACACTTGCCTTATATTTGGAACAACTTTCCAAATGAACTTCCTAAGTTCTATAGACCCCTGAGCTTGCTTCATAAGTAGCAATATGCTTGGCCTTCAAGATGAGGTCTCTGATATATCCTTACTCGATGCTACGCCAACATATAGCTCCCTGTTAAGGGTGAATTCTGATGCCGATGTGGATTTCCATGAATCCTAATCGGTGTGCTAATCAGAATTAGTGTATCCTGTAAGGATCAAATCCTCAACACCATACACGAGCCTATAAGCCCTCGTTCTCCTAAGATACTTGAGGATATATGAATTGTAGTCCAATGGTCTTACTCTGGACTAAATTGGTATCTACTGACAATCCCTATTGCATACCTTATGCTAAGCCTGACAACTGATTGTCTAGGCACGGGAATTTCGTCTCAAGTTCTCAACCTATTGAGGCGTCTCAGGACACTACTCCTGTGACAAATGAATTCCATGTTTGAAAGGTAAACAACCCTTGTCGGAATTTTAATCTTATATCTAGCCAACACTTTTGTCCATATAAGATACCTGAGACAGAGCTAGCGATCTTTGTTCTTGTGATTCCAAATAGGTTGGATTCTAAGAACATACCGAGCCTCTCCAAATACATTATTTGGAACTAGGCTGCTAGCTCACTTTTAAAAGTCAGGATTGATAACCTATATCATTCCTAATAAATAAGATATCAATCAATACTAAACTAAGAAAGCTACTAAGCAATTTCTAATTCTTCTGTTGACACAAGACTTGTCAATACTGTAGTCAAAACCATAATAAGTTTTAATCATGCATTAAATCTTATGTTCCAAGATCGAAACCTTCAATTTAAACCATAAATCGATCGATTAAGGTTGCAAACCTTTTGCTCTTGATCTTGGACTATGAACTTCTTTTGGTCTATACCAAAATGAATTGAAATATACGTATTCCATTCCCAGGTTCATAGTTTTGACTTAATTGTCCTTATCCATGTCATTCATTACTTCGTTAAAGGTCAATGAATCCTCGATATTGTCATCAGGCATGACAATCGGAGTTTCAGTTAAACTCACACAGTTTTCATTAGGTTGTTTAACAACCCTCCCACTGCATTGAGGCTCTCTCAACAATTAAGAAGGACAGGATTAACTTAATGTGTCAGTTTGATCAACAACCCTTTGTTTGAAGAACAAATCCTATTAACAACTCTTTGTTGATGTACTTGCAGCTTTTACTTATAATTTACTTAACACTCTTTTACTTCGTGGTTGTGATTTCTAACGCGACCTTCTTTTAAGAAAGTAACATTTTTCCATACAAATACTTTCTTTTAAACAAAGAAGTATCCATAACTGGTTCCTTTTTGGGACAACCTAAAATAGGCACCTTTTCGAATGAGGTTCTATTTCCTTCGAGATTATCTCAAATGAGGATATCCCTAAGTTATGAAACAACATAAACACATTTTATGCTTTTTCAGGGTTCGAATAATGTTTCAGAAACATTCTTTTAAAAGAACCATATTCGTATTTTAAATTGCAGTCAACACTACATATCCCAAAACGAGCTTAGGAAACTCTTTATCAAATGAACCATGTCTAACAAGGCTCTATTTCTCCTTCCCGATACATCATTCTTCTATGATGTACTAGGTATTGAGAGTTAGGACATAATTCCATGTTCTATCAAATAGACCTGGAATTTCAAGTCCATTTACTCTCTACTTTGATCGGATCGAAGTGTCGTTATCGTTTTACCTAATTTGGATCTTATCCTTAGCGTTATATTTATCTGAACTTCAAGAGTTCAGACTTATGATGCTTTAGGTAAACATAGAGCACCTTGAATAATCATCAATGAAACAAATGAATTATTCATTCCTATTAGAGTATTAACATTTAGAATGTATTAGCTCTAAGGTTTCTTTTGCACGATAACCTTTTGCTGGAAAAGGTCATTAAGTCAATCTACTTTTAAGTCATGACTTATAGGGAGGTAATGAGTCGTCTTCTAACCTGTTTAGAAGTTCATTTTAGACCAGCCTTCAATCCTATTGAAATTTAGTTCGGCCTAACCTCAAGTGTAAAAGATAGGTGCCTTGAGAAACATGTCGCCTTTTCTTTTGAGTCACAGCGGTTTAAATATCTCATAATTTAAAAATGCTCTGGGCTCCATCGGTCTTAAAACATATATGTTATTCTTTATGTTTGCAGAACAAATATTGGCATCCTTTTCGATATGAATGGTTCATACATAAAAGGTAATATAATAGCCTTGTTCTTGCAAACTAGATATAGAAATCAAGATTTCTTTTAATATTAGGAACCATATACATTAATTAATATGTACCGTTCTTTGAAAGAATAACTTTATGTCTCCTACTGCCTTAGCCGAGATGAACTCTTCTATTTTAACTCTAAGAGTTATCTTAACTAGTTCACAACTAGTGATAGGAAATTATTTCTTGAAAAGAACATACGTGATTTAGTGGGCCCTGAACCAAATATCCAGGTTGAATCACTATTCCCACTAAGCACGTTTTCAAGACGAATAAATCATATTTCTAGTCTTGAATCATGTTCTTTCGGCTAGGCAATTTTCTATGTTATCATGATCATTGCGAGAATGAGACAGATATAACATCTTGAGGACATATTACATTTTAAGATTGTTTACGTATTACTTACCACGATATAGTGTATAAGGTTTGTTTAGTAGTATATTTCTATACCAATGACGAATTTGGCGTATTTGAAGAGGCATTTTATAGAACCTATACTAATCGCTGAATAATAACAAATAAACGTAAAAACCGGTTGTCTTAAAGGTTTTACCCCTTTTACTAATCCAATCAATTTAGCAAAAGCAATCATGCGCCCTATTAATCATAATTCTTCTGCAGCGATACTTCAAAGGTTCAGAGTAACTGCCACCGAGGGGTGGTCAGCTAGTCCTCCTTTGAACTGAGACATTCTCAACTAAACGTGAACACCATAATCACTCATATCTTGTTATTTCGTTTAGTTACCGTTGTTTGGTCAAGAATAAGCTAACCATTAGTTTTATCTTGTAAGTGTGACCCTCCATTTTTTAGATGTCAGAGAACGGTCCCAACAATGCTACCGAATGGAAAAGCTAATGCTGGGAACGACCCTAAGAAATCCTTTATCCTTATGGGGTGTTCACTGTGCTATAATCCCTATGTCATAACCCTCCGAATGGTGTAGCAGCTCCAGGGCGTGCTTAGCAGGCGAACATAGAGATCTCGCAATGTAAACCAATGGAGGAGACCGTAGGATGCGTTGACACACTTCCTTCTCCCACTTACTATAAATACTTTCTCCATTCACCTTGATATTGGTTTATGCAATCACCTTCCGAATGGAATGGTTACGTTAGTAAGTAACAAGAGGCTATGCATAAATCTCACGGTGTGAATTTTAGGGAGAGCGTGAGAAGAAAAAGGTTTTGTTTTCATATAAATACTTTCTCTGTTCACTTTGATGTTGATTTATGCAATCACCCTCCGAATGGAATGGTTACGTTAGAAAGTAACAAAAGGCTATGCATAAATCTCACCGTGTGAACTCTATGGAGAACTGAAGAAAACGATTTTTCATGGACCTTTTTTTCTTCCACTAAGTATTTTAACGATTAGGGTCTTTTACTTAGGTAAATTCCGGCTAAAAGAATTTATCTAAGTCAATGCCTTATATACAACTATTTTAAATAAGGTCTTTATTCTAATGTCTAGGCGAATTAAACCCTTTTAATTTCCTAGCGACATTGCATACTAATAAGACTATGGTTAATTCAACTCAGGTACCGGATTACCGGGAGAGTTCCCTTATAACCAACGTCTTATATCCTACTTATCGAATTTTAATTCTATTAAAACACTAAGCAGGAATCTCTTCTAATCCTATTAGAAAATAGTGATCTTAGGTCTAATGAATTTTAAACGTTTTAAAATTAATTCGTGCTACTTAAGATCCTATGTTAGCATGCAACTCTTTGTTATAGGTTTAACGGTTTCTATTCATTAACCTTATAACTATTTATAACTTTTAATGAATTAATCCTATAACATGCTTCTAATGGTGATGAAAGCATGTAACAATCATAATTCAAGTTATATAAATAAATCACCATTCAAAAAGCTTAAACGTTTTGAAATAACCTAAGTCTAGGTGATTTCCAACGACATAACTATTATGCTATGATGTCTAGGGGATAAAACCTCACATCTCTCACGTATGCTCATAAAACCGGGTTAACCTAACTCAAGTATCGACTCGATGCCCAGGTAGGAGGTGTTCCGTAAACCGTCAACTTAAATACCTCCAGCCTTAGACAACATCTTGTCGGGTGAGTTCTCTTGTAACCTTAGCTTTACAAGATATCGACCTATTTTATGTGAATCATTCGAAATTGGATTTCATTAACCCTAAGTGAGCATGCATTTACCTTTGTTATAGGTTTTAACGTCTATCTCAATTCTTATAACACTTTATAATATAGACAACCTATAACATTCATCTATGCTAAGGTGGTTTCATGCTGCATGCTCGTGCGTTTTCGTTTATTAATACAACGCTTTATATTAAACATTCATAAACGAAAAATTAAAACAACCAACATGCATCTAACACGAAACCTAACATGCATTCATTTAATTATAACCCTTATAATTATTTACTAATGTATGGACATGCTTTCCTATGGTGGGATTTTAAATCTATATGGCATACGATATGCATATTCAATTTTAATTTAATTATAACATACATTCCTAATGCATAAATAATTAAACACACTAAAGTGGATTGGTTTTGGCATCCAAACAAACTAATTAAGCTAAATTATTACAATAATAATTAAATAAATAAGAGAAACGCCTTGGACAGCTCCCGAACCGGCCCCGAGCACCTCGAAACAGCTTGAACCATCGAAAATATGCTTGAACTGGACCAATGGGCTTCAAAATTGCCATGAACCGGCTTGAACCAACCGAACCGGACCGAGAAATGAACCTCTAAATCGAACCACCGCCAAAATTCAAATCTTTTGAGTTTTGGCGGTAGCGTCTCGACGCTGTTGAAATAGCGTCTCGACGCTGTTCATACAGCAGCCCAGAAAACGCAGTTTTCTGGTGCTCTGTTTTTCGGCAGCTTGAACACTTCGTCTTCCTCGATCGATTACAGCCTAGTTTCAACTCTAAAACTTCCCAAAATGATACAGACTCTAGCCAAGACATTAATGCCCATATACATGTAGGCAATTACAAATTTCATCAACGAATTAAAGGATAAATTGATGCCAAAACCGAGTTCATCCACTTTAGCAACCATAAACCATTCAACAATTGAAATTCACCCACCAAACTCAAATTAATGGAAATCAAGTGCCCAAACCTGGCTCTGATACCAATTGAAGGAGTGAAGAACACTCGAGCGGAAGCGTTAGCGGATCATAGGCCTCGATTTTCATTAATTTCATTGATTAAAAGCATGCAAAAAGAAGAGCAAAAACAGAGCGTTAGAAAACTTATCTTTGATCTTCAAGTTCGTGGGTTCCTTTGGTTGTTTCTTTACACGAACGGCTCATGGACGACCACCGAGATCTTCCCCGCTATTCTCCGGCCTTAGAACGGGCTTGTGGGAACCCGAGCATGATGAATTTTGATGAAGAACACATGGGTTTTGTGTTTTAGGAAGCCATGATGTTTGAGAGAGTTTTTCTTTTGATTCTTGCATGAAAAATCCCAGCAACTTCAACTTTTTTCTTTCTCTTTGTTGAGTCATCTTCTTGGCTTATATATGTGCAACTATTATGCCCAAAATTAGCTCACAAGAAGACAACAAGTGAGGGATATAGGATGAGTCATGGGAGGTGTCTTCAAATTGAATTTTGCATGAAAATCAATTTCAAAATTGATTTTCAAATTAATCCATTAACTTTAAAATTCTGAATTTCCTTTAAAGTTAATCAATTAATTTATTTCTAAATTAATTAAACTAATTTAATTAATTTATATTTGTTTAATTTTAATATCAAAATATTAAATTAATTTAAACAAATACACCACACCCGAAACTTCTTAAAATCCCAAAAATTTTTGAATCACAATTCAAATTTAAACCGACTTTTTCGAACGTGAATCCCTATTCACATGTGTTTTATTTAAATCATATTTAAATAACTATATCTCTCTTAAATTATGGTTTAATTAATAATTAAACCGTTATGATAAATTATATCAAATATAATTAATGATATCTCCCTTAATCGAATTTGAACGTCTTTCAAATTTCTTTCATCACTCTGTTCTAAGGTTAATCCGTTTGAGCTAGCAGGGGGACCTAATGGACCTACAGATCATGGGCTCCAACGATCCGAGATTAACTGTTTGAACTCTTTCAATCCTAGCTAACCAACATTTGTTAACTGACGGGACACTCCACTATAGCCCGTAGCTGAACTCCCCTCACTGTAGATATATTTCTGTCCACCCGATATAACCGTGATTAGTAAGTCAATCCTTCACAGGTTGTTCGTAACTTTAGTAAGGTCAAAAAGTCCGTTTTACCCCTATAACACTTCTTGTTCCTTAAGCCTCAACTGAGTCCCCAATGAACAATTGGTTTGTGGTCCCACCACTAAACCTAAAACCTCTCGAGCCAATGAGAGGGCGACGCGCCTTTGTTCACGTCCCGGAGTCAGCACTTAAGGGAACAACCTTTCTACTATCCCTAACGGCGGGTAGGAGTGAATTCCATCTTGCAGGACCATGTCCCCAGCTATCTACTCGGTCTTATCCCCAAAGTGGCAGGTTTATTGAGCGGCGCTTATGGGCCACTCTCACCTATGCAAATCAAAGGATAATCCTGAATAAACAGGAGTTCATAGTCAGCTCAGGATTAAGATCGAGTTACCTAGGTCATTACTTTGAAATAATCAGTTTCACAGTAAACGGCGTTATAAAGTGAAAGTGACTTATCTCGAGGTCCGGTCTTATACAAACTTCTTTTGCATAGTACACCCCCACTCGCATGTCTTTACATGAACGATTTAGGATTACATCGTTTGTATTAAAACAAAGTGGGCCTCGTCACATAGTTTCTCCTAGGATAAGGTACCTAGTCTTATCCCTATACTATAGACCGTTCAGGCTATGTACTTGAACCTGATCCACTTCTATGTCACTACATACAGCTCAAGCATTCATCTCATAGCAAAGGATTCTAGTTTTATTGGATTTGGGCTAATAAAAACATAGTTAAACTATCCTTTCAACAACCATAATAAAAACTATTCTAATAAGTTTTATATATAAATTTGTTACATTTACTATCCACGGGTTTTAGGACATAAACCCCAACAGTTCGTTCACATGTTGTTCGTAGCTATAGCTAGGTCAAATAACCGTTTCACCCCTATAGTACTTCTTGTTCCTTAAGTTGCACTAATCCTCTAATGAACAATCGGTTTGTGGTCCAACCATCAAACCTAAGTCCCTCTCGATCCAACGGGTGGGGCCCCTTGTTCAAGTCCTGGAGTTAGTACTTAAGGGAACAACCTCTCTGCTATCCCTAAAATGGGTAGGAGTGAATTCCGTCTTGCAAAACTATGTCCCCAGCTATCTATTCGATCTTATCCCCAAAATAGTAGGCTTGTTGAGTCGGCGATGTAGGCCACTCTCACCCATGTAGATCAAAGGATAATCTCGCATAAACAGGAGTTCATAGATAACTCAAGATTAAGAACGAGTTACCTAGGTCATCTATGAGAAATAGTCAGTTTCTTCAGTAAACGGCGTTATAAAGAGAAAGTGACTTATTTCGTGGCCCTGTCTTATGAAAACTCATTGCATAGGATGCCCCCACTCGTATGTCTCCACATGAACGACTTAGGATCTCATCGTTTGTACTTAATACAAAGTGGGTCGCGTCCATAGTGTCCCCAGGATAAGGCACCCAACCGTATCCTTATACTATAAAAAATTTTGACTATAAACTTGAACTTGATGCTATGATATGTCTCTACATATAGTTCGAGTATTCATTTTATAGCCAAGGATCTTAGTTTATTGGATTTAGGTTAATCATTTGCAATTCACATATTCAATAACATCTTTTACTAAATAACCTCAATAACGTCTTTATTGGAAATAGAATATGTTTAATGATTTACAAACTACGAGTTTATAGGACATTAAACCCAAAAAAATCCCAGTTGGACTAGAAACTCTAGTGGGGTACATGAAGTTAGGTGTGATAGAAGTATAAAGACAATAAACCAGGGCATCATCTATACCCTTACATTTCTCCCACTTGCCCTAGTCTAACAAAGCTCGTAATCCTAGATTAATTAGGTGACCCTAAAAAACTTTAGCCGTGAGGGGTTTTGTAAACGGGTCAGCCATGTTGTGCTCCGAAGCAATCTGCATGACGATGACATCTCCTTGTTGCACGATCTCCCTGATGAGATGGTATTTGCGTTCAATATGCTTTCCTCGCTTGTGACTTCGAGGTTACTTAGAGTTTGCAACTGCTCCACTGTTATCACAATAGAGGGTGACAGGCAGTTGCATATTTGGAACAATTTCCAACTCTGTTAGGAATTTTCTTAGCCATACTGCCTCTTTTGCTGCTTCACAGGCGGCTACGTACTCTGCTTCCATGGTAGAGCCAGCAATGCAACCTTGCTTAATACTCCTCCATACTATTGCTCCTCCATTTAGAGTACACACAGATCCCAATGTTCATTTTCTTGAATCTATATTAGTCTGAAAATCTGAGTCAGTGTATCCTGTAAGGATCAGATCCGTAGCTCCATACACGAGCATATAATCCCTAGTTCTTCTTAGATACTTAAGGATGTTTTTAACGGCAGTCCAATGCGCATGTCCAGGATTGGACTGATATCTGCTGACAATTCCTACGGCATAACATATGTCGGGTCTGGTACACAACATGACATACATCAAACTACCAACTGCTGATGCATAGGGAATACGTCTCATTTCCTCAACTTCTTGAGGTGTCTTAGGACTTTGTTCCTTTGACAGGTGAACCCCGTGCCTAAAAGGTAATAACCCTTTCTTGGAGTTCTGCATCGAATATCGTACCAACATTTTGTCGATATATGATGCTTGAGACAGTGCTAGCGTTTTGTTCTTTCTATTTTTAATGATTTGAATGCCCAGAACAAATTGAGCCTCACCCAAATCTTTCATTTGGAATTGAGTTGCTAGCCATTGTTTTACGTCATTCAGGAATCCTACATTATTCCCAATAAGTAGGATATCATCTACGTATAGAACTAGAAAAGCTACAATGGATTTGACGATTTTCTTGTAAACACAAGGTTCGTCAACATTCTGCTCAAAGCCATACGTTTTGATCGCAGTGTCAAAACGTATATTCCAGGATCTTGATGGTTGTTTCAATCCATAAATGGACCGTTTAAGTTTGCAAACCTTTTGCTCATCACCCTGGACTATGAATCCCTCTAGTTGAGCCATATAGATAGTCTCTTCAAGATTGCCGTTCAAAAAGGTTGTCTTGACATCCATTTGCCATATTTCCTAATCATAATATGTGGCAATGGATAAGAGTATTCTAATCGACTTAAGCATGGCAACAGGGGAGAAAGTTTCTTCAAAATCGACTCCTTCCCGCTGGGTAAAACCCTTTGCCACAAGTCAAGCCTTAAAGGTTTGAACCTTACCGGCTTGGTCTCGTTTTCTCTTGTAAATCCATTTGCAACCAATAGGTTTTACCCCATCCGGCTGCTCTACAAGATCCCAGATCGAATTGAAGTACATTGACTCCATTTCGAGATCCATGGCTTTCATCCACTGGTCTTTATCAACATCATTCATTGCCTGATTAAAGGACAATGGATCCTCTACACCATCATCAGATATGATGGTTTGAGTTTCTGTTAAACCCATGTAGCGTTCGGGTTGTATTATAACCCTCCCACTACGTCGAGGCTCTCTCACTATTTGAGATGGATGTGTTTGATCAACAACTTTTGATGGACCCGCTTGATCTACAACTTTTGTAGATTCTTTTGTAGTTTTTCTTGAAATATCATCTAATACTAGTTTGATGCGAGGTCGATGATCTTTTATGTGATCTTCCTCAAGGAATGTAGCATTTGTCGATACAATCACTTTATTATCCTGAGGATCGTAAAATAGACCACCTTTCGTTTCTTTTGGATATCCCACAAACAGACACAGTTTTGAACGTCGTTCCAATTTCTTTGGGTTTTGCACCAACACGTGTGTCGGGCATCCCCAAATTCAGAAGTGACGTAAACTACCTTTACTCCCTTTCCATAGCTCATAATGTGTTTCAGAAACACTTTTAGAGGGAACCATGTTCAAAATGTATACGGCAGTCTCAACTGCATATCCCCAGAACGAATCAGGCAACTGAGCATAGCTCATCATTGATCGAACCATGTCTAACAGAGTTCGGTTTCTCCTCTCTGATACACCATTTTGTTGTGGTGTAGCAGGGGCTGAGAGTTGAGACGTAATTCCGTGTTCTATCATATAGTCTTGGAATTGTAAGTCCATATATTCTCCACCTCGATCTGATCGTAGTGTTTTAATCGTTTTACCTAATTGGTTCTCAACCTCGGTCTTGTACTCTTTGAACTTTTCAAGGGCTTCAGACTTATGATGCATTAGGTAAAGGTAGCCATACCTTGAATAATCATCAATGAAGCTGACGAAATATTCATACCCTCCTCGTGCTTTGACATTCATGGGACCACAGAGATCCGAATGCACGAGTTCTAAGGGTTCTTTGGCCCTATAACCTTTTTTCGAAAAAGGTCGTTTGGTCATTTTTCCCTCGAGGCAGGACTCACATGGTTGTAACGAGTCATCTTCTAACTGATTTAGTAGTCCACTCTTTACCAATCTTTCAATCCTATTGCGATTTATGTGGCCTAATCTCAAGTGCGAAAGATAGGTATTAGGAGAAACTTTTCGCCTTTTGTTTTGAGTTTCCGCTACTTTAAACATTTCCGTATTAAAAATAGCTTTAACTTGAACTGGCCTTAACACGTATAAGTTGCTTTCAAGTTTTGCAGAACATATATGCATACCCCTTTTGTTAACAAACACTTTATTAATATGAAAAGATACTTGGTATTCATGTTAAATCAAACAAGAGATAGAGATTAAGTTCCTTTTTATATCGGGAACATACAAGACATTTTCAAGTAATAAAAATCTATCTCCAAAAGACAACTTGAGAGTTCCTGAAGCTCTGGCTGTGACGACCTCTCCAGTTCCAACTTTGAGAGTTACTTCGCCGTCTTCCAACATATGCCAGGAACTAATTTCCTGTAAAGAAGAGCATACATGGTTAGTCGCTCATGAATCTAATATCCAGACAGAGCTATCTTGCTCAAATAAACATGTTTCGATAACGAGCAAATCATATTTACCTTGTTTTTCCTTTTCAGCCTTATTTTCCGCAAGGTACTTAGGACAGTTGCGTTTCCAATGTCCGTCTACATTACAATGGAAACACTTTCCTTTATCTGCAGATTTAGTTTTTGCCTTGCTTCCCATAGGAGCTTTTCCTTTCCCTTTATCCTTATTTTTCTTCATTTGAATATTCTTATTCTTTGAAGTGGAAGGTCCAAACTTGGTTCCTGAGGATGATCCCTTTTGGAACCTCTTGGTTGTGGCAACATTTGCCTCCCCTTCATGTCCTCTTTTAGTGAGACTTTGGTAAGTCTGGAGCTCGTTTAGCAAAGTGGTCAGGTTAAAGTCAATTTTGTTCATGACAGCGTTTGTCCTGAACTGAATGAAGCTCTTCGGAAGAGACTCCATTATGAAACTTACTTGACCACCCTCATCAATTGTAGCACTGTTTACTTCAACAATGTTAAACTGAACAATCATGTTCAAAACATGTTCCCTAACTGAAGCACCTTCCTTCATTCGGGAATTGTAAACATCCTTGAGAGCTTCGTGCCTAATTTGTGAGGACGGTTGTCCAAACATACTTTGCAACGAAGTCATGATCTCCCTTGCGGTGACCATCCTCTCGTGCTTTTTTGACAAGACATCTGAAATGCTTGCTAAGATATAGACCCTTGCTTTTTCATTTGAGCGAGTCCATTTCTCATATGCTTCCCGAACAATTCAGTTTGTTGACGAGCCAGGGTTAGGTGGGCACTCTTCGGTAAGGACAAATCTAAGATCCTCGATTACTAGTATTGTGTTCAAATTAGACTTCCAAGTTCCATAGTTATCCCCGTTAAGCTTATCTGAAGCGAGTAATTGTACTAGTGAGCTAGACATGCTAAAAATTAAACAAAGCTATTAGTAATTGCTTATTAACAATTTTAGACAAAATCCAATCAGGTTTTAGCAAAAGTAATAATGTACCCAGGATTATTATTTTGCAACGACACTTTAGTGAGTTAGATCAACCACTACTGAGGGGCAGTCAATTACTCCTTCACTAAACCAAGATGTTCTTGACTAAATACTAATCCCAGAATAACTCTTATTCCTATAGTTGTTTAGTTATCGTTACGTTTGGTCAGAAATATACTAACACTTAGTAATCCTTGTAAGTGTGACCCGCCATTTTAAGATTACAGAGAACGACCCCAACAATACTACCGAATGGAAAAGCTAATGTTGGAAATGGTCCTAAGAATCCTATCCATTTCTGGAGTTTGCGTTGTTCCGATCTCCATGTTACAACCCCCCGAATGGTTAGTAGCTCCAGGGCATACAAGCAGGCGCAACATGGAAATCTCACGGTGCAACCTAACAGAGGAGACCGTAGGATGTGTTGACACACTTCCTTCACTCACTTACTATAAATACTTTCTCCATTCACCTTGTTATTGATTTATGCAAACACCTTCCGAATGGAGCAATTGAGGTATAATCAACACGAGGCCAAGCATAAATCTCACCTTGTGAACAAAAGGGAGAGCGTGAAAGGGAAATGGATTTGATATATCTCTCCCATCCCACTAAGTATTTTAAACGGTTTTGGGTATACTTATACTTAGGCGAATTCTGGCTAATTGAATAACCCTAAGTCTAAGTTCATTTAATCTTACGATGTCTAGGTGATAACGATTAAAACCTCACATCACACACGTGCATGCTCATAAAACTGGGTTAACTTTAACTGAAGAACCGACTCGATGCCCAGGTAGGAGGTGTTCCGTAAACCGTCAACTTAAATACCTCCAGCCTTAGACAGCATCTCGTCAGGTGAGTTCTTTTGTAACCTATGTTTTACAAGCTTATCGAACTATTTGAATCTAATTGAAATCGATCGAGAGTTTGATTCAATTTAACCCTAAGTGAGCATGCACCTTTTCTTTGTATAGATTTTAGATTTCTAAGTGATTTATAACATTTATAAATCTAATCTATAACATGCTTTCCAATTTGATTATAACACTTTATAAACAAACACTAAGGAAATTGCATGCTTCATGCTAGGTTAATTTTATCTTTTAATTAATATAACTTTTATATCAATTAACCAATTTTAATTAACCATTCAAGCATGAATCTCCCTAAATTAATACAACACTTATATCAATCAAACATGAAAATTTCCATCATGCATTTAGGAAAAAATAATAACACTTATTAAAATTAAGAAATGCATGATCATGCTTTCCTATGGTGGGATTTTAAACTATATGGCATGCTCATAATGCACATAAAACCATTTAATTAAATCATACATTCATAATGCATAAAGAAATTAAATCAAGCTAAAATGGAATGGTTTGGCAATTTAAAACAAACAATTAACTAATTATTACAATAATAATCAATAAAAATTGCTTGTAGAGATCCCGAGCTTCACGAACCGACCCGAACCAACCCTCCATGGAGTGAACCGACCTTCAAAAGTGTGCTAAGGGGCTGAACCGGTTGCAGGAAAACCGAATCGGACCAAGGACAACAGCTGGAAAAATGCAGATTCTTGAATTTTTCTTCAACAGCATCGGGACGCTACATTAAGAGCGTCCCGACGCTCTTGCGACAGCAGCCCACTGCTTCTGTTTTTCTGCTGCGTCTTCTCCAGTTTCTCTTCGATTTTACAGCCTATATGGACTCTAATGACTCTATAAAAATTACAGACTCTAGTACACACATTAACGCTCTTACATATCCGAGCAATTACAATTTCATGAAGATTTGAAAGCTCAAAAAATTGCCAAACAAGAACACTTCCATTTTAGCACACAGAAAATTCAATTTCAAAATGTTACCCACCACACAGCAAAATTAAAACGAATTAAGTGCTCTAATCATGCTCTGATACCAATTGAAGGTGTTCATATAACACATGCAGAAGCAATTGAAGATCGAAAGCACTTAAGACATTCAATTTTGCTCCTAAAGCATGCATGTTCTATAAAAGACTGAATAAAGAGTTTAGAGAACATCAACCTTTGTAGCTCACAAATGAGGAACTCCTTGTGGTGTTTTCCTCTTCTATGCTCCTTGGAAAACCTCTAGAGTCTTCCCTACTATTCTCTTGGGCCAAGAATGACTTGTGGGAGTCTATAGTGATAGGGAAAGGGAAGGGAATGCTTGAAGGTACAAGCTCTTCAGAGATCTATGGAGGTCTTTGTGTTTGAGAGTAAATTCCAGCAGCATAACCTTAAGAAAATCACACCCTCTTAAGATGAATCTGATCCAAGCTACTTATATAGACATCAACCATGCAAAGACAAGCTTCATGACACTAGACACATGGTCAAAATGCAACTCAAAGTGGATTCTAGGTGTTTAATTCACAACACATGCAACTAGTGCATGGTTGTGTTGTTTTCCACTATGCATCATCATGCAAGAGTGGGAATGCCACTAAATCCACTTAATTTGAATCTTGATTCTGAATTTTTCAGCTTGCAGTTTACCCTAATTCAATTCTAAATTGAATTTGATTTCTAGGTTATTAATTGGGACATTTCCAAGTAATTTGTCATGATTAATCTAATTAATCATTGTCACCTAGTGCCATTTATTATATATGATTCCTAATACATATATTTGGTATTTAAAACACTTTTAAATACCTTATCTCTCAATTCCTAATTTAATTCATAATTAAATCATTGTGTCGAACACGTTTTACGATAAAACCCTATTTCCCGTTTTTGAACGATTCAAAGATTCCCATCAAAATATTCTAGGCTTTAATCCGATATGAGCTAGTAGGGGGACCTAATGGACCTATAGATCATGGGCTCCAACGATTCGAGGCTAACCGACTAATCTCATTATCTAAGTTAGCCAATGATAACTGCCCAAAAGGTAGTTATTTAGGCCTCAATTATATAGGGATTTGTGTCCCCTTTATGCTTATTAGGGTTGGTTTTGGATAGATATTACATGTTTTAACCCATTTGGAAGAATGGAAGCATTGGAAATTATTTTGTGCAGATTATGCTGCTGAGCGACTGGAGGGAGCAAATTCTGTGCTGCAGCAAAACTGGGAGCAGAAACTGCCACATCACAGCTCGTTAGCCAACTTCATGAACCGACTTCTGTTGAGTTATTTTCGTGATAAAGGATCAAGGAGAGCCTTACACGTGTCCTAGTTGATCTAATTCAAGCCTCCCATCCTTTTATAAAAGGAAGCAGCCGTCAAAGTCAAATTCATTCCATGTCTTCCCTTGGAAGCCGAATAGTATAGAGAGATTGAAGATCATCAAGAACACCATCATCCGCAAGCTGATTAGGGAGTTTACTTTCTTTATTAACTTGTGGTTATGGACATGCATACTCAGATTGTAATTCGTATTCCTATGCCTATTATGAACTAAGTAGCTTAAGGTGTTGGTTAGGAATAATGTGATTACTGTGCTTCATCTCTAGTAATAAATTGACTATCGCATTTTGGTTAATTGTTGTGCTTAATCTCATTTTATGCCCGCCTGGCCAGCCGGTATGGATAACTCTCTCTAGTTTCAGGGATGATTTAGAGAGTGTGTGGCGATTATCCACACTATGATCATTGTATATTGGTGAACGCCAGTGACTGAGCTAGGGATAGCCAGTTGCCTAGTGCTTGATCGGTCGTACTTCATTGAGTTTGAAACATATCCCAAAAGATCCGGAGTTCCGGGAGGAATCCGCTAATAATACTGCGAGAAATGCATGATCAATAATATTGCTAGAGCATATCTTAGAACAATCACTAAAACCTAACCAACGCCTGTCTTTAATCTGTCAGTCTATTTGTTTACTCGTTGTTCTGTCATTTACTCTGCTTCAACATAATTCTTACAAAACCAAATCATTTTACCATCTTTGAAACCATTAGAAAGTTACACAAAATAGGTAGAGTGGAAACTAATTCAGGACTCGGATTGATAATATTACTTGCTGCAGACTGTGTATACTTGCACAGGAATTCTAGGGTCTTTTAATACCATATTTTTACTCACTCTAGGAACCCAACAAGTTTTTGGCGCCGTTGCCGGGGAACTTGAATAAGTTTTTATCTGATTTGTTTTGTGTATGTGTTTTAGTGGTTTGGTGCTAGAACTTTTTGATTGTTTCTTTTGTTTTTGTAGGTGTGAGTTTGGTGCATGAACGATCCGCCTGGGGTAAGGTTCGAACTTGATCCAGAAATTGAAAGGATGTTTAGGAACAGAAGGAGGGAGCAGTGCAGAAACCAGATGGAGAACGTGCCGCAACTCCCGCAGGTTCCTGAAGGTCCAGCAGCAGCAAACCCCCAACAGAATCCGTTGCTGCAGCAAAACCCACTGTTTGAGCAAAATGAGCAGCAAAATAATCAGGCTGAAAATCCTATCTTGATAGCAAACGATAGGACCAGAGCCATTCGAGCGTATGTTGTCCCGATGTTTAATGAGTTGAATCCAGGGATTGCACGTCCCCAAATCCAAGCGGCGAATTTTGAAATGAAACCGGTAATGTTTCAGATTTTGCAAACCGTGGGGCAATTCCATGGTTTGTCATCTAAAGACCCTCATTTACATCTTAAGTCTTTCCTAGGAGTTAGTGATTCTTTTGTGATTCAAGGAGTGCCTAGAGATGCACTTAGATTAACTTTGTTCCTGTATTCTCTTAGAGATGGAGCAAAGTCATGGTTAAACTCTTTTGCTCCAAGGTCAATTAGGACGTGGGATGAGTTAGCTGAAATTTTTTTGAGTAAATATTTCCCACCTAATAGAAATGCTAAATTGAGGAGTGAAATAGTAGGCTTTAGGCAACTTGAAAATGAGACTTTTAGTGAGGCTTGGGAAAAATTTAAGGAGCTTTTGCGAAAGTGTCCCCACCATGGTTTACCTCATTGTATTCAAATGGAAACATTTTACAATGGTTTAAATGGAGTAACTCAAGGTATGGTCGATGCTTCGACTGGAGGAGCCCTTTTGGCAAATTTTTTTGATGAAGCTTATGAAATTTTAGAAAGAATATCTATTAATAGTTGTCAGTGGTCGGATGTTAGAGGCACAAATAAAAAGGTTAGGAGTGTATTAGAGGTCTATGGTGTGTCCACCATTAGGGCTGATTTTGCTATGATTGCTAACGCTCTTAAGAATGTGACAGTGATTAGTCATCAGCAGCCACCAGCTATGGAGTCTACTGCAGTGGTGAACCAAGTCACGGATGAAGCATGTGTCTATTGTGGTGAAGACCACAACTACGAGTTTTGCCCCAACAATCCAGCTTCTGTGTTTTTTGTAGGTAATCAGAGGAATAACCCTTACTCTAATTTTTATAATCCAGGTTGGCGCAACCATCCCAACTTCTCATGGGGGGGGGGGGGTGAAGGAAATAATGTGCAAGCGCAGCAAAAAGTGAACCAACCGGGATTTGCTAAAGCGCAGGTAATGCCCCAGCAAAATAAGCCGACTTTGCCCCAACAAAATTTGGGAAACTCTCTCGAGGCGATGATGAAAGAATTTATGGCTCGCACAGATGCCGCAATTCAAAGTAATCAAGCTTCGATGAGAGTCCTAGAATTGCAAGTGGGTCAGTTGGCTAGTGAGCTGAAGGCAAGGCCTCAAGGGAAACTTCCTTCGGATACTGAACACCCTCGAAGGGAAGGTAAGGAGCAGGTAAAAGCAGTAACTCTTAGGAGTGGTAAGCCATTAGATGAGCCTAGTAAAACCCAGGAGGTAAATAGAAATAGTGATAATAATGTTGTTGTCGAGAAAGAGTTGGAGATTGGTCAGGGTGCTGGAGGCAGCAAAGAAAATGTTGGAGCATCTGGTTCTGTTCCAGATGTGGAGCCACCTTATGGGTCGCCCCCACCTTATGTACCACCTCTACCTTTTCCACAAAGGCAAAAGCCTAGGAATCAGGATGGTCAATTTAGAAAGTTTTGAGAGATTCTTAAGCAATTGAATATAAATATCCCTTTAGTAGAAGTTATTGAGCAAATGCCTAATTATGCTAAATTTCTTAAGGATATTTTAACTAAAAAGAAACGATTAGGTGAGTTTGAAACTGTATCTCTTACTGAGGAGTGTAGTGCTATTCTTAAGAATGGGCTACCACCCAAGGCTAAGGATCTAGGGTCATTTACCATACCCGTGTCTATAGGTGGAAAAGAATTAGGTAGAGCACTTTGTGATTTAGGCGCAAGCATTAACCTAATGCCTCTTTCGGTCTATCGAAAGCTTGGTATAGGTGAAGCTAGGCCTACCACAGTCACACTCCAATTAGCTGATAGGTCTATCACATATCCAGAGGGTAAAATTGAGGATGTCTTAGTAAAAGTTGATAAGTTCATATTTCCTGTTGATTTTATTATTTTAGACTATGAGGCTGATAAAGATGTCCCAATTATTCTAGGTCGTCCATTTTTGGCTACTGGTAGGGCGTTAATAGATGTTCAAAAAGGGTAATTAACAATGAGAGTCTGTAATGAGGAAGTAAAATTTAATGTGTTTAAAGCCATGAAATATCCAGACGAAATGGAGGATTGCTCCTTCATTAGGATTCTGGAGAGCACAGTTATTGAGAAAGCAATACAGGATTCGGCTAGTAAGCATTCAGAAAAGCATGGACAGGTTAGTGTAGAAGATTTAGAAATTTGTTTGTTAGAAAGAAAAAATGAAAAATAGTTGTTTAGGTGTGAGGATGTTTTTGAGTCTTTAGATTTAGATCAAAGGAAGGCTCCTCCCATTAAGACATCCCTGGTTGAGGCACCTACTTTAGATTTGAAACCCTTACCGGATCATCTAAAGTATGTGTATCTTGGGGAAAGTGAGACGTTGCCCATTATTGTTGCATCAGATTTAATGTCGGGGCATGAGGAGGCCTTAATAAAATTGCTGCAGCAATACCGCAAAGCTATAGGTTGGACATTGGCTGATATTCAGGGAATTTGCCCATTTTTTGTATGCACAAAATCATTCTAGAGGAGGGATCCTTTAGGAGTATTGAGCAACAAAGAGGGCCTAACCCTGCAATGAAAGAGGTTGTTAAGAAGGAGGTAAATAAATGGTTGGATGCTGGGATCATCTATCCAATTGCCGATAGCAATTGGGTGAGCCCTGTCCAATGTGTTCCCAAGAAAGGAGGTGTTACTGTGGTGAGCAATAAAGATAATGAATTGATCCCCACAAGGACAGTAACTGGATGGAGGGTTTGTATGGATTACAGAAGGCTTAATAAAGGTACCCGAAAGGACCATTTCCCTCTACCATTTATCGATCAGATGGTTGATCGATTGGCTGGTCAGGCCTATTACTGTTTCTTGGATGGTTATTCTGGGTACAACCAGATTACTATTGCTCCTGAGGATCAGGAAAAAACCACTTTCACTTCCCCTTATGGGACGTTTGCTTTTAGGCGAATGCCTTTTGGCCTTTGCAATGCTCCAACAACATTTCAGCGGTGTATGCTAGCAATTTTTTATGATATGATTGAGTCCACTGTTGAGGTATTTATGGACGATTTTTCAGTGTTTGGAGGGTCTTTTCAGAATTGTTTAGAAAATTTAGGTAAGGTATTAAAGAGATGTGAGAATACCCATCTAGTTCTTAATTGGGAAAAATGCCACTTCATGGTGAAGGAGGGCATAGTGTTAGGTCATAGGATTTCTAAGAATGGTATAGAAGTTGATAGAGAAAAAATAGAGGTGATTGAAAGATTAGAGCCACCGAATTCAGTGAAGGGAATTCAGAGTTTTTTAGGACATGCTGGATTTTATAGGAGGTTCATAAAGGATTTTTCCAAAATCAGTAAACCTCTTTGTAACTTATTGTGCACTGATCATGTTTTTGACTTTAATGCAGATTGTAGGAAGGCTTTTGAGACATTAAAAGCTGCTTTAGTCTCAACACCTATTCTTTGTGCATCTAATTGGAATTTACCATTTGAGGTAATGTGTGATGCGAGTGATGCTGCGGTAGGTGCTATGCTGGGGCAAAAACAGGGCAAATTTATCCATCCTATATATTATGCAAGCAAGGTTTTAAATGAGGCACAAGTCAACTATACAACTACTGAAAAGGAGTTGTTAGCTGTAGTGTTTGCTTTTGAGAAGTTTCGACCATATTTGGTTGGATCCAAAGTCACGGTGTTCACGGATCATGCAACAATAAGGTATTTAATGACTAAGAAGGATGCAAAGCCTAGACTAATTCATTGGGTTTTATTATTGCAGGAATTCGACTTGGAAATAAAGGATAAGAAGGGATCAGAAAATGTCATTGCAGATCATTTATCTCGTCTTGATCCATCATCAACTTTGCTGGAGCAATCTGCCATTTCCGGTTCTTTTCTAGATGAACAGCTCTTTGTTGTTGAGGTAAAAGTAGTTAGGGATGTCCCTTGGTATGCTGATATTGCCATCTTTTTGGTAAAGGGAGTCACCCCTATTGACATGGATTGGAGGCAGAAGAAAAAGTTTAAGCATGATGCGAAATTTTTCTATTGGGATGAGCCATTTATGTATAAGCACTGCTCTGACGGTATTATTCGTAGGTGTGTTTCAGGTACTGAAGCAAAGGAAATCCTGGAGCAATGTCACTCTTCACCATATGGAGGTCATTTCAACGGTCAAAGGACAACTATGAGGATTTTGCATTGTGGATTTTTTTGGCCCACCTTATTCAAAGATGGGCATTGGTTCTACAAGCAATGTGATGCTTGGCAAAGGAGAGGAAATTTTGGGCCTAGAGATGAAATGCCTCTTACTTACATTTTAGAAGTTGAATTATTTGATGTATGGGGTATTGATTTTATGGGGCCATTTCCTCCTTCTAATGGCAATGTTTTTATCTTATTGGCAGTTGATTATGTGTCCAAGTGGGTGGAGGCCATCGCATGCCATCAGAGTGATGCCAAGACAGTTGCAAGGTTTCTTCAATCGCACATCTTTGCGCGGTTTGGGACACCTAGGGCTCTAGTTAGTGATGAAGGTACACATTTTGTTAATAATATCTTAACTAAGCTTTTAGCTAAGTATGAGATTAAGCATAGGATAGCTACCCCTTATCATCCACAAGCGAATGGTCAAGTTGAAATTAATAATAGGGAAATTAAATCGATTCTAGAGAAAGTAGTTCATCCATCTAGAAAGGATTGGTCTTTTAGGTTGGATGAGGCTCTTTGGGCTTATAGGACAACCTATAAGACTCCTCTAGGTATGTCTCCCTATAGGTTAGTATATGGGAAAGCTTGTCATTTACCCTTAGAGCTAGAGCATAAAACGTTTTGGGCCTTGAAAAAGTTAAATTTTGATCTGAGTCGTGCAGGAGCAATTAGAATGCTGCTGCTTAATGAATTAGAGGAGTTTCGCCAATTTTCTTATGAGAATGCGAAAATGTATAAAGAAAAGACTAAGCTGTGGCATGACAAGAAAATAAAATCTAAAGAGTTTGTCAAGGGTCAGAAAGTCTTGCTTTATAATTCTAGATTAAAATTATTTCCTGGAAAACTAAAATCTAAATGGTCAGGACCATTTACTGTG
Source organism: Luffa acutangula (assembly GCA_036850905.1). NCBI lineage: Eukaryota > Viridiplantae > Streptophyta > Magnoliopsida > Cucurbitales > Cucurbitaceae > Luffa > Luffa acutangula. Next base: position 30,003,754 of record CM072091.1, on the reverse strand, counting down.
GTTGAGGTTTTCCCCAATGGAGCAATTACTTTGCAGGATGAAAAAGATGGGAGAGTGTTCAAGGTGAATGGACAACATGTGAAAAATTATTGGGGTGAGGAGTTTCAGTCGAAGTATCATTCCCTAAGGTTGGTTGATGATTGAGAGAGTAGGATGTTTGCGGGAGCATTTCGCATAGCAAAATTTTGAGCTCCCAGAAGTTTGTATTGATTTTATGTTTCACTGATTTGTTTTTTATTTCGGATAGGTTAGATTTGATTTCGCATGATTTATTAGATTTTATCTTTAGAGTATTTTTATTATTTTTGGTAATTTAGATTTTATCTATTTTAAATTTGATTTTATTTTATTTTCGGGTTATTTATTTAGATTATCTTTGAATTATCTTTTAATTGGTTTGATTTTTATTAGTTTGTATTTAGATCTTATTTTCAGTTATTTGAATTCAGTTTAAATTAATAAAGATTTTCCATAGTTTATTCGACTTGTTTTGAATAAAAGATTAAATTTGATTTGATCGGATAAATTTAAATTTGAAAGATTTAATTTTGAAATTCAAATACCATATCCAAGATTCTTCAGGTTGTTGCAGCAAGATTATGACTGGAGCGAAATAATACGAATTAAAAGGGTTTCTGTTGGAATTTATTATTTTTACCGTTGGACTTGGCTTTAAATTCTCGCAGGTAAATTTGCATGCATCATCTAATGAGGCCACGTGTCACAGAGCGGTTATCCGAAGGCTTCAATGATGACAACACATCAATTTTACCATGGGCGTTTGGAATCCGCGATTTTACCGTTGATAATTTTTGAAATTCAGGTTTGCATTTTTAAATTAAAACGGTAATATTATTAATTGCAGGGCAAATCTTTTCGGTTAGGATTCTATTTTGCTGAAGCCTTATTTATTTGCAACCGCTGGTAAGCTTCTTCCCACTTCGTCTTCTTAATCCCATTTTTGCCATCTGCTTTCTTTTCTCTGTCAAAACTGTTCATACCTCCATGGCTAAAACAAGAGCGAGGAAAGAGAGGGAGAGTGAAGAGGAGGAGGTACCGGTCACGCTGGAAGTGCAAAAAGGGAAAACCAAAAAGAAAAGAACGCTGGAGGAAAAGGAAGCAAAGAAAAGGAGAAGGCAGCAAAGGGCTGCAAAACAGGAGGAAGTTCAGGAGGTGGCAGACGTTGTTGCCACTACTGCGGAAGAAGGAATTATTCAAGAACCTGAAGTAAAAAACCCAGATACGGTTCAAGAAACGATTGCTGAGAGAAATCAAGAAACAGAGGTTGAAGAGCAAGTCGCTGGTAAGCCTGACGAGGAGAAAACACCGGAGCCGGAGGTTCAGGTTGAAGTCATTATGCCTGAACTGCCCAAGCGTCGCCGCATCAAGAGGAAGGCGGGTCGCGTGAGGGTGATTCGGAACACTCCATCACCTCCGACGTCGGACTCTGAGGAAGAAAAAAGGGAAGCTGAGAATAAGGAAAAAGAAGAAGAGGCAAGAAAGGCAGAAGATGAGCGTTTGCGCGAACAGAGAGATAGCAAGGGCAAAGGAATTGCCGAAGCATCGGGTGAGATTGAGGAGCCGAGGGCACCATTCATTCGCTTCGTCAATGAACTTGCCAGAGCAAAATACCAGGAGGTGCTGAAGCGGAATTTCTTGTTCGAGCGAGGATTTGGCAGTGATTTGCCCAGGTTTTTGGAGTCTGGAATAGTGAACCTAGGGTGGAGGCAGTTTTGTGCGAAGCCTGATCCTGTCAATGCCAACATCGTTGGGGAATTCTACGCCAATCTTGACGTGAAGGATGATTTCGAAGTCATAGTGCGAGGAGTGCCTGTCCAATGGAGGCCAGAGGCCATTAATAATTTCTTTGATCTTCAGGACTTTCCACACGCAGTTTTCAATGAAATGGTGGTTGCCCCATCGAGCGACCAGTTAAGCGCGGCGGTCCGAGAAGTAGGTGTTGAGGGGGCCCAATGGAGGGTGTCGCAGACGCGGAAGCACACATTTCAAGCTGCCTATTTAAAAAGTGAAGCCAACGCTTGGATGGGCTTCATTAGGCTCCGCTTGCTGCCAAAAACGCATGACTCCACTATATCTTGGGACAGAGTGTTGTTTGTTTTTGCTATCCTTCGATCAATGAGCATAGATGTTGGAAAAATAATTGCTACTGAGATTGCTGACTGTTGGCGCAAGAAGGTGGGGAAGCTGTTCTTTCCAAACACAATTTCGATGTTATGCAGCAGGGTAGGAGTGCCCACGGTTCCAGAAGATATGATCATGCCTGATAAGGGAATCATGGACACACCTAATCTGGCGCGGCTTCAGCGTACGCAAGAGGTCGCCAGGGAGGGTTGGTGTTGAAGGGATAAAAGCCCTTTCGCAGCGGAAACGAACAGAGACTTTTTCGAATAAAAACGTCGATTGGGATACCAATACAACGAAAAATCAAATATATTTTACAGCAAGCATTATAAACGAAATATATGCTGTAAAACAGATATAAGCATGATGGAAAAATAGAAAAAAATTCTAGATCTAATCTAGAATTGGATCCTAATGATCCTAGGCTTCAAGAATGACTTACCCTTGAAGTTTTCTTGACAAGATTTCACCAAAACGCTTGATTCCACAGACAAACAACAACAAGAACTTCTTTTCTTCGCTGGAAAAACAGTCACGAACACCACCAAAAGATTGCACCGGTATTCTCCTTGGAACTAGTGTTGAGCGGCTTGTGGGAACCAAAAATTCTAAAGGGTTGGGAGAATTCTCTTCTCTGTAATCTTGTGAGAATTGTTTGCAGAGAGTTATGGAGAGTAAAAAATTGAGAGAACGAGCGTGATATTTTTTTTCTTCAGAGAACAACAACCCACGTATGAATGAACGATGAGGGAGTTATCTAACTAATAGAGAAACTCCCTCCTAAAAAACCTCTTAATCACGCAAAACCCTGGGTTAGTGGGCTGAATTTTTCTTATCAGATATACTGATAAGATAATTAATTATTAATTTTAATAATTAATTAATCAAATTAACAATTAATTTAATTAATATTCATATAAATCATATTTATACAAATATTACCACTTAACCCATAGTTTTAATAAAATTCAATTAAATCAAATTTAATTAAAGTTATTAAAACTAATCATGAATTAATATAATAACTAATTAATATATTAATTAATATTATAATTAAATATCTCATATTTAATTATATGTCTCTCCAAATAAACTATAGTAATAATGTACATCTAATGTGCATTAATTATAACCTATAGTTTTAAAAATGAATCAAATTCATATTTAAGTTTAATATTCGAACACCTTCGAATATTCAATTCTCCCTTAGAATTTTATTTCAACTCCCCTAGTGAGCTACCGGTGGGACCTAATGAACCTACAGATCAGAAGCTCCAACGATATGAGATTAGTTGGCTAAACTCATTAACCAAGTTAATCAATATTCGTTAACTGTGGTTCACTCCACTAAAGAACCACAGCTGTACTCTTCTCACTGCAGATATATTTTTGTGTCCACGGATATCGACCGTCAACAGCAAGTTAGCCCTTCACGTGCGTTCGTACCCCAGCTAGGTCAAATTACCGTTTTACCCCTGGGCTACCTCTTGGTCCTTAAGTACCAGTGCTCCTCTAATGAACAACCTGTTTGTGGTCCAACCAGCAAACATAAATCCCTCTCGTGCCATAAAGAGGGTAGGGCCCATTGTTCAAGACCCGGAGACACCACTTAAGGGAACACACCTCTACTTACCCTAATATTGAGAAGGAGTGAATTCCATCTTGTAAGACTACATTCCCAGCTCCCCACTCGGTCTTGTCCCCAAAATGGTAGGCTTATTGAGTCGGCGAACAGGCCACTCTCACCCGTACAAATCAAAGGACAATCCCTCATGGACAGGAGTCCATAATCCACTCAGGATTAAGGCCAAGTTGCCTAGGTCATCCTAGTGAAATAGAAACCGAGCTAACTAACGGTGTTACAGTTAGTGGTTAACTATTTCGCGGTCCGGTCTTTGTGCAAACTCATTGCACAGGATACCCCCACTCGCATGTCAACCACATGAACGCGTTGGATCACTACGTTTGTATCAATATACAAAACGGGTCGTATCCATAGTGTCACCAGGATAAGGTACCCGACCTTATCCCTATACTACAGACCCTTTAGGCTAAAACTTGAACATTGATCCCCGTATGTCCCTACATACTAGTTCAAGCCTCATTCTATTAGCCTTGGATGTTTAGTTTATTGGATTAGGGTTATTAAGAAAAGATATAATACAAACATTGAATAATACATCACTTTTATTAATGATCGGTCAAATGTACATTTACTATCTACAAGTTTTAGGGCATAAAACCCAACAAACTCCCACTTGAACTAAAACTCAAGTTACAGGGAAGTATATACAATATAATCCAAAGCTGGAAATGGTACATGTATGTTGTACATTACATAAAAGGTAAATATACAAAATACAATAAACTAGGGCATCCTTACACCCATTACACATCTCCCACTTGCCCTAGATTACGCTATATACATATCTCGTAGACCTAGACTTTCTAGATGACCCTCGAACACTTTAGCCGAGAGGGCCTTCGTAAACGGATCAACAATGTTGTGCTCGGAAGCGATCTTCGTCACGACCACATCTCCTCTTTGCACAATCTCTCGAATCAGATGATACTTCCTCTCTATGTATTTACCTCTTTTGTGGTTGCGAGGTTCCTTTGAATTGGCTACAGCCCCACTGTTGTCACAGTATAACGTAATGGGTAAGTTCATATTTGGAACAAGTTCCAAATCTGTCAAGAGCTTCCTTAGCCAAACAGCTTCCTTAGAGGCTTCACAAGCAGCTACATACTCAACCTCCATCGTGGAATCTGCTATGCACCCTTGCTTTATACTCCTCCAAACTACAGCTCCACCATTAAGGGTGAAAACTGACCCTGACGTAGATTTCCTAGAATCCTTGTCAGTTTGGAAGTCAGAGTCGGTGTAACCAGTGAGAACTAACTCCTTAGCCCCAAACACCAACATGTAATCTCTCGTTCTCCTAAGATACTTGAGGATTTCTTTAACGGCGGTCCAGTGGTCTAACCCTGGATTCGACTCATATCTGCTGACAATCCCTACAACATAACAAATGTCAGGCCTCGTGCATAGCATGGCATACATTAAGCTACCCACTGCAGAGGTGTAGGGAATTCGTCTCATATCCTCAACTTCTTGAGGTGTCTTAGGAGACTGTTCCTTAGACAAGTAAACCCCATGCCTGAAAGGCAACAAACCCTTCTTGGAGTTATGCATCGAATATCGAGCCAACATCTTGTCGATATACGTTGCCTGAGACAGAGCTAGCGATTTGTTCTTTCTATCTCGAATTATCTGGATGCCAAGAACATACTGGGCCTTACCCAAATCTTTCATTTGGAATTGAGCTACTAGCCATTCTTTTACGTTCGACAGATACCCTACATCATTCCCGATGAGTAGGATGTCGTCAACATAAAATACGAGGAAAGCTACTTTATTCTTGTTCATCTTCTTGTATACACAAGGCTCATCAACATTCTGGTCAAAGCCAAAAGATTTGATCGCAGTATCAAATCTAATATTCCAAGATCGGGAGGCCTGTTTCAACCCATAAATGGATCGATTCAGTTTGCAAACCTTTTGCTCCTGACCTTGGGTTATGAACCCTTCGGGTTGAGACATAAAAATACTCTCGTCAAGGTTGCGATTCAGAAAAGCTGTCTTGACATCCATTTTCCAAATTTCATAATCATAAAATGTGGCAATGGATAAGAGAATTCATATGGACTTTAGCATAGCAACTGGAGAAAAAGTTTCTTCATAGTCCACTCCTTCTCGTTGGGTGTAACCCTTTGCTACAAGTCTTGCTTTGAAAGTCTGCACTTTCCTAGCAGCATCTTTTTTTCTCTAATAGATCCATTTACACCCAATGGGTTTGACTCCTTCAGGTAGGTCTACAAGTTCCCAAACTTGATTGAAGTACATAGACTCCATCTCAAGGTCCATGGCTTTGGCCCACTCGTCCTTATCTACGTCATTCATTGCCTGACGATAAGACAATGGATCTTCTACGCCGTCATCAGGTATGACTACTTGTGTTTCTGTTAAACCCAAGTAGCGGTTAGGTTGTATCACAACCCTCCCACTGCGTCGAAGCTCTCCCACTACGTGAGGAGGACTAGATTGACGAGAAGAACTACATTCTCCAACAACTCTTGTTGAAGGACCAGGTTCATCAACAACCCTTGTTGATCCTTCTGTAGCTTCTCCTAATACTAACTTACTTCGTGGTCGATGATCTCGTATGTGGTCTTCCTCCAAGAAAGTTGCATTTGTCGATACAAATACTTTATTATCTTGAGGGTCGTAGAAAAGACAACCTCTCGTTTCTTTCGGGTACCCAACAAATTGGCATATTCTTGTACGTGATTCCAGTTTCTTAGGATTTGTCACTAACACATGGGCAGGACAACCCCAGATTCGAAAGTAACGCAAACTAGGTTTACGTCCCCTCCATAACTCAAAAGGAGTTTCAGAAACACTTTTTGAGGGAACACTGTTAAGAATATGTACTGCAGTCTCTACTGCATACCCCCAAAACGAACTAGGCAACTGAGCATAGCTCATCATAGAACGAACCATGTCTAACAAGGTTCTGTTTCACCTTTCTGATACACCATTCTGCTGAGGTGTACCAGGTGCTGAGAGTTGTGATTGGATTCCATGTTCTATCATATAGTCCTGGAATCTTTGATCCAAATACTCTCCACCTCGATCTGATCGAAGCATCTTAATTGTTTTACCTAATAGGTTTTCTACTTCAGCCTTAAACTCTTTGAACTTTTCAAGAGACTCAGATTTATGGCCCATTAGATACAAGTAACCGTATCGTGAATAATCATCTATGAAAGAGATGAAGTATTCAAAACCACCTCGAGCCTTTACATTTATTGGACCACAAAGATCCGAATGTATGAGTTCAAGTGGTTCTTTGGCCCTGTAACCTTTTCCAGTAAAAGGCCTCTTGGTCATTTTACCCTCGAGACACGATTCACAGGGTGGTAAAGATGTATCTTCTATATTAGTTAGAAGTCCATTTTTAATCAAACGATCGATCCGATCGATGTTAATATGACCAAGACGAAGGTGCCAAAGATACGTGTTGTTACTTAAAGGAGAAACCTTTTGCCTTTTATTTTGCGTTTCGGCCGTTTTAAACATTTCATGACTTAAAATAGCCTTAGCATCATTTGGTCTTAACACAAATAAATTATTCTCACGCTTAGCAGAACAAATGTAAATTCCATTCTTTGAAATTAAAGCTTCATTAAGAAAGAAGGAAACTGAATAACATTGTTCTAGTAAAGCTGAAACAGAAATAAGGTTCCTTTTAATTCTAGGAACCAAGTACAAGTTCTCTAAAATTAAAAACCTATTTCTAAAGAATAATTTTGCAGCTCCCACTGCACGAGCTGAAACGACGTCTCCCGTTCCAACCTTGAGCGTCATTTCACCCTCTGTCAGCTGCTGGAAATTATTTCCCTGAAAAGAAGAGCAAACATGATTAGTGGCTCCCGAATCCAGTATCCAGGCAAACTCATCATGTTCTATGAGACAAGTCTCTAATACAAGTAAATCGAATTTACCTTCTTTTTCTCTTCTCTTCTCAGCAAGGTAGCGGGGACAGTTCCACTTCCAGTGACCATCTGCGTTGCAGTGGAAGCACATGCCTTTGTCGGCCACGACCTTGGCCTTCCCCTTCCCTTGCACAGCCTGTGCAGGAGCCTTCCACTTTTCTCCCTTCCTCTTTTGTATTTGCTTCGATGAAGAAACCTGGGGTACAGATTTAGTCCTTGAGGATGAACCCTTCAGGAACTTCTTCTTGGAATGGGCCACGTTGGCCTCTCCTTTAACCACATTTTTGCCCTTGCTCTTTTGCAGGGACTCATAAATCTGTAACTCCGAGAGGAGGGTAGTCAGGTTGAACTGGATCTTATTCATGCTCGCGTTCGTCCTGAATGACAGATAGCTCGCCGGGAGCGAGTGAAGGATGAACACAACCTGACTGTGCTCGCAGACAACCCCGCCATTTGCCTCAGCTATGTTGAACTGGTTAATCATGTCCAGGACGTGTTCCCGAACAGATTGACCTTCCAGCATCTTGGCATTGAAGACGTTCTTCAAGGCGTCGTGGTGGAGCTGGTAGGACGAAAGTCCAAAAATCTCCTGCAGGGAATTCATAATCTCCCTAGCAGTTTCCACGTTTTCGTAACGCTTGGCCAATACTTCAGATAAGCTGACAAGTATATAGACTTTGACCTTCTCGTTGGCCTTAGTCCATCGTTCATAGGCGTCTTTTACTGCCTGAGCGGCAGTGCGAGGGGGAACGGGAGGACATTCCTCCGTTAAGACGAACCTTAAGTCCTCAACCACGAGTATTGTATTAAGGTTCGATGTCCATTGTGGAAAATTTTCGCCGGTAAGTTGTTCATTTGTAAGCAGGGAAATTATAGAGGAAGACATTGCTGAAAAAAAAAAACAAACAAATGATCGTATTAGTTATCTTTGCCTCAATCCATCACACAAGCAATACAAACAATTGCATACATCCAATCAACTTTGCAAACAACGAATCAAAGAACCCTAATAAAACTATGATTGTGTTTCGCAACGATGCTTTAGAGGTTTAGAAGAACAACCACCGAAGGGTGATAAGTTGTTCCTCCTCTAAAATGAGACTCTTCTCAGTCAATTTCTAATACCAGAATAACTCATATTCCATTAGATATTAACCACCGTTGTTCGGTCAAGGATTTGTTAACAAATTAACTCCTCCCCGTAAGTGTAACCCTCCCACATTCAGATCTCAGAGGCACAGACCAACAAGCTACTGTTAGGAAAGACAACTGTTGGAAATTAGCCTAAGCGACCCTATCCTATTCAGGAGTTCACGGTGTTCCGAATCCTATGATCAGGCCCTCCGAAGGGGTGGTTGCGCCGAGACAACACGCAGGCGGATCATAGGAATCTCACGTTGTGACCTAGGGGTGGAGACCGAAGGATACGTTGACACGTGTCCCGCTCCCACTTACTATAGTCACTTTCCCCATTCACCTTGGTATTGACCCATGCAAACACTCTCCGAAGGGAGGCCGCGCTAAAACGACACAAAGCCGAGCATGGATCTCACGGTGTGAACGTCACGGGGACGTAGGAGCAAAACTCAATTTAAATTAAGTTTTGTAATTTTCCTCCCACTAAAGTAAGCTATTATATATTTTAGGGTTTGATTAAACCTAGATAAATCCGTCTAAGTCATTTATCTAAGTCTAGTCCTATTATAACTATTATAATAAGACCTAATGTCTAGGTGTATTAAACCACTTTAATTTACCTAGCGACATTATTCTAACATTAACCTAAGATTAATTCAACTCCGGTGTTCCAGATTAGTTTCCAGGTAGGAGGTGTTCCGTATACCGTCAACTTAAAAACCTCCAATCCTTAGACAGAACTTCACTGGTAGAGTTCCCTTATAATCTCAGGAATGTTTGTCCTACTTAGTTCATTAAAACTATTTTAAAACTAAGTAAGATATTCTAATCCTATTAGAAAGCGATCTTAGGTCTAATTAATTTTAACCCATTAAAATTAATTCATTTTAACCTAAGATCCTATGTGAACATGCATATCTTGATTATAGATTAACGGTTTCTAATCATAAAATTTTAAACTATTTCAAAATTTTAATGATTAGCCCTATAATCATGCATACTATAGTTTAAAAAACAATTAACAATCATATTCAAGTTAATGAAATTAAAAATATAGAACTCTGCATTGCATGATAATTAATATAACCCTTATATTAACCTATGGATGTATCATGCTCAATGCATCTTGATATCCATTTTAAATAATAAACAATTTTATTAATGCGAAAAATGGAAAATCACCTTAGCATGCTGCAAACAATTTATTTTTAATATAAGTCTTATATTAAAACTATGTAATTGCATGCATCATACTATTCCATTTTCATGAATTTAATATAACTCAACTATATATTAAATATCTCATTAAAAACCATTCATTATCATCCAAAATTATAATCATATTATAACATTCATAATGCATGAGCATGCTTTATATCCTAAGGTGGGATTAAAATTTAAATGACATCCACAAAGCATTTAAATAGCGAATAAACTGGTTTAATTGACCCCTAGGATAAATAAAGCAAAAATTACACTAATTAAAGCTTTAATTAAAGTTATTAAAACTAATTATGAATTAATATAATAACTAATTAACATATTAATTAATATTATAATTAAATATCTCATATTTAATTATATCTCTCTCCAAATAAACTATAGTATTAATGTACATCTAATGTGCATTAATTATAACCTATAGTTTTAAAAATGAATCAAATTCATATTTAACTTTAATATTCGAACACCTTCGAATATTCAATTCTCCCTTAGAATTTTACCTCAACGCCCCTAGTGAGCTACCGGTGGGACCTAATGAACCTACAGATCAGAAGCTCCAACGATATGAGATTAGTTGGCTAAACTCATTAACCAAGTTAATCAATATTCGTTAACTGTGGTTCACTCCACTAAACAACCACAACTGCACTCTTCTCACTGCAGATATATTTCTGTGTTCACGGATATCGACCGTCAACAACAAGATAGCCCTTCACGTGTGTTCGTACCCCAGCTAGGTCAAATTACCGTTTTACCCCTAGGCTACCTCTTGGTCCTTAAGTACCAGTGCTCCTCTAATGAACAACCTGTTTGTGGTCCAACCAGCAAACATAAATCCCTCTCGTGCCATAAAGAGGGTAGGGCCCATTGTTCAAGACCCGGAGACACCACTTAAGGGAACATACCTCTACTTACCCTAATATTGGGAAGGAGTGAATTCCATCTTGTAAGACTACGTTCCCAGCTCCCCACTCAGTCTTGTCCCCAAAATGGTAGGCTTATTGAGTCGGCGAACATGCCACTCTCACCCGTACAAATCAAAGGACAATCCCTCATGGACAGGAGTCCATAATCCACTCAGGATTAAGGCCAAGTTGCCTAGGTCATCCTAGTGAAATAGAAACCGAGCTAACTAACGGTGTTACAGTTAGTGGTTAACTATTTCGCGGTCTGGTCTTTGTGCAAACTCATTGCACAGGATACCCCCACTCGCATGCCAACCACATGAACGCGTTGGATCACTACGTTTGTATCGATATACAAAGCGGGTCGTATCCATAGTGCCACCAGGATAAGGTACCCAGCCTTATCCCTATACTACAGACCCTTTAGGCTAAAACTTGAACATTGATCCCCGTATGTCCCTACATACTAGTTCAAGCCTCATTCTATTAGCCTTGGATGTTTAGTTTATTGGATTAGGGTTATTAAGACAAGATATAATACAAACATTGAATAATACATCACTTTTATTAATGATCGGTCAAATGTACATTTACTATCTACGAGTTTTAGGGCATAAAACCCAACAGGTGTATGGCGTTAATCAGATCCTAGAGCAACTGACAGTGTTGACCAGTAGGTTAGAATTTGCTGAAAGGCAAGCTCAGACCTATTGGACTTATGCTAAAAGGAGAGATGATGCGCTCAGGGGGGCCTTGCAAACCAATTTCTCAAGACCATATCAGGCCTTTCCAGTGTTTCCCGATGATTTGTTTAATCTTTGGATACCACCCCCGCCTGTTGAACGAGAAGAGAATGTTGATGAGGAGCAGGGTCAGGAAGACTGGCTGATGGGATGACCTGGAGCGAGCATTACTTTTGTTTCTCCATTTTTGTTTGCTCGCGCATATTGACCCTGCTCACTGTTATTCTTGCTTTTCTTGTTTCTTTTTAATTTATTTCTAACTTTTTTTTGCTTCGAAAAAATATATCTACTTTGTTATGTTTTTCTATGATTTTAATGAAATTTCTGAATGTTTCTATTCCATGAACACTGACTAACTCTAACTTAACTATTTTCTTCTGAATTTTTGAAGATTGGACTGATTACGCTTAATTAGATCAAGGTATTCTGATCTCCAGAAAACTTTTGCTTGAGCATTTCTTCTAGCCTGGACTGTTGCTGCGACAAAGAAGATTTTGGAGGTAGTATTGACTTATATGATCCACTTTAAGCTTAAATCTGAGTCCCATGTTTAGTTTAAAAATTCAGATAGAAAAATTTAAGTTTGGGGGTATAGTTACTTAATTAATGATTCATTGGGGACAATGAATAATTCAAGTTTGGGGGACTTTTTGCTACTCCAATTATTTTGCTCGAGCATTCCTCTCCTTTAAATTGAAATTTGTTAGGTTATTGAGTAACTGGGGTCAAAAGATGATCTAAGAAATGTGAAAAAATTATGAGAAAAACTATTTGCTGAAAAAATGTTATTTGTTGAAGATTTTGCTGAAAAAAATTGACAGAGCAAAAGTTTTGAAGGATGAATGATGATCCAGCAGTTTTTCTGTCTCCAAGAACTTAGGTGAGCTTCATCATAAAATGTCGCCATTATGAGGGGCAAGAGATAGAATAACTAAGGATTTTTTAGCTTTATAATGAGTATTGAGTCTAGTTGGTGATGAGCTTGAGGCAAGGGTATACTGCACCATAAAGTGGGTCATCCCATGCTTAAGAGTTTATGACTGTAAGGCTGCGTTAAGTCTAATAAACAATGATATAAACCCCTTTAGAAATATGTTTTGAAATGTCTGATAATAGAGCTAGGCTGTGGTGAGTTCTTAGAATTAAGTTGGAAAGTGGTGATTATTTGTCCATGCCGGCGGAATCATTTTGCTGCAGCAGAGCTTGGATTTACATAGTGCTCAGGTAAAGGTTAAAGGTTGTGTTGGACTGTCTGGTTTGATTAAGCTATTCTTTGTCTAATATTCTGAATTCTTGAAGGAAGGTGAGTTAGTATTGCTCGGGACGCGCAATAGTTCAAGTTTGGGGGTATGATAATGACCCAAAAGGTAGTTATTTAGGCCTCAATTAGATAGGGATTTGTGTGCCCTTTATGCTTATTTGGGTTGGTTTTGGATAGATATTACATGTTTTAACCCATTTGGAAGAATGAAAGCATTGGAAATTATTTTGTGCAGATTATGCTGCTGAGCGACTGGAGGGAGCAAATTCTGTGCTGCAGCAAAACTGGGAGCAGAAACTGCCACATCACATCTCGTTAGCCAACTTCATGAACCGACTTTTGTTGAGTTATTTTCGTGATAAAGGATTAAGGAGAGCCTTACACGTGTCCTAGTTGACCTAATTCAAGCCTCACATCCTTCTATAAAAGGAAGCAGCCGTCAAAGTCAAATTCATTCCATGTTTTCCCTTGGAAGCCGAATAGTATAGAGAGATGTAAGATCATCAAGAACACCATCATCCGCAAGCTGATTAGGGAGTTTACTTTCTTTATTAACTTGTGGTTATGGACATGCATACTCAGATTGTAATTCGTATTCCTATGCCTATTATGAACTAAGTAGCTTAAGGTGTTGGTTAGGAATAATGTGATTACTGTGCTTCATCTCTAGTAATAAATTGACTATCGCATTTTGGTTAATTTTTGTGCTTAATCTCATTTTATGCCCGCCTGACCAGCCGGTATAGATAGCTCTCTCTAGTTTCAGGGATGATTTAGAGAGTGTGTGGCGATTATCCACACTATGATCATTGTGTATTGGTGAACGCCAGTGACTGAGCTAGGGATAGTCAGTTGCCTAGTGCTTGTTCGGTTGTACTTCATTGAGTTTGAAACATATCCCAAAAGATCCGGAGTTCCGGGAGGAATCCACTAATAATACTGCGAGAAATGCATGATCAATAATATTGCTAGAGCATATCTTAGAACAATCACTAAAACCTAACCAGCGCCTGTCTTTAATCTGTCTGTCTATTTGTTTACTCGTTGTTCTGTCACTTACTGTGCTTCAGCATAATTCTTACAAAACCAAATCATTTTACTATCTCTGAAACCATTAGAAAGTTACACAAAATAGGTAGAGTGGAAACTAATTTAGGACTCGGATTGATAATATTACTTGCTGCAGACTGTGTATACTTGCACAGGAATTCTAGGGTCTTTTAATACCATATTTTTACTCCCTTTAGGAACCCAACAACCAACCTTCGTTAACTACCGGGACACTCATCAATAGCCCGATAGTTGCACTCCCCTCACTATAGATATATTTCCGTCCACTTTATTTAACCATGTTTAGTAAGTTGTTCGTTCACAGGTTGTTCGTAGCTATAGCTAGGTCAAATAACCGTTTCACCCCTATAGTACTTCTTGTTCCTTAAGATCCACTAATCCTCTAATGAACAATCGGTTTGTGGTCCAACCATGAAACCTAAGTCCCTCTCGATCCAACGAGAGGGTGGGGCCCCTTGTTCAAGTCCTGGAGTTAGTACTTAAGGGAACAACCTCTCTACTATCCCAAAAATGGGTAGGAGTGAATTCCGTCTTGCAAAACTATGTCCCCAGCTATTTATTCGATCTTATCCCCAAAATAGTAGGCTTGTTGAGTCGGCGATGCAGGCCACTTTCACCCATGTAGATCAAAGGACAATCTCGCATAAATAGGAGTTCATAGATAGCTCAGGATTAAGAACGAGTTACCTAGGTCATCTATGAGAAATAGTCAGTTTCTTCAGTAAACGGCGTTGTAAAGAGAAAGTGACTTATTTCGTGGTCATTTCTTATGCAAACTCATTGCATAGGATGCCTCCACTCGCATGTCTCCACATGAACGACTTAGGATCTCATCGTTTGTACTTAATACAAAGTGGGTCGCGTCCAAAGTGTCCCCAGGATAAGGCACCCAACCGTATCCTTATACTATAGACAATTTTGACTATAAACTTGAACTTGATGCTATGATATGTCTCTACATATAGTTCGAGTATTCATTTTACAGCCAAGGATCTTAGTTTATTGGATTTAGGTTAATCATTTGCAATTTACATATTCAATAACATCTTTTACTGAATAACCTCAATAACGTCTTTATTGGAAATAAAATATGTTTAATGATTTACAAACTACGAGTTTATAGGACATTAAACCCAACATACTCTTGACCAATCTCCCAATCATATTGAGGTAACCTTTACAAACTAGAGTATATCTTTTAACAATCCCTAAAACCTAACCAGCGCCTGTCTTTAATCTGCCTATCTATTTGTTTACTCGTTGTTCTGTCATTTATTTTGCTTCAGCATAATTCCGATAAAACCAAATCATTTTATTATCTTTGAAACCATTAGGAAGTTATACAAAATAGATAAAGTGGAAACTTATTCAGACCTTGGATTGATAATATTACTTGCTACAAACTGTGTATACTTGCACAGGATTTCTAGAGTATTTATACTATATTTTTATGCACTCTAGGAACCCAACAAGTTTTTGGCGCCGTCGCCGGGGACCTTGAATAAGTTTTTATCTGATCTGTTTTGTGTATGTATTTTAGTGGTTTGGTGCTAGAACTTTTTGATTGTTTCTTTTGTTTTTGCAGGTGTGATTTTGGTGCATGAGCGATCCACCTGGGGTACGATTTGAGCTTGATCCAGAAATTGAAAGGACATTTAGGAACAGAAGGAGGGAGCAGCACAGAAACCAGATGGAGAACGTCCCACAACTTCCGCAGGTTCCTGAAGGTCCAGCAGCAGTAAACCCCCAGCAGAATCCGTTGCTGCAGCAAAACCCACTGTTTGAGCAAAATGAGCAGCGAAATAATCAGGCTGAGAATCCTATCTTGATAGCGAACGATAGGACCAGAGCCATTCGAGCATATGCTGTCCCGATGTTTAATGAGTTGAATCCAGGGATTGCACGTCCTCAAATCCAAGCGGCAAATTTTGAAATGAAACCGGTAATGTTTCAGATGTTGCAAACCGTGGGGCAATTCCATGGTTTGTCATCTGAAGACCCTCATTTACATCTTAAGTCTTTTCTAGGAGTTAGTGATTCTTTTGTAAGGAGTGCCTAGAGATGCTCTTAGATTAACTTTTTTTCCCGTATTCTCTTAGAGATGGAGCAAAGTCATGGTTAAACTCTTTTGCTCCAGGATCAATTAGGACGTGGGATGAGTTAGCTGAAAATTTTTTTAGTAAATATTTCCCACCTAATAGAAATGCTAAATTAAGGAGTGAAATAGTAGAGTTTAGGCAACTTGAGGATGAGACTTTTAGTGAGGCTTGGGAGAGGTTTAAGGAGCTTTTGCGAAAGTTTCCCCACCATGGTTTACCACATTGTATTCAAATGGAAACATTTTACAATGGTTTAAATGGAGTTACCCAAGGTATGGTCGATGCCTCGGCTGGAGGGGCCCTTTTGGCAAAAACTTTTGATGAAGCTTATGAAATTTTAGAAAGAATATCTATTAATAGTTGTCAGTGGTCGGATGTTAGAGGCACAAATAAAAAGGTTAAGAGTGTATTAGAGATTGATGGTGTGTCCACCATTAGGGCTGATCTTGCGATGATTGCTAACGCTCTTAAGAATGTGACAGTGATTAGTCATCAGCAGTCGCCGGTTGTGGAGCCTGCTGCAGTGGTGAACCAAGTCACAGAGGAAGCATGTGTCTATTGTGGTGAAAATCACAACTACGAGTTTTGCCCCAGCAATCCAGCTTCTGTGTTTTTTGTAGGTAATCAGAGGAACAACCCGTATTCTAACTTCTATAATCCAGGTTGGCGCAACCACCCCAACTTCGCGTGGGGAGGACAAGGGAGTAATGTGCAAACACAACAAAAAGTGAACCAGCTGGGATTTGCTAAAGCGCAGGTAATGCCCCAGCAAAATAAGCAAGCTTTGCCCCAGCAAAATTTGGAGAATTCTCTCGAGGCAATGATGAAAGAATTTATGGCTCGTACAGACGCTGCAATTCAAAGTAATCAAGCTTCAATGAGAGCCCTGGAATTGCAAGTGGGTCAGCTAGCTAATGAGCTCAAGGCAAGGCCTCAAGGGAAACTTCCATCAGATACTGAACACCCTAGAAAGGAAGGTAAGGAGCAGGTAAAGGCAGTAACTCTTAGGAGTGGTAAGCCACTAGAAGAGTCTAAAAAGACCCAGGATTTAAATAATAATGGTGATAGAAATGTTGTTGTCGAGAAAGAATTGGAGTCTGATCAGGGTGCTGGAGGCAGCAATAAAGATGCTAGAGCATCTGGTTCTGTGCCAGATGTAGAACCGCCAAATGTGCCGCCCCCACCTTATATACCACTTCTACCTTTTCCACAAAGGCAAAAGCCTAGGAATCAGGATGGTCAATCTAAAAAGTTTTTAGAGATTCTTAAGCAATTGCATATAAATATCCCTTTAGTAGAAGCTATTGAGCAAATGCCTAATTATGCTAAATTTCTTAAGGATATTCTAACTAAAAAGAAGAGGTTAGGTGAGTTTGAAACTGTATCTCTGATCGAGGAGTGTAGTGCTATTCTTAAGAATTGGCTACCCACCAAGGCTAAGGATCCAGGATCATTTAGTATACCTGTGTCTATAGGTGGAAAAGAATTAGGTAGAGCACTCTGTGATTTAGGTGCAAGCATTAACCTTATGCCTCTTTCGGTCTATCGAAAGTTAGGTATTGGTGAAGCTAGACCTATCACAGTTACACTCCAACTAGCTGATAGGTCTATCACATATCTAGAGGGTAAAATTGAGGATGTCTTAGTAAAAGTGGATAAATTCATATTTCCTGTTGATTTTATTATTTTAGATTATGAGGCTGATAGAGATGTCCCAATTATTCTAGGTCGTCCATTTTTGGCTACTGGTAGGGCATTAATAGATGTTCAAAAAGGAGAATTAACAATGAGAGTCTGTAATGAGGAAGTAAAATTTAATGTGTTTAAAGCCATGAAATATCCAGACGAAATGGAGGATTGCTCCTTCATCAGGATTCTGGAGAGCACAGTTATTGAGACAGCAATACAGGATTCGGCTGATAAGCATTCGGAAAAGCATGGAGAGGTTAGTGTAGAAGATTTTGAATTTTGTTCTTTAGATAGGAAAAAAGAAAAAGAATTGTTTAGATGTGAGGATATTTTTGAGTCTTTAGATTTAGATCAAAGAAAGGCTCCACCAATTGAGCCATCCCTGATTGAGGCACCCACTTTAGATTTGAAGCCCTTACCAGATCATCTAAAGTATGTATATCTTGGGGAAAGTGAGACGTTGCCCATTATTGTTGCATCAGATTTAACTATAATCCATATTAAGGCAGTGAAAACACCTTGGTATGATGATTTTTTCGATTACCTTGATTTTGGAAATTTTCCTCCTGGTTTATCAAAAGAACAAATGAAAGAATTTTTCCATGGGGTGAAGTTTTATTTATCGAATGATGCATCTACGGTTAAACAATGTGTTGAAAACGATGGGAGAGTGTTCAAAGTGAATGGTCAGCGTGTTAAGCATTACTGGGAGAGGAGTTTTCTTTCGAATATCTTTCTTTCATGTTGTTGGCAGATTTAGAGAAAACAAGATGTTTGTGGGAGCATTTTACAGGGCAATATTTTGAGCTCCCAGTGTTCGTTTTGATTTTTTTTCGTTGATTTGTTTTTAATAGGTTAGATTTGATTTTGAATTGGTTATTAGATTCTATCTTCAAGTATTTCTATTATTTTTGGTAGTTTAGATTTTATCTATCTCGTTTTGAATATGATTTGATTTTAAATTCGAAATATTTTAGAGTTGATTTGTTTAAATTCTTCAAGATTTATTTTTATTTCTTCTGTAGATTTTATTTTATTTTTTCGCTAGTTAATTTAGATTAGAAATTAGTGTTTATTTGTTCTGATTAGATTTTATTAAATTCAGTTATTATTTTCGGTTATTTAAATTTCTTTTTAGATTAGGTTTGAATAAAATCTCTCTTGATTTATTCGGTTTTGAATAATAAATAAAAGATCAGATTTGATTTGATCGGTTAATTTAAATTTCCTGATTTGATTTCCTATTTTAAATTTGAATTTCGTATCCAAGATTCTTCAGGTAATCTTTTGTTCAGAGGGGTTGTTGCGGCAAAGTTATGGCTGGAGCAAATCGTTCGTCTGAATAAAGAGGGTTCTGTGGTGAATTAATTATTTTTACGGTTTGATTTTGATTTATGTGGGCAGGTAAATTGCAGGGATGCTGCCACGTATTGTGTAAAGGTAATCCAACGGTTTAGCCGTTTGGCAGCGATTATTATTTACCTTGAGCGATTGGAAATTTAAGATTTTACTACTTATTCGATTTTCAAATTAAAAGATGTAAATGGTAATCCCATTTAATGAGGAAGCAAAATCTATCGGTTACGAATTGAGTTGCTGCAGTCCTATTTATTCACAACCATTCGGTAAGTGCTTCTCACTCCACTTTCTTGCTTCCAATCTTTGTCGTTTGCATTCTTCTTTCTTTGTTGTTATTTTCTGCACACCTCCTTGAGTCTTCAATACCTAAGACAAGAGCAAGAAAAGAAAGAGATAATGAGGAAGAGGAGGTACCTTTTGCCCCTGAAGTACCACGGACAAAGGCGAAGAAGGAGAAGACGCCAGAAGAAAAAGAAGCTAAGAGAAGATGACGTCAACAGCGGATGGAGGACCAAGAAGATGTTCAAAAGGGTATGGAAGTTGTTGCTGCCACGGTAGCTGAAGGGGACCCGAAAGAACCAGAAGAACAAAATCCAGAGCAGATTGAACAGAGAGTTGCAGATACAGAGGAAGCTTAATAAGAGGTTCAAGAAAAAAACAGAATGAAGATGTGCGAGGAGAACAGGCAGAGGTTGCGCCTGAAGGAGATAATGAGCCAGTACAGGAGGCTCGAGTGGAGGTGATCATGCCAGAGGCACCCAAACGTCGCCGCATTAAGCGAAAAACAGGTCGCATCAAGGTGGACAACTGACACCCCATTACCTCCATTTACTGACTCTGAAAAAGAAAATGCAGAGAAAGAAGAGCGAGAGAAAAAAGAAGATGAGGAAAAAGTGAGAGAAGACGCAAAGAAGAAAGCTGAGGAAGCGCGGTTGCTCAAGCGAAGGGCGGAAAAGGAGCAAAAGTGTTGCTGAAGCATCAGAAGAACACGATGAAATAAAAGAACAACAGTTACCATTTGATCGCTTCGTCAACAATTTTGCTAGAGCAAAATACGCTGAGCTGCTGAAAAGAGACTTCCTGTTTGAGAGAGGATTTAGCAGTGATCTTCCGTATTTTCTAAAGACCGGTATTGCAGACCATGGCTGGGAGTTGTTTTGTGCGAAGCCTGAGTCTGTAAACTCGCAGGTGGAGCGCGAATTTTATGCTAACATTGACAAAGAGGATGGTTTCCAGGTGATTGTTCGAGGAGTTGAGGTAGACTGGAGTCCTAGTGCTATTAACGCACTGTTTAACCTTCAGAATTTCCCCCATGCAGCATATAATGAATGGTTATAGCGCCATCTAGTGAGCAGCTAAGTGAGACTGTGCGGGAGGTAGGTATTGAAGGGGAACAGTGGCGACTGTCCAAGACGGAGAAGAGGACGTTCCGGTCGGCTTATTTGAAAAAGGGAAGCAAACACGTGGATGAGATTTATCAGACAAAGGATGCTTCCAACGACACACGACTCGACAGTCTCAAGGGAACGAGTTCTTCTAACTTTTGCGGTTTTGCGGTCTCTCAGCATTGACTCAGGGAAGATCATTGTTAATGAAATATTTGGATGTTGGAAGAAAAAGGTGGGGAAGCTGCTTTTTTTGAACACGATCACTATGTTATGCAGCAGGACAGGAGTGCCCACGGTTCCAGAGGATATTATTCTATTTCACAAGGGGATCATCGACACACCTAACTTGGCACGGCTCCAGCGTGTGCAGGAGGTACGTCAAGGTGGGCTTATCTACGACATCAACACGATTCTA
The DNA here is from genome assembly GCA_036850905.1 of Luffa acutangula. NCBI lineage: Eukaryota > Viridiplantae > Streptophyta > Magnoliopsida > Cucurbitales > Cucurbitaceae > Luffa > Luffa acutangula. The sequence continues at coordinate 29,982,762 of CM072091.1, read as the reverse complement.
GAACAACTGGCACTTTCGGCCAGTAGGCAGGAGTTTGCTGAGAGGCAGACTTTAACCTTCTAGAGCTATGTTAAGAATAGAGATGCCGGCTTAAAGAGGGCACTGCAAGAGAATTTTTCAAACCCATACCCAGCCCTTCCCATATTCCCTGACGATTTGTTGAACCCCTGGATGAAGAGAATGATGATGAAGAACAGGGTCAGGAAGATTGATGGATAATATGATCTTCAGTGAGCATTTTCTTTTGTTCCTATATTTTGTTTGCTCGTGCATATCTGACCCTGTTGGTTGTTATGTTTGTTTGCTTCTTTTTATATATATATATATATATCTGCTTTGAAATTTCTTCTTCATATTTTTAATGAAATTTCCTGATGTTTCCATTCCATGAGCACTAACTAACTCGAACTTAACTAATTTTCTTCTGAATTTTTGAAGCTTGGACTGATTACGCTTAATTAGATCAAGGTATTCTGATCTCCAGAAACCTTTTGCTTGAGCATTTCTTCTAGCCTGGACTGTTGCTACGGCAAAGAAGATTTTGACGGTAGTATTGACTTATATGATCCACTTTAAGCTTAATCCTAGTCCCATGTTTAGTTTAAAAATTCCGTTAGAAAAATATAAGTTTGGGGGTATACTTGCTTATATAATGATTCATTGGGGACAATGAATAATTCAAGTTTGGGGGACTTTTTGCTACTCCAATTATTTTTCTCGAGCATTCCTCTCCCTCAAATTGAAATTTGCTAGGTTATTGAGTAACCAGGGAAATTTGTGATACCCACAGTTTGTCTTCGCGTCAAAAGATGACCTAGGAAATATGGAAAAAATAATGTAATGATTTGCTGAAAAAAATTATTTGTTGAAGATTTTGCTGAAAAAATTGATGGAGCAAAAGTTTTGAGGGATGAATGATGATCCTGCAGTTTTTCTGTCTCCCAGAACTTAGGTGAGCTTCATCATAAAATGTCGCCATTCTGAGGGGCAAGAGATGGAATAACTAAGGATTTTTTAGCTTTATAATGAGTATTGAGCCTAGTTGGTGATAAGCTTGAGGCAAGGGTATACTGCACCATAAAGTGGGTCATCCCATGCTTAAGAGTTTATGACTGTAAGGCTGCATTAAGTCTAATAGATAATGATATAAACTTTTGTAAAAATATGTTTTGAAATGTCTGATAATAGAGCTAAGATGTGGAGAGTTCTTAGAATTGAGTTGAAAGTGGTGATTATTTGTCCCTGCTGAAGGAATCAATTTGCTGCAGCAGAGCTTGGTTTTGCAGAGTGCTCAGGTAAAGGTTAAAGGTAGTATTGGACTGCCTGGTTTGATTAAGCTAATCTTTGTCTAAAGTTTAGAATTCTTGAAGGAAGGTTGGTTAGTATTGCTCGGGACGCGCAATAGTTCAAGTTTGGGGGTATGATAACTGCCCAAAAGGTAGTTATTTAGGCCTCATTTATATAAGGATTTGTGTGTCTTTAATGCTTAATAGGGTTGGTTTTAGAGAGATATTACATGTTTTAACCCATTTGGAAGAATGGAAGCATTGGAAATTACTTTGTGCAGATTATGCTGCTGATCGACTGGAAGGAGCAAATTCTATGCTGCAGCAAAACTGGGAGCAGAAACTGCCACGTCACAGCCCGTTAGCCAACTTCAGTAACCGACTTCTGTTGAGTTATTTTCGTGATAAAGGATCAAGGAGAGCCTTCAACGTGCCCTAAATGACCTAATTCAAGCCTCCCATCCTTCTATAAAAGGAAGTAGCCGTCAAAGTCAAATTCATTCCATGTTTTCCCTTGGAAGCGGAATAGTAAAAGGAGATTGAAGATCAACAAGAACACCATCAACCACAAGCTGATTAGGGAGTTTACCTTCTTCATTAACTTGTAGTTATGGACATGCATACTCAGATTGTAATTCGTATTCCTATACCTATTATGAACTAAGTAGCTTAAGGTGTTGGTTAGGAATAATGTGATTACTGTGCTTCAACTCTAGTAATGAATTGACTATCGCATTTTGGTTAATTGTTGTGTTTATTCTCGTTTTATACCCGCCTAGCCAGCCGATATGGATAGCTCTCTCTAGTTTCAGGGATGATTTAGAGAGTGTGTGGCAATTATCCACACTACGATCATTGTGTATTGGTGAACGCCAGTGACTGAGCTAGGGATAGCCAGTTGCCTAGTGCTTGATCGATCGCTCTTCATTGGGTTTGAAACATATCCCAAAAGATCCGGAGTTCCGGGAGGAATCCGCTAATAATATTGCGAGAAATGCATGATCAATAATATTGCTAGGGCATATCTTTTAACAATCACTAAAACCTAACCAGCGCCTGTCTTTAATCTGCCTATCTATTTGTTTACTCATTGTTCTGTCATTTATTTTGCTTATGCATAATTCCGATAAAACCAAATCATTTTATTATCTTTGAAACCATTAGGAAGTTATACAAAATAGATAAAGTGGAAACTCATTCAGACCTTGGATTGATAATATTACTTGCTGCAAACTGTGTATACTTGCACATGAATTCTAGAGTATTTATACTATATTTTTATGCACTCTAGGAACCCAACAGTTACCCTTTTCAAAAGCAATCATTTGAGCAGTTTATTCATCAAATCTGAATTTCTAATTTAGTCCTCGTGGGATCGATACCCTTGGAATACTTTCTGAGGTTTTTTTATTACTACGTGTCATAGTGTATACTTGCACTTAAGTGTTGGCTGGATATTTCCTTATTATTATTATCCATTTTATCTCACATTACATCCATTCAGCTAGCCACGCACCAGTAACCCTCCCACTTTTAGATCCTAGAGGCACGCACCAACAAGCTACCGAAGGGAAAGATAACTGTTGGTAATTAGCCTAAGTGACCCTATCCTTTTCAAGAGTTCACGGTGTTACAAGTCCTATGATCAGGCCCTCCGAAGGGATGGTTGCTCCAGGACAACACGCAGGCGGATCATAAGACTCTCATGGTGTGACCTATGGGTGGAGACCGAGGGATACGTTGACACGTGTCCTGCTCCCACTTACTATGGGCACTTTTCCCATTTACCTTGTTATTGACCCATGCAAACACTTTCCGAAGGGAGGTTGCGCTAAAACGACACGAAGTCGAGCATGAATCTCACTTTGTAAATATTGGGAATTAGGAGTAAAAAATTTACCTCCCACTAAAGTGACCTACCGTACAATTTAGGGTTTATTAACCTAGATAAATCTGGCTAATTCAATTTATCGAAGTTTAATCCTATTATAACTATTATAATGAGAATTGTAATGTTTTAGGTGAATTAAACTCGTTTAACAAACCTAGCAACACTGTATGCTAACATGACTATGGTTATTTCAACTAAGGTTCCGGGTTTGTTACCAGGTAGCAGGTGTTCCGTAAACCGTCCGCTTAAATACCTCCAGCCTTAGACAGAACGTAACCGGGAGAGTTCCCTTTTAACCATAGTAATGTAAAGTCTTTACTCTAAAGATCTAGGTGTATTAAACTCTTTTAATAAACCTAGTGACATTGCATTCTAACATTTAACCATGATTAATTCAACTCCGATATTCCAGGTCAGTTCCCAGGTAGGAGGTGTTCCGTAAACCGTCAACTTAAGTACCCCCAACCTTAGACAGAACTTTTCCGGTAGAGTTCCTTTATAATCATAGTAATGTTTGTCCTACTTAGTATGTTAAAACTATTTTTAAAAAGTAAGCAAGACTTAATTCTAATCCTATTAGAAATAACGAGATCTTAGGTCTAATTAATTTTAAACATTTTAAAATTAATTCATTTACCTATGATCCTATGTTTGCATGTGATAACTGCCCAAAAGGTAGTTATTTAGGCCTCAATTATATAGGGATTTGTGTGTCCTTTATGCTTATTAGGGTTGGTTTTGGATAGATATTATATGTTTTAACACATTTGGAAGAATGGAAGCATTGGAAATTACTTTGTGCAGATTATGCTGCTGAGCGACTGGGAGGAGCAAATTCTATGTTGCAGCAAAACTGGGAGCAGAAACTGCAAAGTCACAGCCCGTTAGCCAACTTCATTAACCGACTTCTGTTGAGTTATTTTCGTGATAAAGGATGAAGGAGAGCCTTCCACGTGCCCTAGTTGACCTAATTCAAGCCTCCCATCCTTCAATAAAAGGAAGTAGCCGTCAAAATCAAATTCATTCCATGTTTTCCCTTGGAAGCCGAATAGTAAAAGGAGATTGAAGATCAACAAGAACACCATCAATCGCAAGCTGATTAGAGAGTTTAACTTCTTTATTAACTTGTAGTTATGGACATGCATACTCAGATTGTAATTCGTATTCCTATATCTATTATGAACTAAGTAGCTTAAGGTGTTGGTTAGGAATAATGTGATTACTGTGCTTCAACTCTAGTAATGAATTGACTATCGCATTTTGGTTAATTGTTGTGTTTATTCTCATTTTATGCCCGCCTGGCCAGCCGGTATGGATAGCTCTCTCTAGTTTCAGTGTGGCAATTATCCACACTACGATCATTGTGTATTGGTGAACGCCAGTGACTGAGCTAGGGATAGCCAGTTGCCTAGTGCTTGATCGGTCGCTCTTCATTGGGTTTGAAACATATCCCAAAAGATCCAGAGTGTCGGGAGGAATCCGCTAATAATACTGCGAGAAATGCATGATCAATAATATTGCTAGAGCATATCTTTTAACAATCACTAAAACCTAACCAGCGCCTGTCTTTAATCTGCCTATCTATTTGTTTACTCGTTGTTCTGTCATTTATTTTGCTTCAGCATAATTCCGATAAAACCAAATCATTTTATTATCTTTGAAACCATTAGGAAGTTATACAAAATAGATAAAGTGGAAACTCATTCAGACCTTGGATTGATAATATTACTTGCTGCAAACTGTGTATACTTGCACAGGAATTCTAGAGTATTTATACTATATTCTTATGCACTCTAGGAAGCCAACAAGTTCTTGGCGCCGTTGCCGGGGACCTTGAATAAGTTTTTATCTGATCTGTTTTGTGTATGTATTTTAGTGGTTTGGTGCTAGAACTTTTTGATTGTTTCTTTTGTTTTTGCAGGTGTGATTTTGGTGCATGAGCGATCCGCCTGGGGTACGATTTGAGCTTGATCCAGAAATTGAAAGGACATTTAGGAACAGAAGGAGGGAGCAGCGCAGAAACCAGATGGAGAACGTCCCGCAACTTCCGCAGGTTCCTGAAGGTCCAGTAGTAGTGAACCCCCAGCAGAATCCGTTGCTGCAGCAAAACCCACTGTTTGAGCAAAATGAGCAGCGAAATAATCAGGCTGAGAATCCTATCTTGATAGCAAACGATAGGACCAGAGCCATTAGAGCGTATGCTGTCCCGATGTTTAATGAGTTGAATCCAGGGATTGCACGTCCCCAAATCCAAGTGGCAAATTTTGAAATGAAACTGGTAATGTTTCAGATGTTGCAAACCGTGGGACAATTCCATGGTTTGTCATCTGAAGACCCTCATTTACATCTTAAATCTTTTCTAGGAGTTAATGATTCTTTTGTAATTCAAGGAGTGCCTAGAGATGCTCTTAGATTAACTTTGTTCCCGTATGCTCTTAGAGATGGAGCAAAGTCATGGTTAAACTCTTTTGCTCCAGGATCAATTAGGACGTGGGATGAGTTAGCTGAAAAATTTCTGAGTAAATATTTCCCACCTAATAGAAATGCTAAATTAAGGAGTGAAATAGTAGGGTTTAGGCAACTTGAGGATGAGACTTTTAGTGAGGCTTGGGAGAGGTTTAAGGAGCTTTTGCGAAAGTGTCCCCACCATGGTTTACCCCATTGTATTCAAATGGAAACGTTTTACAACGGTTTAAATGGAGTAACTCAAGGTATGGTCGATGCTTCGGCTGGAGGGGCCCTTTTGGCAAAAACTTTTGATGAAGCCTATGAAATTTTAGAAAGAATATCTATTAATAGTTGTCAGTGGTCGGATGTTAGAGGCACTAATAAAAAGGTTAAGAGTGTATTAGAGGTTGATGGTGTGTCCACCATTAGGGCTGACCTTGCTATGATTGCTCACGCTCTTAAGAATGTAACAGTGATTAGTCATCAGCAGCCACCGGCTATGGAGCCTGCAGCAGTGGTGAACCAAGTCACGGACGAAGCATGTGTCTATTGTGGTGAAGACCACAAGTACGAGTTTTGCCCCAGCAATCCAGCTTCTGTGCTTTTTGTAGGTAATCAAAGGAACAACCCTTATTCTAACTACTATAATCCAGGTTGGCGCAACCACCCCAACTTCTCATGGGGAGGTCAAGGAAACAACGTACAAGCGCAACAGAAGATGAACCAGCCGGGATTTGTTAAAGCGCAGGTAATGCCCCAGCAAAATAAGCAGGCTATTCCCCAGCAAAATTCGGGAAATTCACTCGAGGCAATGATGAAAGAATTTATGGCTCGCACATATGCTGCAATTCAAAGTAATCAAGCTTCAATGAGAGCCCTGGAATTGCAAGTGGGTCAGCTAGCTAATGAGCTCAAGGCAAGGCCTCAAGGGAAACTTCCATCAGATACTGAACACCCAAGAAGGGAAGGTAAGGAGCAGGTAAAGGCAGTAACTCTTAGGAGTGGTAAGCCACTAGAAGAGTCTAGAAAGACCCAGGATTTAAATAATAATTGTGGTAGAAATATTGTTGTTGAGAAAGAGTTGGAGTCTGGTCAGGGTGCCGGAGGCAGCAAAGAGAATGCTGGAGCATCTGGTTCTGTGCCAGATGTAAAACCACCATATGTGTCGCCCCCACCTTATGTACCACCTCTACCTTTTCCACAAAGACAAAAGCCTAAGAATCATGATGGTCAATTTAAAAAGTTTTTAGAGATTCTTAAGCAGTTGCATATAAATATCCCTTTAGTAGAAGCTATTGAGCAAATGCCTAACTATGCTAAATTTCTTAAGGATATTTTGACTAAAAAGAAAAGGTTAGGTGAGTTTGAAACTGTATTTCTTACTGAGGAGTGTAGTGCTATTCTTAAGAATTGTCTACCCCCCAAGGCTAAGGATCCAGGGTCATTTACCATACCTGTGTCTATAGGTGGAAAAGAGTTAGGTAGAGCACTCTGTGATTTGGGTGCGAGCATTAACCTTATGCCTCTTTCGGTCTATCGAAAGTTAGGTATTGATGAAGCTAGACCTACCACAGTTACACTCCAATTAGCTGATAGGTCTATCACATATCCAGAGGGTAAGATTGAGGATGTCTTAGTAAAAGTTGATAAGTTCATATTTCCTGTTGATTTTATTATTTTAGACTATGAGGCTGATAAAGATGTCCCAATTATTCTAGGTCGTCCATTGTTGGCTACTGGTAGGGCGTTAATAGATGTTCAAAAAGGGGAATTAACAATGAGAGTCTGTAATGAGGAAGTAAAATTTAATGTCTTTAAAGCCATGAAATATCACGACGAAATGGAGGATTGCTCCTTCATCAGGATTCTGGAGAGCACAGTTATTGAGACAGCAATACAGGATTCGACTGATGAGCATTCAGAGAGGCATGGAGAGGTTAGTGTAGGAGATTTTTGTTCTTTAGACAGAAAAAATGAAAAAGAATTGTTTAGGTGTGAGGATGTTTTTGAGTCTTTAGATTTAGATCAAAGAAAGGCTCCCCCAATTAAGCCATCCCTAATTGAGGCACCCACTTTAGATTTGAAACCTTTACCGGATCATCTAAAGTATGTGTATCTTGGGGAGAGTGAGACGTTGCCCATTATTATTGCATCAGATTTAATGCCGAAGCATGAGGAGGCCTTAATAAAATTGTTGCAGCAATACCGCAAAGCTATAGGTTGGACATTGGCTGATATTTAGGGAATTAGCCCATCTTTTTGTATGCACAAAATTACTCTAGAGGAGGGATCCTTTAGGAGTATTGAACAACAAAGAAGGCTTAACCCTGCGATGAAAGAGGTTGTTAAAAAGGAGGTGATTAAATGGTTGGATGCTGGGATTATCTATCCAATTGCCGATAGCAATTGGGTAAGCCCTGTCCAATGTGTTCCTAAGAAAGGAGGTATCACTGTGGTGAGCAATAAAGATAATAAGTTGATTCCAACAAGGACAGTAACTGGCTGGAGGGTTTGTATGGACTACAGAAGGCTTAATAAAGCCACCCAAAAGGATCTTACTTTTCAAAAAAAAAAAAAGCCACCCAAAAGGATCATTTCCCTCTACCATTTATCGACCAGATGTTGGATCGATTGGCAGGTCTGGCCTATTACTGTTTCTTGGATGGTTATTCTGGGTATAACCAGATTACTATTGCTCCTAAGGATCAGGAAAAAACCACTTTCACCTGTCCTTATGAGACGTTTGCTTTTAGGAGAATGCCTTTTGGCCTTTGCAATGCTCCAGCAACATTTCAGCGGTGTATGTTAGCAATTTTTTCTGATATGATTGAGTCCACTGTTGAAGTCTTTATGGACGATTTTTCAGTGTTTGGAGGGTCTTTTCAGAGTTGTTTAGATAATTTAGGTAAGGTATTAAAAAGATTTGAGGATACCCATCTAATTCTTAATTGGGAGAAGTGCCACTTCATGGTGAAAGAGGGCATAGTGTTAGGTCATAGGATTTCTAAGAATAGTCTAGAAGTTGATAGAGCAAAAGTTGAAGTTATTGAAAGACTAGAGCCACCGAATTCAGTGAAGGGGATTCAGAGTTTCTTAGGACATGCTGGATTTTATAGGAGGTTCATAAAGGATTTTTCCAAAATCAGTAAACCTCTTTGTAACTTATTGTGCACTGATCATGTTTTTGATTTTAATGCAGATTGTAGGAAGGCTTTTGAAACATTGAAGGCTGCTTTAATCTCAGCACCCATTCTCTGCACGCCTAATTGGAATTTGCCATTCGAGGTAATGTGTGATGCGAGTGATGTTGCAGTAGGTGCGAAGCTGGGGCAAAAGCAGGGCAAATTTATTCATCCTATATATTATGCAAGCAAGGTTTTAAATGAAGCACAGGTCAACTACACAACTACTGAAAAGGAGTTGTTAGCTGTTGTGTTTGCTTTTGAGAAATTCCGGCCATATTTGGTTGGATCTAAAGTCACGGTGTTCATGGATCATGCAGCAATAAGGTATTTAATGTCAAAGAAAGATGCAAAGCCTAGACTAATTCGTTGGATTTTATTACTGCAGGAGTTCGACTTGGAGATAAAAGACAAGAAGGGATCAGAGAATGTTATTGTAGATCATTTGTCTCGTATTGATCCATCATCATCTTTGCTGGAGCAATCTGCCATTTCCGATTCTTTTCGAGATGAGCAGCTGTTTGCTGTTGAAGTAAAGGTAGTTAGGGATGTCCCTTGGTATGCTGATATTGCCAACTTTTTGGTAAAGGGAGTCACCCCTATTGACATGGATTGGAGGCAGAAGAAAAAGTTTAAGCATGATGCAAAATTTTTCTATTGGGATGAGCCGTTTATGTATAAGCAATGCTCTGACGGTATTATTCGTAGGTGTGTTTCAGGTGATGAAGCAAAGGAAATTCTGGACCAATGTCACTCTTCGCCGTATGGAGGCCATTTCAGCGGTCAAAGGACGGCTATGAGGATTTTGCATTGCGGATTTTTCTGGCCTACCTTGTTTAAGGATGCCCACTGGTTCTACAAGCAATGTGACGCTTGTCAAAGGAGAGGAAACTTTGGGCCTAGAGATGAAATACCTCTTACTTACATTTTAGAAGTTGAACTATTCGATGTATGGGGTATTGATTTTATGGGGCCATTTCCCCCTTCAAATGGCAATGTTTTTATCTTATTGGCAGTTGATTATGTGTCCAAGTAGGTGGAGGCCATCGCATGCCATCAGAGTGATGCCAAGACAGTTTCAAGGTTTCTCCAATTGCACATCTTTGCGCGGTTTGGGACACTTAGGGCTCTAGTGAGTGATGAGGGTACACATTTTGTTAATAATATCTTAACTAAGCTTTTAGCTAAGTATGGGATTAAGCATAGGATAGCTACCCCTTATCACCCACAAGCAAATGGTCAAGCTGAAATTAGTAATAGGGAAATTAAATCGATTTTAGAGAAAGTAGTCCATCCATCTAGAAAGGATTGGTCCTTTAGGTTAGATGAGGCTCTTGCGGCTTATAGGACAGCTTATAAGACTCCTCTAGGTATGTCTCCCTATAGGCTAGTATATGGGAAAGCTTGCCATTTACCATTAGAGCTTGAGCATAAAACATTTTGGGCTTTGAAGAAGTTAAATTTTGATCTGAGTCGTGCATGAGCAATAAGAATGCTGCAGCTTAATGAATTAGAGGAATTTCGTCAATTTTCTTATGAAAATGCGAAAATGTATAAAGAAAAGACTAAGTTGTGGCATGACAAGAAAATAAAATCTAAAGAATTTGTCAAGGGTCAGAAAGTTTTGCTTTATAATTCTAGATTAAAATTATTTCCTGGAAAATTGAAATCTAAATGGTCAGGACCATTTATTGTGGTTGAGGTTTTCTCCAATGGAGCAATTACTTTGCAGGATGAAAAAGATGGGAGAGTATTCAAGGTGAATGGACAGCGTGTGAAAAATTATTGGGGTGAGGAATTTCAGGCGAAATATCCTTCCCTACGGTTGGTTGATGATTGAGAGAGCAGGATTTTTGCGGGAGCATTTCACAGAGCAAAATTTTGAGCTCCCAGAGTTTGTTTTGATTTTATTTTTCGTTGGTTTGATTTTGCGGTTAGGTTAGATTTTATTTTGCGTGATTTATTCAATTTTGCTTTTAAATATTTGATTAGATCTTATCTATTTTGTTTTGAACTTAATTAGATTATCTTTGTATTATCTTTTATTTGGTTTTTATTAAGATTTTATTTTCAGTTATTTGAATTTTAGTTTTGATTCGTAGAGATTTTCTCTAATTTATTTGGCTTCTTTTGAAAATAAGAGATTGGGATGTTTGGTTAAAATTTAATTTAAGGAAAAAATCTTTGATTTTTCTGTTTTTGAAATTCGACTTCCGTATCTAAGATTCTTCAAGACCAGAAGATTGTTGCGGCGAAGATTTTGCTAGAGCAAAATATTCCGAGTTAAAAGGGTTTCCGTTGAAATTTATTATTGTTACTGTTAGATTTAGCTTTGAATTCTCGCAGGTAAATGTGCGTGCACCATCTGATGAGGCCACGTGTCGCAGAGTAATTATCCGAAGGCTTCGATGATGGCAGCACATCAATTTTACCATGGGCGTTTGGAATCCAAAATTTTACCGTTGGTAATTTCTGAATTTCAGGTTTGCATTTTTAAATTAAAACGGTAATATTAGTTATTGCAGGGCAAATCTTTTCGGTTGAGATTCTCTTTTGCTGGAGCCTTATTTATTTGCAACTGCTGGTAAGTTCTCTCCACTTCGCTTACTTGATATCATTTTTTTTGCCATCTGCATTCTTTCTTTTCCCTTCCATTTTATGTCAAACCCTTTTACACTTTCAATGGTTAAAACAAGATCTCGAAAAGAGAGAGTAAGTGAGGAGGAAGAGATACCCTTGACCCCCGAAGTTCAGAAAGGAAAAACTAAGAAAAAGAGAACGCCAGAAGAGAAGGAGGCTAAGCGAAGAAGACGACAACCGAAGGTTGAAGAACAAGAAAGAGCGAGAGAGGAGGAGGTTGTTGCAGAAGCAGAAGAAGACCCGAAAGAATTTGCCGAACAGAATCAAGAAGAGGATGAACAGGAATTGGCGGCTGTAGAAGAAGCTCGAGAGGAAATTCACACGGAACAGAGTGAGGATGTACGAACGGAGGTTGTAGAGGACGAAAACTGGGAGCCGGTTCAGGAGGCTCGTGTTGAGGTGATCATGCCCGAACCGCCGAAACGCCGCCGCATTAAAAGAAAGGTCGGCCGTATTCAGGTGATTCGGACTGATACCCCATCACCACCATCATCAGATTCTGAGAGAGAAAGGGCAGAGCGAGCGGCAAGAGAGAAGAAAGAAGCTGAGGACAAAGAAAGAGAAGAAACAGATAAGAAGACTGAGGACGAGCAGTTGCTCTAGCGCAGGGCAGAGAAGGGCAAAAATGTTGTTGAAGCATCGGAAGACCACGAGGCGATAGAAGAACAGTAGGTTCCATTTGATCGCTTCGTCAACAATTTTGCCAGAGCAAAATACGCTGAGCTTCTGAAAAGGGATTTCTTATTCGAGCACGGTTTCAGTGGTGATCTTCCACAGTTTCTGAGGACCGGTATTGCAAACCACGGCTAGGAGTTATTTTGTGCGAAGCCTGAATCTGTAAACGCACAGGTGGTGCGTGAATTTTACGCTAACCTTGTCAAGGAGGATGGTTTCCAGGTAATTGTCCGAGGAGTCGAGGTGGATTGGAGTCCAAATGCTATGAATGCACTGTACAACGTTCAAAACTTCCCCCATGCGACATATAATGAGATGGCTGTGGCGCCATCTGATGAGCAACTAAGTGAGGCTGTAAGGGAGGTAGGAATTGAAGGGGCACAGTGGCTGTTATCCAAGACTCAGAAAAGGACATTCCAGTCGGCTTATTTGAAAAGGGAAACGAACACATGGATGGGATTTATTAGACAGAAGATGCTTCCAACAACACATGACTCGACAATCTCCAGGGAACGGGTTCTCCTAGCTTTTGCCATCTTACGGTCTCTCAGTATTAATGTAGGGAGGATCATTGCGAATGAGATTTCTAGATGATTGAAAAAGAAGGTGGGGAAACTATTCTTTCCGAACACAATCACGATGCTGTGCAGAAGAGCAGGGGTTCCAGTGGATGAGGGAGATGTGATCTTGTTTGATAAGGGGATCATAGATACGCCCAATTTGGCACGGCTCCAGCGTGTGCAAGAGGTACGTCAAGGTGGGCTTATCCATGGCATCCACTCGATTCTAGAACAACTAGCACTTTCGGCCAGTAGGCAGGAGTTTGCTGAGAGGCAGACTTTAACCTTCTGGAACTATGTTAAGAATCGGGATGCCAACTTAAAGAGGGCGCTGCAGGAGAATTTTTCAAACCCATACCCTGCCCTTCCCATGTTCCCTGATGATCTGTTGAACCCTTGGATTCCGCCCCCACCTGCTGAAAGAGGAGAAGAGAATGATGATGAAGACCAGGGTCAGGAAGATTGATGGATGGAATGATCTTCAGCGAGCATTATTTTTGTCTTATCATTTTGTTTGCTCGCGCATATCTTACCCCGTTTACTAAATATGTTTGCTTTTTAATTTTTTCTGCTTTAAAAATATATTTCTGCTATGTAATTTCTTTTACCATGATTTTAAATGAAATTTCTAGATGTTTGTATTCCATGAGCACTGAGTAACTCTAACTTACCTAATTTTCTTCTGAGTTTTTGAAGCTTGGACTGATTACGCTTAATTAGATCAAGGTATTCTGATCTCCAGAAACCTTTTGCTTGAGCATTTCTTCTAGCCTGGACTGTTGCTGCGGCAAAGAAGATTTTGGCGGTAGTATTGACTTAAATGATCCACTTTAAGCTTAATCCTAGTCCCATGTTTAGTTTAAAAATTCTGTTAGAAAAATTTAAGTTTGGGGGTATACTTATATAATGATTCATTGGGGACAATGAATAATTCAAGTTTGGGGGACTTTTTGCTACTCCAATTATTTTGCTCGAGCATTCCTCTCCCTCAAATTGAAATTTGCTAGGTTATTGAGTAACCAGGGACATTTGTGATACCCACAGTTTGTCTTCGCGTCAAAAGATGACCTAGAAAATATGGAAAAAAAGAATGTAATGATTTGCTGAAAAAAATTATTTGTTGAAGATTTTGCTGAAAAAATTGATGGAGCAAAAGTTTTGAGGGATGAATGATGATCCAGCAGTTTTTCTGTCTCCCAGAACTTAGGTGAGCTTCATCATAAAATGTCGCCATTCTGAGGGGCAAGAGATGGAATAACTAAGGATTTTTTAGCTTTATAATGAGTATTGAGCCTAGTTGGTGATCAGCTTGAGGCAAGGGTATACTGCACCATAAAGTGGGTCATCCGATGCTTAAGAGTTTATGACTGTAAGGCTGCGTTAAGTCTAATAAATAATGATATAAACCTCTGTAAAAATATGCTTTGAAATGTCTGATAATAGAGCTAAGCTGTGGAGAGTTCTTAGAATTGAGTTGAAAGTGGTGATTATTTGTCCCTGCTGAAGGAATCAATTTGCTGTAGCAGAGCTTGGTTTTGCAGAGTGCTCAGGTAAAGGTTGAAGGTAGTGTTGGACTGCGTGGTTTGATTAAGCTAATCTTTGTCTAAAGTTTAGAATTCTTGAAGGAAGGTTGGTTAGTATTGCTCGGGACGCGCAATAGTTCAAGTTTGGGGGTATGATAACTGCCCAAAAGGTAGTTATTTAGTCCTCAATTATATAAGGATTTGTTTGTCCTTTATGCTTATTAGGGTTGGTTTTGGATAGATATTATATGTTTTAACCCATTTGGAAGAATGGAAGCATTGGAAATTACTTTGTGCAGATTATGCTGCTGAGCGACTGGAAGGAGCAAATTCTATGCTGCAGCAAAACTGGGAGCAGAAACTGCCACGTCACAGCCCGTTAGCCAACTTCATTAACCGACTTCTGTTGAGTTATTTTCGTGATAAAGGATGAAGGAGAGCCTTCCACGTGCCCTAGTTGACCTAATTCAAGCCTCCCATCCTTCTATAAAAGGAAGTAGCCGTCAAAGTCAAATTCATTCCATGTTTTCCCTTGGAAGCCGAATAGTAAAACGAGATTGAAGATCAACAAGAACACCATCAACCGCAAGCTGATTAGGGAGTTTACCTTCTTTATTAACTTGTAGTTATGGACATGCATACTCAGATTGTAATTCGTATTCCTATACCTATTATGAACTAAGTAGCTTAAGGTGTTGGTTAGGAATAATGTGATTACTGTGCTTCAACTCTAGTAATGAATTGACTATCGCATTTTGGTTAATTGTTGTGTTTATTCTCATTTTATGCCCGCCTGGCCAGCCGGTATGCATAGCTCTCTCTAGTTTCAGGGATGATTTAGAGAGTGTGTGGCAATTCTCCACACTACGATCATTGTGTATTGGTGAACGCCAGTGACTGAGCTAGGGATAGCCAGTTGCCTAGTGCTTGATCGGTCGCTCTTCATTGGGTTTGAAACATATCCCAAAAGATCCAGAGTTCCGGGAGGAATCCGCTAATAATACTGCGACAAATGCATGATCAATAATATTGCTAGAGCATATCTTTTAACAATCACTAAAACCTAACCAGCGCCTGTCTTTAATCTGCCTATCTATTTGTTTACTCGTTGTTCTGTCATTTATTTTGCTTCAGCATAATTCCGATAAAACCAAATCATTTTATTATCTTTGAAACCATTATGAAGTTATACAAAATAGATAAAGTGGAAACTCATTCAGACCTTGGATTGATAATATTACTTGCTGCAAACTGTGTATACTTGCACATGAATTCTAGAGTATTTATACTATATTCTTATGCACTCTAGGAACCCAACAGCATGCAATTTTTATTATAGGTTGACGGTTTCTAATCATCAATTTTAAACTATTCAAATTTTAATGATTAGCCCTATAATTATGCATACTATAGTTTTAAACTAATTAACAATCATATTCAAGTTAATATAATAAAACTATATATATATTGTCTTGCATTGCATGAATTTTAATATAACAATTATATTAAGCTATGGATGTTTCATCCTGAATGCAACTTTGATTTCCTTATTAAATAATTATAACAATTATAATATTGTCAATGAAGGTAAATCAAAGTAGCATGCTGCAAACAACTTATTAAATATAACTCTTTATATTTAACTAGGTAATTGCATGCATCATGCTTATCCATTTTCATGATATTAATATAACTCAACTATATACTAAAACTCATGAAAATAAACCATGCATTTCAATCCATACATTATAACTAATTATAATATATATAAAATGCATGAGCATGCTTTATAACCTAAGGTGGGATTTTAAATCTAGATGACATCCATAAAGCATTTAAATAGCGTATAAACCGATTAATTGGCCCCTAGGATAAAATAAAGCACATAAATTACAATAATTTAAGCTATTTTATCCTAAAAACATCCTTATGCAGCTTCAGAACCGACTAGACCGCATGAACTGCTTCGAACCGGACTCCAAAATGCCAAACCAAGCTTGAATTGGGTTGGATCGGGCCAAACCAGCCCCAAATCACCGAATCGGACCACCAAACTGACCTTTAGCCGCGCCTCACAAAACCCTAACCACATGCCGCAAGAAATCGCGATAGCGTCGCGACGCTTACGCGATCGCAAAACTCCTCCTCGCGAAATCGCGACAGCGTCGCGACGCTCTACGAACAGCGTTGCGACGCTTCTGCTTCTGGAGGTAGAATCTGGGCATTCCAACGGCTATTTCTCGCATTTGGCCTCGTTTTTTGACGTGAATTTCAACGATCTTCATCATCGAACACCCTATTCTAGACACGGACTTGCAGAGGATAATAGATTTACAAAATATGCCCAAAAACGCAGGGGCCTTTACATTGAACCATTCAAGAAAACGTAAATCTATGGCCAAATTAATCGAAACCATTTATACTCAAACCATAACATTCACAATGCATAAATCCCACCATGAACAAATTGCAAATTTCAATTTAAAATCAAGAACAACTGAGTTGGCTATGATACTAATTGAAGGGATAAAAGGCCTATGCAGCGGAAAAAATTACCGAATTACTCAAAGTCTTAGATTCTAATTGAAATACCAATACAATTTGCAAGATATTACAACAATAAATCTATATTTAATGGGTTGTATGTAGGCTATTAACATGCTAAATGATTAACTAGATTGATCCTAGTGATCAAGGATTTCATAGAAAACTTACTTTTGTAGAAAACCTTGATCGATTCACCTTTTCTTGCTAATAAGATCGAAAACGTAGCAACCTTCTTGTGCGAATACCAGCAATCGGCTACACCGGTATATCTCTAAGACTTCTTGAAGCAAGAGACTTGTGGGAGTCTTTTGGGAGAGATCTATGAGAGAATGAGACACAATAGGTTGCCTTTCACCCCACCCCAGGTGTCCTATATCTAGGTAAAGGCCAAGACCTTTTCCTAATAGGAAAAAGTCTATTAATAAGTTCAAATCTATTATTTGAACAATATCTAATTTTAATAAATAATTAATTAATTATCCAATTAAATATCATATATTTAATCTTAGAGATTTTATGAAAGTTAAAATTAATATGAATCCAATTCATATTAAAATTGATTTGAATTTTTCAAATATTTTCTCTCAAGAATTAATTTTTAAAATTAATTCAAAAATTATATTATGAAGTTTCATAAACTTTATATTATAATGCATCAACATACATTATTCGATTCCCCAAATGAATTGAACATTTTCAATTTATATTTAATTGCTTCAAGTCTCTTTACGAGCTACCAGTGGGACCTAATGGACCTACAAATCAGAAGCTCCAACGATACGAGACTAATCGGCTTAAACTCATTAACCAAGTTAGTCTCCATTCGTTAACTGTGGGTCACTCCACTAAAGACCCAAAACTGCACTCTTCTCACTGCAGAATATTTCTATGTCCACAGATATTGACCAATAGCGGCAAGTTAGTCCTTCACGAGTGTTCGTAACTCCAGCAGGGTCAAATTACCGTTTTACCCCTTAGTTACCTCTACCTCCTTAAGTGTCAGTGCTCCTCTAATGAACAACCTGTTTGTGGTCCAACCATCAAACAGAAACCCCTTTCAGGCCAATGAGAGGGTAGGACCCTTTGTTCAAGACCCGGAGACACCACTTAAGGGAACACTCATCTACTTCCTCAAAAGTTGGGAAGGAGTGAATTCCATCTTGTGTGATTATGTTCCCAGCTCCCCACTCGGTCTTGTCCCCAAAATGGTAGACTTATTGAGTCGACGTACTGGCCACTCTCACTCGTACAAATCAAAGGACAATCCCTCGTGAACAGGAGTCCATAATCCACTCAGGATTCAGACTAAGTTGCCTAGGTCATCCTAGTTAAATAGAAACCTAACTAGTTAATGGTGTTACAGCCAGCGGTTACTATTTCGCAGTCCGATCTTATGCAAACTCATTGCATAGGATACCCCCACTCGCATGTCTACTACATGGATACTTTGGATCAATACGTCTGTATCAAATACAAAGCGAGCTGTATCACATAGTGTTACCAGGATAAGGTACCCAACCTTATCCTTGTACTATAGACCTTTTAGGTTGTCACTTGAACATCGATCCCCATATGTCCCCACATACTAGTTCAAGTTACATAAAAAACAACTTGGATCTTAGTTTATTGGATTTGGGTTAAATTGTGCAATATTTAACAATAACATTTTATTGTAGGAACTTAATAACATTTTATTAAAACAAGTATAAAATTCGTTTACATTCACTATCTACGAGTTTTAGGGCATAAAACACATCAAGGGCAACAAGGATCATAGAGGTCTGAGACGTCTGTCTTTCAAATTTGAGGAATGGTAGACGCGCCATGAAGATTGTGGTAATATTATTCGCAAGTCAAGGAATTGGGGAGACAATTGTGACGAGGAGCAACCACTTCACATTGCTTTCCGTAATTGTGCTTCTTCTTTGAGAGGATGGGGTGCATACGAGAATAAAAAGTTGAAAGCTGATATTAGGGAAGTTGGAGACAAAATTAAGATGCAATATGAGAGCTCTTTGGCTACTGATAACCAAAAGGTAGTTATTTATGCCTCATTTATATAAGGATTTATGTGTCCTTTACGCTTATTAGGGTTGGTTTTAGAGAGATATTACATGATTTAACCCATTTGGAAGAATGGAAGCTTTGGAAATTACTTTGCGAAGATTATGCTGCGGAGCGACTGGAAGGAGCAAATTCTATGCTGCAGCAAAACTGGGAGCAGAAACTGCCACGTCACAGCCCGTTAGCCAACTTCATTAACCGACTTCTGTTGAGTTATTTTCGTGATAAAGGATCAAGGAGAGCCTTCCACGTGCCCTAGTTGACCTAATTCAAGCCTCCCATCCTTCTATAAAAGGAAGTAGCCGTCAAAGTCAAATTCATTCCATGTTTTCCCTTGGAAGCCGAATAGTATAGGGATATTGAAGATTATCAAGAACACCATCTACCGCAAGCTAATTAGGGAGTTTACTATCTTATTTAACTTGAAGTTATGGACGTGCATACTCAGATTGTAATTCGTATTCCTACGCCTATTATGAACTAAGTAGCTTAAGGTGTTGGTTAGGAATAATGTGATTACAGTGCTTCATCTCTAGTAATAAATTGACTATTGCATTTTGGTTAATTGTTGTGCTTATTCTTATTTTATGCCCGCCTGGCCAGCCGGTATGGATAGCTCTCTCTAGTTTCAGGGATGATTTAGAGAGTGTGTGGCAATTCTCCACACTACGATCATTGTGTATTGGTGATCGCCAGTGACTGAGCTAGGGATAGCCAGTTGCCTAGTGCTTGATCGGTCGCACTTCATTTAGTTTGCTTCAGCATAATTCCGATAAAACCAAATCATTTTATTATCTTCGAAACCATTAGAAAGTTATACAAAATAGATAAAGTGAAAACTCATTCAGACCTTGGATTGATAATATTACTTGCTGCAGTCTGTGTATACTTGCACAGGAATTCTAGAGTATTTTATACTATATTTTTATACACTCTAGGAGCCCTATCTTGATAGCAAACGATAGGACCAGAGCCATTCGAGCATATGTTGTCCCGATGTTTAATGAGTTGAATCCAGGGATTGCACATCCCCAAATCCAAGCGGCAAATTTTGAAATGAAACCGGTAATGTTTCAGATGTTGCAAACCGTGGGGCAATTCCATGGTTTGTCATCTGAAGACCCTCATTTACATCTTAAGTCTTTTCTAGGAGTTAGTGATTCTTTTGTAATTCAAGGAGTGCCTAGAGATGCTCTTAGATTAACTTTGTTCCCGTATTCTCTTAGAGATGGAGCAAAATCATGGTTAAACTCTTTTGCTCCAGGATCAATTAGGACATGGGATGAGTTAGCTGGAAAATTTTTGAGTAAGTATTTCCCACCTAATAGAAATGCTAAATTAAGGAGTGAATAGTAGGGTTTAGGCAACTTGAGGATGAGACTTTTAGTGAGGCTTGGGAGAGATTTAAGGAGCTTTTGCGAAAGTGTCCCCACCATGGTTTACCTCATTGTATTCAAATGGAAACATTTTACAATGGTTTAAATGGAGTAACCCAAGGTATGGTCGATGCTTCGGCTGGAGGGGCCCTTTTGGCAAAAACTTTTGATGAAGCCTAGGAAATTTTAGAATGAATATCTATTAATAGTTGTCAATGGTCGAATGATAGAGGTACAAATAAGAAGGTTAAGAGTGTGTTAGAGGTTGATGGTGTGTCCACCATTAGAGCTGATCTTGCTATGATTGCTAACGCTCTTAAGAATGTAACAGTGATTAGTCATCAGCAGCCACCAGCTGTGGAGCCTGCATCAGTGGTGAACCAAGTCACGGACGAAGCATGTGTCTATTGCGGTGAAGATCACAACTACGAGTATTGCCCAGCAATCCAACTTCTGTGTTTTTTGTAGGTAATCAGAGGAACAACCCTTATTCTAACTTCTATAATCCAGGTTGGCGCAACCACCCCAACTTCTCATGGGGAGGTCAAGGAAATAATGTACAAGCGCAACAAAAGATGAACCAGTCGGGATTTGCTAAAACGCAGGTGATGCCCCAGCAAAATAAGCCGGCTTTGCCCCAGCAAAATTCGGGAAATTCTCTCGAGGCAATGATGAAAGAATTTATGGCTCACACAGATGCTGCAATTCAAAGTAATCAAGCTTCGATGAGGACCCTGGAATTGCAAGTGGGTCAGCTAGCTAATGAGCTAAAGGCAAGGCCTCAAGGGAAACTTCCTTCGGATACTGAACATCCTCGAAGGGAAGGTAAGGAGCAGGTAAAGGCAGTAACTCTTAGGAGTGGTAAGCCATTAGAAGAGTCTAGAAAGACCCATGATTTAAATAGTAATAGTGATAATATTGTTGTTATTGAAAAAGAATTGGAGTCTGGTCAGGGTGTTGGAGGCAGCAAAGAAAATGCTGGAGCATCTGGTTCTGTGTCAGGTGTAGAACCACCATATGTGCCGCCCCCACCTTATGTACCACCTCTACCTTTTCCACAAAGGCAAAAGCCTAAGAATCAGGATGGCCAATTTAAAACGTTTTTAGAGATTCTTAAGCAATTGCATATAAATATCCCTTTAGTAGAAGCTATTGAGCAAATGCCTAATTATGCTAAATTTCTTAAGGATATTTTGACTAAAAAGAAAAGGTTAGGTGAGTTTGAAACTGTATCTCTTACTGAGGAGTGTAATGCTATTCTTAAGAATGGTCTACCCCCCAAGGCTAAGGATACAGGGTGATTTACTATACCTGTGTCTATAGGTGGAAAGGAATTAGGTAGGGCACTCTGTGATTTAGGTGCAAACATTATCCTTATGCCTCTTTCGGTCTATCGGAAGTTAGGTATTGGTGAAGCTAGACCTACCACAGTTACACTCCAACTAGCTGATAGGTCTATCACATATCCAGAGGGTAAAATTGAGGATGTCTTAGTGAAAGTTGATAAATTCATATTTCCTGTTGATTTTATTATTTTAGACTATGAGGCTGATAAAGATGTCCCAATTATTCTAGGTCGTCCATTTTTGGCTACTGGTAGGGCGTTAATAGATGTTCAAAAAGGAGAATTAACAATGAGAGTCTGTATGAGGAAGTAAAATTTAATGTCTTTAAAGCCATGAAATATCCAAACGAGATGGAGGATTGCTCCTTCATCAGGATTCTGGAGAGCACAGTTATTGAGACAGCAATACAGGATTCGGTTGATGAGCATTCGGAAAAGCATGGAGAGGTTAGTATAGAAGATTTTGAATTTTGTTCTTTAGATAGAAAAAATGAAAAAGAGTTGTTTAGGTGTGAGGATGTTTTTGAGTCTTTAGATTTAGATCAAAGAAAGGCTCCCCCAATTAAGCCATCCCTAATTGAGGCACCCACTTTAGATTTGAAACCTTTATCGGATCATCTAAAGTATGTGTATCTTGGGGAAAATGAGACGTTGCCCATTATTGTTGCATCAGATTTAATGCCGGAGCATGAAGAGGCCTTAATAAAATTGCTGCAGCAATACCGCAGAGCTATAGGTTGGACATTGGCTGATATTCAGGGAATTAACCCGTCTTTTTGTATGCACAAAATCACTCTAGCAGAGGGATCCTTTAGCAGTATTGAACAACAAAGAAGGCTTAACCCTGCAATGAAAGAGGTTGTTAAAAAGGAGGTAATTAAATGGTTGGATGCTGGGATCATTTATCCAATTGCCGATAGCAATTGGGTAAGCCCGGTCCAATGTGTTCCTAAGAAAGGAGGTGTCACTGTGGTGTGCAATAAAGATAATGAGTTGATCCCCATAAGGATAGTAACTGGCTGGAGGGTTTGCATGGATTACAGAAGGCTTAATAAAGCCACCCGAAAGGATCATTTCCCTCTACCATTTATCGACCAGATGTTGGATCGATTGGCTGGTCATGCCTATTACTGTTTCTTGGATGGCTATTCTGGGTATAACCAGATTACTATTGCTCCTGAGGATCAGGAGAAAACCACTTTCACCTGCACTTATGGGACGTTTGCTTTTAGGAGAATGCCTTTTGGCCTTTGCAATGCTCCAGCAACATTTCAGCGGTGTATGCTAGCAATTTTTTCTGATATGATTGAATCTATTGTTGAAGTCTTTATGGACGATTTTTCAGTTTTTGGAGGGTCTTTTCAGAGTTGTTTAGATAATTTAGGAAAGGTATTAAAAAGATGTGAGGATACCCATCTAGTACTCAATTGGGAGAAGTGCCACTTCATGGTGAAGGAGGGCATAATGTTAGGTCATAGGATTTCTAAGAATGGTCTAGAAGTTGATAGAGCAAAAGTTGAGGTTATTGAAAGACTAGAGCCGTCGAATTCAGTGAAGGGAATTCGAAGTTTTTTAGGACATGCTGGATTTTATAGGAGGTTCATAAAGGATTTTTCCAAAGTTAGTAAACCTCTTTGTAACTTATTGTGCACTGATCATGTTTTTGACTTTAATGCAGACTGTAGGAAGGCTTTTGAAACATTGAAGGCTGCTTTAATCTCAGCACCCATTCTCTGCGCGCCTAATTGGAATTTACCATTCGAGGTAATGTGTGATGCGAGTGATGCTGCGGTAGGTGCGATGCTGGGGCAAAAGCAGGGCAAATTTATTCATCCTATATATTATGCAAGCAAGGTTTTAAATGAAGCACAGGTCAACTACACAACTACTGAAAAGGAGTTGTTAGCTGTCGTGTTTGCTTTTGAGAAGTTTCGGCCATATTTGGTTGGATCCAAAGTCACGGTGTTCACGGATCATGCAGCAATAAGGTATTTAATGTCTAAGAAAGATGCAAAGCCTAGATTAATTCGTTGGATTTTATTACTGCAAGAATTTGACTTGGAGATAAAGGACAAGATGGGATCAGAAAATGTCATTGCAGATCATTTATCTCGTCTTGATCCATCATCATTTTTGCTGGAGCAATCTGCCATTTCCGATTCTTTTCCAGATGAGCAGCTTTTTGCTGTTCAGGTAAAGGTAGTCAGGGATGTCCCTTGGTATGCTGATATTGCCAACTTTTTAGTAAAGGGAGTCACTCCTATTGACATGGATTGGAGGCAGAAGAAAAAGTTTAAACATGATGCAAAATTTTTCTTTTGGGATGAGCCGTTTATGTATAAGCAATGCTCTGACGGTATTATTCGTAGGTGTGTTTCAGGTGCTGAAGCAAAAGAAATCCTGGAGCAATGTCACTCTTGGCCGTATGGAGGCCATTTCAGTGGTCAGAGGACAGCTATGAGGATTTTGCATTGCAGATTTTTCTGGCCTACGTTATTCAAGGATGCCCATTGGTTCTGCAAGCAGTGCGATACTTGTCAAAGGAGAGGAAATTTGGGGCCTAGAGATGAAATGCCTCTTACTTACATTTTAGAAGTTGAATTATTTGATGTATGGGGTATTGACTTTATGGGGCCATTTACCCCTTCTAATGGCAATGTTTTTATCTTATTGGCAGTTGATTATGTGTCCAAGTGGGTGGAGGCCATCGCATGCCATCAGAGTGATGCCAAGACAGTAGCAAGGTTTCTCCAATCGCACATCTTTGCGCGGTTTGGGACACCTAGGGCTCTAGTGAGTGATAAGGGTACACATTTTGTTAATAATGTCTTAACTAAGCTTTTAGCTAAGTATGGGATTAAGCATAGGATAGCTACCCCTTATCACCCACAAGCAAATGGTCAAGCTGAAATTAGTAATAGGGAAATTAAAGCTATTTTAGAGAAAGTAGTCCATCCATCTAGAAAGGATTGGTCCTTTAAGTTGGATGAGGCTCTTTGGGCTTATAGGACAGCTTATAAGACTCCTTTAGGTATGTCTCCCTATAGGTTAGTATATGGGAAAGCTTGCCATTTACCATTAGAGCTTGAGCACAAAACATTTTGGGCTTTGAAAAAGTTAAATTTTGATCTGAGTCGTGCAGGAGCAATAAGAATGATGCAGCTTAATGAGTTAGATGAATTTCGCCAATTTTCTTACGAGAATGTGAAGATGTATAAAGAAAAGACTAAGCTGTGGCATGAAAAAAAAATTAAATATAAGGAATTTGTCAAGGGTCAAAAAGTTTTGCTTTATAATTCTAGATTAAAATTATTTCCTGGAAAATTAAAATCTAAATGGTCAGGACCGTTTATTGTGATTGAGGTTTTCTCCAATGGAGCAGTTACTTTGCAGGATGAAAAAGATGGGAGAGTGTTCAAGGTGAATGGACAGCGTGTGAAGCATTATTGGGGTGAGGAATTTCAGTCGAAATATCCTTCCCTAAGATTGGATTATGATTGAGAGAGCAGGACTTTTGCGGGAGCATTTCGCGGAGCAAAATTTTGAGCTCCCAGAAGTTTGAATTGATTTTATTTTTCGTTAATTTGATTTTTCGGTTAAAGATAGATTGTGCATGAGTTATTCGATTTTATCTTTTAAAGTATTTTATGATTTTTGGTAAGATAGATTTGATTTGATTTGATTTTCAAGTTATTTATTTGAATTATCTTGCAATTATCTTTTAGTTAGTTAGATTTTATTTTATCTAGATTTTATTTTCGGTTATTTTAATTTTAGTTTTAATCAATAGAGATTTTCTCTAATTATTCAGCTTTCTTTTGAAGATAACAGGTTAAGTTTGCTTTGATTGGTTTAATTTGAATTAAGAAAGATTTGATTTGTCTATTTTGAAATTCGAATTCCGTATCTAAGATTCTTCAGGTTCGGCGGATTGTCGCAGCAAAGATATTGCTGGAGCAAAATATTCCGAGTTAGAAGGTCTGAATGTATAAGTTCTAGAGGTTCTTTGGCTCTATAACCTTTTGTCGTAAACGGTCTTTTAGTCATTTTTCCTTCTAGGCAGGATTCACATGGAGGTAATGAATCGTCTTCTAACTCATGTAAAAAGTTCATTCTTTACCAATCTTTTGATCCTATCAAGATTAATGTGTCCTAGCCTTAGATGCCAAAGATAAGCGTTACTATTTGGAGAAATGCGTTGCCTTTTTCTTTGAGTATCAGCAGTTCTAAATAACTCATGATTTAAAATTGTTTTTGTTACGGTTGGTCTTCTGACATACAAGTTGTTTTCTAATTTCCTGAACAGACGAACATTCCTTTTCGAGAGATGAACGCTTCATTAACTTCAAAATTTACAGAATATCGTTGTTCAATTAGACAGGAGATAGATATAAGATTCCTACGTAATTTAGGAACTATATACAGATTTTCCAAAAACAAAAACATATCTCCTACAAACAACTTGACATCTCCCACTGCAGAAGTTGAAATGACGTCTCCTGTTCTAACCTTGAGCGTCATTTCATCTTTCTTTAACTGCCGAAATGAACTATTTTCCTGCAAAGAAGAACAGACATGATTAGTAGCTTCAGAATCAAGTATCCAGGCATCTTGATCATGTTCTAAGAGACAAGTTTCTAAAACGAGTAAATCGAATTTACCTTCCTTTTCCTTCTTCTTTTCAGCGAGGTATTTGGGGCAATTTCTCTTCCAATGCCCCTGAATGTTGCAATGGAAGCATTTGCCTTTATCAGCTTTCTTTGTTTTCTTTTTTCCTCGATTAGCAGTAGTGGGAGCTTTTCCCTTTACTCCTTCCTTTTTTCTGGATATTCTTAGAGCCAAAATTTTGAGGTGTAGACTTTGTTCCTGAGGATGAACCCTTTAGGAATTTTCTTTTGGAATGGGCTATATTTGCCTCTCCTTCTTCCAATTCCTTACCTTTCATAAGTGATTGAAATGTCTGTAACTCATTCAGGAGCGTAGTCAAATTGTATTGAATCTTATTCATTATAGCGTTGCTTCGGAATTGTAGGAAGCTTTTTGGAAGTGACTCCATTATAAATGCTACTTGACTACGTTTGTCAATGACCGCTCCATTTACTTCAGCAACATTGAAATGGACCATCATATCAAGAACATGTTCTCGAACAGGTTGGTCTTCTTTCATGCGACAACTGTAAATGTATTTGAGGGCTTCATGATGGAGTTGAAAGCACGACTGTCCAAACATTTCCTGAAGTGAATTCATGATCTTTCTTGCTGAAACCATTCCCTCATGTTTCTTGGCTAAAATTTCAGATAAACTAGCCAAAATATAGACTCGGGCCTTTTCGTCGGCCTTCATCCAGTGATCATATGCATCTTTAACAGATTGAGATGCAGTACAAATAGGGATTGGAGGACATTCCTCTGTCAGGACAAACCGCAAATCATCAATAACCAGAGCCGTGTTCAGGTTAGATTTCCACTTTGCATAATTTGCGCCGGTTAACTTATCGTTTTTAAGCAGTTGTAATATTGGGGAAGACATGCTGAAAATAATAAGCAATTGACTATATTAGATTTTGCCTTTAACCATTTAAACAATCCAATCAATTTTAGCAAAACTATTTAATCAAAGTAACCCTAATAAACTATCTATATAGTTTTGCAACGATACTTCAGAGGTTTACAATAACACCCACCGTAGGGTGATCAACTACTCCTCCACTGAATTGAGACTAATCTCAGCCAATATCTAAAACCAAAATAACTCATATTACTAGCTACCGTTTGTTTTGGTAAAGAACTCATTCTTGTAAGTGTGACCCTCCCACTTTCAGATCCTAGAGGTATGCACCAACATGCTACCGTTAGGAAAAGACAACTGTTGGTGACTAACCTAAGAGACCCTATCCATTTCTGGAGTTCGCGGTGTTCCGAATCCTATGATCAGGCCCTCCGTAGGGGTGGTTGCTTCCAAGGCGACGCGCAGGCGGATCATAGGAATCTCACGATGCAACCTAGGGGTGGAGACCGTAGGATACGTTGTCACACATCCTTCTCCCACTTACTATGAACACTTTCCCCATTCACCTTGATATTGATGCATGCTAAATACTTTCCGTAGGGAGGCCACTTCCAGGGTGACGCGAAGCCGAGCATGTATCTCACGGTGTGAACACAGGGGGACGTGGGAGTAAAACCTTTGATTTTAAATATCTCGTTTTTATTACTCTTCCTCCCACTGAAGTGTCCTATTATGTTTTTAGGGTTTTAATTTTGACTTAGATAGAATTCGACTAATAAATTTTACCGAAGTCTAGGTAATACGTCCATAAACGGACTTATCCTACGATGTCTAGGTGGAAAAATCATATAATAACCTCACATCGCTCAAGCATGCTCATAAGACCGGGTTAACTTAACTCAAGTACCGACTTGATGCCTAGGTAGGAGGTGTTCCGTAAACCGTCAACTTAAATACCTCTAGCCTTAGACAGCATCTGACCGGGTTAGTTCTCTTGTAACCTTAGCTTTACAAGTTATCGACCTAAAACTATTTTGAATCGATTGATCTTTAAGTTCCTTTTAACCCTAAGTGAACATGCTTTTATATTTGTTATAGATTTAAAAAATCTATGTCGGTATTATAAGAAAAACGACATTAACCTATAACCTGCATATATTCGATCGAAACGCTTTAAATCGAGCTAAGGAAGTTTCATGTAGCATGCTTTGTACGTTTTCGTTTAGTTAAACGTAATTGCTTCAATCAACATGCATCTATCATGAAACCTAAACATGCATCTTAATATTATAACTTAATTATAATATACTTAATGCATGTATCATGCTTCCTATGGTGGGATTTTAAATCTATATGACATGTTTTATACATATTGATGGCTATTTAATTAAAACATACATCCATCCATGCATAATTAACTAAATCACACTAAAATGGATCGACTTTGGCAATTCAAGCAAGCATACAACTAAATTATTGCATTTAACAATTTTAAAAAAACTGCTTAAAATATCCTTGTCTGGTCAGCCCGAATGGTCAGCCAGAACCATCTTTCATCCCAAATGGTCAGCCAGTCAGCCAGCTTGAGTTCTTCTTCTTCTTTCGAGCAATTACAATACTAAATGGACTCTAATGACTCTCAAATTTTACAGTCTCGATACTAACTCATTTATGCCAATAAACATGTAGGCAATTACAAATGATTTCAACAAAATTGAGAGAATTAAATTGCCAAAATCGTAATATATCCATTCTAGCACCCATAAAAATTCAATATGCAAATGCTACCCACCATGATCGAATTAATGCAAATTGGGTGCCCAAACCATGCTCTGATACCAATTGTAGGTGTTAATATCACACATGCGAAAGCAATTTTGGATCTTAGGTACACAATTTGATCAATTTAATCCTAGAAGACATGTTGTCCATAAGAACAAAAATAGAGTAATAAGGTACCTACCTCTTGTAGCTGCCAAATTGTATAATCCGATGCATTATAATTCACACGAACAGCTTTTGGACTACCACTTGGATCTTCTCTACTATCCTCCGACCTTGGAACGGATTGTGGGATCCTCAATTGATAGAAATTGGAAAGGAAAGCTTATGGGTATAAGCAAGCTTGAAAGTATGAATATGGAAGTTCTTGGGAGAATTTTGGCAGCATTTTAGGTTGAAGAATCAACCTCATTCTCATCAACTCATCCTCTATATATAGAGGAAATCATGCACAATAATTGCACCAAAAATTGACAACTATTTGGGAGTGATTTGAGTCATGAGGTGGTGCAAGAAGGCTAATCTAAGGTGATTAGTCATTAAACACCACCTCCAAAAAGTACCAACTTTTTAAATTTCTTTTAAATTCAAAATTTGTAATTTAAAACATAAATTTGAATAATCCCACTTATTTATAATTTTATTTTAATTAAAAATAAAATCATTTAATTTAATATCTTATATTAAATTAAGACCACTTGTGCAATCTTGGTTTTTCTCCCAACGAAATTTCTCAAACATGAATCTTTATTCACGTGTTTAATATTTAAATCATATTTAAGTACATCCAACTCTCATTTTAAAGTTTAATTCGTAATTAAACTAATATGTCGTTAAATATCGTATATAAGCGACTTTTGTATCCTTTTCCGAATTTTTAACGTTTCAAAAATTAACCTATCATATTGTTCCAAGTTTTATTCCTATTGAGCTAGTAGAGGGACCTAATGGACCTACAGATCATGGGCTTCAACGAAATGATGATAACCGATTAATCTCATTAACCTAGTCATTCATCATTCGTTAGCTTCCGGGACACTCCATTATAGCCTGTAGCTGCACTCCCCTCACTGTAGATATATTTCTTATCCACCTTAGATAACCATGATTAGTAAGTCGACCCTTCACCGGTTGTTCGTAACTAGAGCTAGGTCAAATGTCTGTTTTACCCCTATAGTTACATCTTGTTCCTTAAGTTCCACCGATCCTCTAATGAACAACTAGTTCGCGATACAATCACTGAACCAAGTCCCTCTCAAGGTTATGAGAGGGCGGGGCCCCTTTATTCAAGACTCGGAGTTATCACTTAAGAGAACAACCTTTACTAACCCTAAAACGGGTAGCAGTGAATTCCATCTTGCAAAGCTGTCCCCAGCTATCCATTTAGTCTTATCTCTAAAATGGTAGGCTTATTGAGTCGATGATGTTTGGCCACTCTCACCCATGCAAATCAAAGGATAATCCTAAATAAACAAGTGTTCGTAGTTAGCTCAGGATTAAGATCGAGTTACCTAGGTTATATGTATGAGATGTTCAGTTTCAACAGTAAACGGTGTTGTAAAGTGAAAGTGACTTATCTCCCTGTCCGATCTCTATGCAAACTCTTTGCATAGGAAACCCTCACTCACATGTCCTATACATGAACGATTAGGATCACATCGTTTGTCTTTAAAGAACAAAGCGAGCCACGCCAATAGTGTCCCCAGGATTAAGGTACCCAACCTTATCCATATACTATAGATCGTTCAGACTATTTATTTGAACTTGATCCATAATTTATGTCACACATAAACTTCAAGTATACATAATATAGTCATGGGTTCTTAGTTTATTGGATTTGTGGTTATATTTAGGCCAAACAAATATATAGAAATAATACTTCATTGAAGCAAGACAAATGTTACATTTACTATCTACGAGTTTTAGGGCATAAAACCCAACATAGACGTGATTCCATGTGTCATCAAATAGTTATGGAATTCTATGTCCATATACTATCTACCTCGATCTGATCGAAGTGTTTTAATGGTCTTACCTAACAAGTTGTATGTTGGGTTTTATGTCATAAAACTCGTAGATAGTGAATGTAAACAAATTTTATACTTGTATTTAATAAAGTGTTATTTAGTTTCTGCAATAAAATGTTATTGTTAAATATTGCACTATTTGACCCAAATTCAATAAACCTATCCAAGGTTGTTTGTATGTAAATTGAACTAGTATGTACGGACATACGGGGATCGATGTTCAAGTAACAACCTAAAAGTCTATAGTACAAGGATAAGGCTGGGTACCTTATCCTGGTGACACTATGGATACAACCCACTTTGTATTATGATACAAACGCTATGATCCAACGCGTTCATGTAGTTGACATGCGAGTGGGGGTATCCTATGGAATGAGTTTGCATAAGACCGGACCGCGAAATAGTTAACCACTAACTGTAACTTCGTTAGTTGGCTTGGTTTCTATTTCACTAGGATGACCTAGACAACTCAGTCTCAATCCTGAGTGGATTATGGACTCCTGTTCACGAGGAGTTATCCTTTGATTTGTATGGGTGAGAGTGGCCAGCACGCCGACTCAATAAGCTTACCATTTTGGGGACAATACCGAGTGGGGAGCTGGGAACATAATCACACAAGATGGAATTCACTCCTTCATGACTCTAGGGTAAGTAGAGGTGTGTTCCCTTAAGTGGTGTCTCCGGGACTCGAACAATCGGCCCAACCCTCTCTATGGCACGAGAGGGACTTCTGTTTGTTGGTTGGACCTCAAACAGGTTGTTCATTAGAGGAGCACTGGGGACTTAAGGACAAATATGTAAACCAGGGGTAAAACGGTAATTTGACCCAGCTGGGATGCGAACACACGTGAGGACCGACTTGTAGTATTGGTCGATATCCATGGACACAAAAATATTCTGTAGTGAGAAGAGTGCAGCTGAGGGTCTTTAGTGGAATGACCCACAGTTAACGAATGAAGACTAACTTGGTTAATGAGTTTAAGCCGATTAGTCTCGTATCGTTGGAGCTTCTGATTTGTAGGTCCATTAGGTCCCACTGGTAGCTCGTAAAAAGACTTGAAGCAAACAAATATAAATTGTAAATTGAAAGTGTTCAATTTATTTTGGGAATCGTATAATGTATATTGATGCATTATAATATAAAGTTTATGAAACTTTATAATATAATTTTGAATTAATTTAAAAAATTAATTCTTGAGAGGAAATATTTGAAAGAGTTCAAATAAATTTAATATGAATTGGATTCATATTAATTTTAATTTTAATAAAATCCCTAAGATTAAATATATGATGTTTAATTGGGAGATTAATTAATTATTTATTAAAATTAGAGACCTTTTCCTATTAGGAAAAAGGTCTTGGCCTTTACTATATATATAGGACCCTTGGGGTGGGGTGAAAGGCATCTCATTGTCTCTCCTTCTGTCAGAGATCTCTCCCAAAAGACTCCCACAAGTCTTCTGCTTCCAGTAGTCTTAGAGATATACCGATGTAGCCGATTGGTGGTGTTTGCACAAGAGGGTGCTGCGTTTTCAATCTTATTGGCAAGAAAAAGGGAAGATCAAGGCTTTCTACAAAAGTAAGTTTTCTATGAAATCCTTGATCACTAGGATCAATCTAGTTGATCTTTTATCATGTTTATAGCCTATGTACATCCCATTAAATATAAATTTATTGCTGTAATATTTTGCAAATTGTATTGGTATTTCAATTTGAATCTAAGACTCTGAGTAGGTTCGGTAATACTTTCCGCTGCGTGGGGCTCTTATCCCTTCATTGTCAACTTCAACCTTATACTCCTTGAACTTTTCAAGGACTTCAGACTTATGACTCATTAGGTATAAATAACCATACCTTGAATAATCATCTCTGAAAGAGATGAAATATTCATACCCTCATCGAACTTTTACATTCATTGGACCACAGAGATCCGTATGTACGAGCTCGAAGGGCTCCTTGGCATGATAACCCTTACCAGTAAAAGATCGTTTGGTCATTTTACCTTTGAGACGACATGACTCACATGGAAGTAGAGAACCATCTTCTAACTCGCTTAGAAGTTCGTTCTTAACCAATCTCCCAATCCTATTGAGATTAATGTGGCCTAGTCTCAATTGCCAAAGATAGGTTCTTTGAGAAACCTTTTGCCTCTTTGGTTGAATCTCTACTGTTTTAAACATCTCATTGTTCAAAATAACTCTAGACTCTATTGGTCTTAAAACATATAAATTGTTCTCAATTTTTGCAGAATAGATATCAACACCCCATTTAGTTTGTTAGAGAGTGAATGTGAATGATCAATTCAACAGCAAAACAGTAGCTAAATTGATCTCCTTGCCTTCTCTATTTGATTATTCTCTACTTATAGAGGATTTACATGCATCAAAGACTCACAAGATGAGAGACACATGGTGAAGAGAAGTGAGCTAGTGGATTCTAGGTGTTCTTTGGAGATTACATGCATAGATGCATGTGTGTGGTGTAATTCCATTACTTTGAATCATGCAATAATGAATTTTCAGAAATCTCCACTATCTCCATCTATGCAAGATTAAATTCCCTCTCTTGGATTTGAATTAAATTGCAATTCTCAATTGCCTTTTATTTTCATCAATTGATTCAGAGCATTTTCAATCAATTTCATGATATTAATCAAATTAGTTCATGTCACCTAGATTCAATCCACTCATCTTGATTTTTCATAAATTCCAAGATTGATTTCTCTATCTTTGATTTTAATTAAAAATAATTCATAATCATTTTAAAATTAAAATTACAATTAATTAAACAATTTAATTAATTATGAAATATTAACTTAATATCATATATTAAATTAATACTTTTGTAACGCCCAGGTTTTTATAAACTACTAACCTTGCGACATTACTAAAACTAACCAAGTGCTCCGAAAATTTCGGCTGCATAACAACATACATCGGACTAATCCAAAATCTTTCTAAACGTGTTGAACAAGAATAACACTTCTATAAATCAAACTTCTCACAACTACACACCACAACGCCTTACTAAAACACAACAAAACTTCCACAATGAAGCGAGTCAAGTCTTTAACAACTAAAGACTCAACCAAGCACAACTAACAACAACTTTAGTTTATTCGAAACAACCTAATTATTATTAATCGAATAGAGAAGTAGAGTTCATTAACACCAACAAACTAAAGCCTAAAATTTAACAAGAATAATTTCAAGACTAAATCAACGGACAAACAGTTGTCCAACATAATAAACAACTACTATCCTATAAAAAAAAAATATATACAAAGGGAAACAACGCGAACTAGCAATGGTCCGTCCTCATGTGCCTTCTATGCATCACCATGGTCAAGGAAATCCTCAAAACCTGCACAATCTAAAATGTTGGGGGAGAAAGAGGAGGGGGTCAGTACAACCAAGGTATTGGTAAGCAGCCCCTACCTGAAAAGCCATCACACAATGATAAATGCCCAAAAGGTAGTTATTTAGGCCTCAATTATATAGGGATTTGTGTGTCCTTTATGCTTATTAGGGTTGGTTTTGGATAGATATTATATGTTTTAACCCATTTGGAAGAATGGAAGCATTGGAAATTACTTTGTGCAAATTATGCTGCTGAGCGACTGGAAGGAGCAAATTCTATGCTGCAGCAAAACTGGGAGCAGAAACTGCCACGTCACAGCCCGTTAGCCAACTTCATTAACCGACTTCTGTTGAGTTATTTTCGTGATAAAGGATCAAGGAGAGCCTTCCACGTGCCCTAGTTGACCTAATTCAAGCCTCCCATCCTTCTTTAAAAGGAAGTAGCCGTCAAAGTCAAATTCATTCCATGTTTTCCCTTGGAAGCCGAATAGTAAAAGGAGATTGAAGATCAACAAGAACACCATCAACCGCAAGCTGATTAGGGAGTTTACCTTCTTTATTAATTTGTAGTTATGGACATGCATACTCAGATTGTAATTCGTATTCCTATACCTATTATGAACTAAGTAGCTTAAGGTGTTGGTTAGGAATAATGTGATTACTGTGCTTCAACTCTAGTAATGAATTGACTATCGTATTTTGGTTAATTGTTGTGTTTATTCTCATTTTATGCACGCCTGGCCAGCCGGTATGGATAGCTCTCTCTAGTTTCAGGGATGATTTAGAGAGTGTGTGGCAATTATCCACACTACGATCATTGTGTATTGGTGAACGCCAGTGACTGAGCTAGGGATAGTCAGTTGCCTAGTGCTTGATCGATCGCTCTTCATTGGGTTTGAAACATATCCCAAAAGATCCGGAGTTCCAGGAGGAATCCGCTAATAATACTGCGAGAAATGCATGATCAATAATATTGCTAGAGCATATCTTTTAACAATCACTAAAACCTAACCAGCGCTTGTCTTTAATCTGCCTATCTATTTGTTTACTCGTTGTTCTGTCATTTATTTTGCTTCAGCATAATTCCGATAAAACCAAATCATTTTATTATCTTTGAAACCATTAGGAAGTTATACAAAATAGATAAAGTGGAAACTCATTCAGACCTTGGATTGATAATATTACTTGCTGCAAACTGTGTATACTTGCACAGAAATTCTAGAGTATTTATACTATATTTTTATGCACTCTAGGAACCCAACACACAACAACCAACAAACAACATGTTTTTCATGCGCAAACAACATGCTTCTTAAAGCGGTAGACAAAACATGCTCAAAAGTCAGTACAATGAATGACTCTCCTAAGCCATAACTCATGCATCTCTCTATGCAAAACACTAACCACTCGATCTCCACGAGCTCACTTAATACTCATGTTTAGCCTTCACATGGCCCTCCAAGACTGATCCTTCGTGTCGCACTGTCCCTTGACCATTTGTACCCAGGGCCACAATGCTCTCTACGGAGCTCGGCATTCGACCCTTGACCATTTGTACCCAAGGCCTCGAACTGTGCATCACCCCTTGGCCATTTGTACCAAAGGTGCACTGATGACTACCAACTCTCATAGCCCTCACAAAGCTCTCCAAGACTGACCCTTCGAGCTGCAGTGTCCCCTGACCATTTGTACCCAGGGCCACAATGCTCTCTACAGAGCTCGACATTCGATCATTGACCATTTGTACCCAAGGACTCGAACTGTGCATCGCCCCTTGCCCATTTGTACCCAAGGTGCACCGATGACTTATCAACGTATTGGCCCTTTCCCAGGCACCCAATACTTCATTTCTAGACTCATCACACTGACCTTTGACCATTTGTACCCAAGGCCTCGATGCTCCTCTTAAACCAATGGTGACATGCCACCCCTCGATTATTTGTACCCGAGGTGCACTGACATTCACCCAACTTGTCTTTCTTTCACATTTAGGTCTCTGACCTCTTTTTCACAACTAACTAGAATGCATATGCTCTGCAACATGCTTCTAGACTCATGTACTTTGCCCACCAAGCATATACGACAAACTCATGTACTATGCCCACCAAGCATATACGACAAACTCATGTACTATGTCCACCAAGCATATACATACCACACCAAACTACGTAGAATGCATATGCCCTGCATCATGCTCATGTACTATGCCCACCAAGCATATACATACAAAAACATGCTCACTCCATGCATAACTCATGAACTCACTACAAAACTAGCATGCTTACAACCAAACATCATAAACAATGTTCATATATTTTAGAATCACATGTATATATACCATATAAGCAACCGAACAAGTATAAAACATATATAAAGCAAGAAAACAAACAACGTGCATCATGCAATCAAATAGACTCAACAGATAGGAACTACTTACCGAAAGCTTTAAATGCTCCTAAACTAAATGCGAAAAGCTCCTAAACCAATCTAGGCAAGCTCCCAACAAACTCAAAGCAAGCTTGAAGGCTAGCTCAACGACTTGGAGCAGTCTAATTCCTAAGACAAAACATTCGGTCATTAGGAACTCATCCAGGATTCTTGAAACAAGATTGAAGGAGTTCGAGAGCAGCAACACTTACTAGACTCTGCCAAATAGAGCCAATACCTTGTTGGAACTTACCCAAATAAGCTCCAAACGGACCGAATAAAATTGAATGCTTGCTGGAAATTACTTATCAGCACCAAGCTCCTTTGAATACGCGTTACCTGGGGTTCGTATTGAGTTAAAACTGAAATGAACAACACCTAAACGACCTTGAAGCTTGTTGCTCAATGATCGAGAGGCTCTATAAACGACGATCTAAAGCCGTTGGACCAAGAGCACTTCAATTCAAGGTCACTCGGAGTGTGGGTATTTAACAAAAACGAAGTTTTAGCCCAAAATGTTGTCGTTAAGCATTCAAAAAAGTTTAAACCTGTAAATTCAGAATCGATAAAGATTTAAAGTCCTAAAATGAATGGGCATTGCTAGAACTTGCGAACAACAACAAAGAATCCAGATTACCAAATTGATCACCAAGCTTTTATTGTTGGAAACTCGCTGAATATGTGTGGATTTGATCATCGAAGAAGAGAGGATGTGAGGGAGAGAGATTCCAGGCAAGAAGGGGATGCAATTGTTGGGTTTTATGCCCTAAAACTCGTAGATAGTAAATGAAAAAAATTAATCGATCTCAATAAAGCGTTATTTGAGTAATTCAGTAATTTGGTTATTGAATAATCGAGTTTGCATTAATAAACCCTAAATCCAATAAACTAAGATCCAAGGTTGTTTAAATGAAACTTGGACTAGTATGTGGGGACATATGGGGATCAGTGTCTGATAACTGCCCAAAAGGTAGTTATTTAGGCCTCATTTATATAAGGATTTGTTTGTCTTTTGTGCTTAATAGGGTTGGTTTTAGATATATATTATATGTTTTAACCCATTTGGAAGAATGGAAGCCTTGGAAATTACTTTATGCAGATTATGCTGCTGGGCGACTTGAGGAAGCAAATTCTGTGATGCAGCAAAACTGGGAACAAAACTGCCACATCACAGCTCGTTAGCCAACTTCATGAACCGACTTCTGTTGAGTTATTTTTGGGATAAAGGAGCAAGGAGAGCCCTACACGTGTCCAAGTTGACCTAATTGATGTCTCTTATCCTTCTATAAAAGGAACTAGTCGTCCAAGTCAAAAGGAATTCCAACTTTCCTTGGAAGTCGAATAGTATAGAGAGATTGGAGATTACCAAGAACACCATCATCTGCAAGTTGATTAAGGAGATTATTATTTTCTTTATTATCTTGTGATTATGGATATGCCTACTCAGATTGTAATTCGTGTTTCCATGCTTATTATGAACTAAGTAGCTTTAGGCGTTGGTTAAGTAATATGTAGTTGTCGTGCTTCATCTCCAATAATATATTGATTATTGCAACTTGATTAATTTTTGTGCTTATTCTTATTTTATGCCCGCCTGGCCAGCCGGTGTGAATACCTCTCTCTAGTTTCAGGGATGATTTAGAGAGTGTGTGGCAATTAACCATACTACGATCATTGTGTATTGGTGAATGCCAGTGACTGCGCTAGGGATAGCCAGTTGCCTACTGCTTGATCGGTCGTTCGTCATTGGGGTTGAAACACATTCCAAAAGATCCGGAGTTCCGGGAGGAATCCGCTAATAATACGACGAGAGTTTGCATGATCAATAATATTGCTAGAGCATCTTTTAAAACAATTACTGATGTACAAATTGCTTACCGCAAGTGTACGGGTCAAGTAATAATATAGTGATTTTGCAATCGAATGTCGTCCTCTGGATTGGTGTCTAGCCAAATTTTAATTATCGAAGATACTTTTGACCAATTTTATTTAGGGAATCAAATTGAATGAGATTATGAATTAATCAAATACAAAACTAAAGTAAAAAGTGACAATCTAATGGGAAAAATTGGTCTTAGGGATTTGATTTCACCAATTGGAGTTATGGATTAATAAACTAATTAACAAATACTATGATTCATAAATCTTGGCAACAAAAATCACACATATCTCTCCCGAGCATACATGATTCTCCTACATGCAATTGAACCCGATATCCCTATCTAAATCCAATAAACATACAAGGCAATAAGGCTAACCTTTATAACAATTTCTAGAATTAACCTTAATCTCCCGATTTTTTAGCTAAATTCTAGTTATGCATACGTAATACTAATTTAAATCCTCTCTCCCGAGTTAGATTCAAATGTAAACATCAATCAATTTATGGCCAGTAAATCGAAAGCATTAATGCATAAATGAAATCAATAGCATAAAATCAGTAAATCAATCCATAACGTGCCCAACGGCTACATCAATCCCTAAGCATTAAAGCCTAGCTACTCATACACAACGTTACAATATAGCGAGAGTCTAAAACAACCATCAAAACTAACTAAAGGAAGGGAAAAGAGTGATAGCGAGCATAGCTAGCTATCTTTACTTATTTAATTTAGCTAGTCTTTTATGATTTTTGGGCCATTTTATTGTGCTTTCATGTTTATTTTGTAGGAAATGGTTGATTGGAGCTGTAGCGCAATATTGGAGTTGATCGGGTGCTCGTGACGCGAAAAGATACAAAGGAAGGAAAAAGAATCAAAATGGAAAAAAGTCAAAATTTGGTCAAAAGGTGACTAGCGTCGAGACGCTAGCCCTTAGGCGTCTCAACGCTAGCATTCCATATCAGAATAGGCGCGTAAAGGTCACAGCGTCGGGACAATGCGACCTAAGCGTCTCGACGAAGTACAATTTCCTTTCCTGAAACGCGCGTCTTGAAGGCAGCGTCTCGACGCTTAGACGAAAAAACAGAATAAAAGCTTATTTTCTGCTAGGTTATTGGAGAGTTCGATTTGGGACATTTTGGAGCCGTAAACAGAGCAGAACAGAGCACTTTGGAGGCTGAAACAAAGGGAGGAAGTTGGAAATCAACCCATCGTTCGTGGGGATCGTGACGGGGACGTTAGATCTCGACCTACATTGAGTTTTCTTTTCCCTTTTCCTTTCTTTAGGTGGATTTATGGCTTTCCCATGTTTAGTTGAGCTTGTATTTAAATTCATGAGTAGCTAAACTCAAAGCTTAGGGATTGATGTAGTTGATTAAGTGTATGGATTGATTTATGGTTTAAGTTGTGCAATGTTATTATGTTTGTAATCTTGATTTAATGCTTTCAATTAATTGCCCATTAGTTGAATGATTTAAGTTTCGAATCTAGCTCGGGAGAGGGGATTTGTTATAGACTTACTCAAGATTGCATGACTAAAGTTTACTTTCTAATTCATGACGGTTTTAGATTAACTTTAGAATTGGTTAAAAGATCTTATTGCCTTGCATGTTAATCAACTTAGATAGGGATATCAAGTAGATTAATTTGCATGAGAATCAATTATACTCGGGAGAGGTAGTTGTGATTAAAGGGTCTTTGGCTCATAATTTCATTGTGCATAATGACTTATTCCCTAAAATCAATCCTAAACTAAATCGGCGAAATCAATTCCCTAAGTAGTTTTCCCAATTGAAATTCCATACTTTTTACTTGCTTTGATTTGCTTTTGTTATCATTCTTCCATCACTTTTTGATCCTTAAATAAAATTGGGCAAGATAATTCACAATACTTGATTTGCTTAAAAATCCAATCCAGAGGACGACACTCGTATTTACGAACTCTTTATTATTACTTGACCCGTGCGCTTGCGGTTAGGAAAAGTCCACATCAAAGTGAAATAGACTCGTTGTAGGCCAAGACCGAACGTCCCTGTCACGATCCCCACGAACAATGGGTTGATTTCCAACTCGTCCCCTTTGCTTCAGCTCAAGAATCCCTCCATTCTGTCCTATTGTCGGCTCCAAAAGTCCCCAAATCGAAGTCCCCACAAACTTAGCCGAAAAGAAGCTTATATAGTAGATTTTTCGTCTTAGCGTCGAGACGCTGCCTTCAAAACGCGCGTTTCAGTAAGCGAAATAACAAAGCGTCGAGACGCTAAGGTCGCAGCGTCGAGACGCTTTGACCTTTACGTGCCTACTCAGATATGGAATGTGAGTGTCGAGACGCTCAAGAGCTAGTGTCTCGACGCCAGCCTGCTGTTGACTTGATGTTTGACTTTTTTTCTCTTTTACTCTTTTCATTCCTTTGCATCTTTCACATCCCGAGCACCCAATTAACTCTTATATTGCATTATAGCTCCAATCCACCATTTCCTACAAAATACACAATAAAGCACAATAAAATGGCCAAAACATCATAAAAGACTAGCTAAATGAAATAAGTAAAAGTAGCTAGCTATGCTCGCTATCAAATACCCCCAAACTTAAGCTTTTGCTAGTCCTCGAGCAAACTACAAATCAAACATACAATTGAAGAATGGATTCAACAATCATAACTCAATCCTCAAGGATCAAAAGTCAATAGTCAAGCAAGCAAGAGACATGCACACAAGGACCAATGAGGGAGACAAATTAAATTTTTTCCAAAATTAACTTGCACA
Organism: Luffa acutangula; assembly: GCA_036850905.1. Taxonomy (NCBI): domain Eukaryota; kingdom Viridiplantae; phylum Streptophyta; class Magnoliopsida; order Cucurbitales; family Cucurbitaceae; genus Luffa; species Luffa acutangula. The sequence continues at coordinate 29,941,479 of CM072091.1, read as the reverse complement.
AGCGAGATCTAACTCAACAAGATCAGACTCTACTAGCCCGGGATTGGATTATTAAACTCTCAGCTCATCTTCCCTCTACACTGGCACTAAGGTTTCACTAATGAGTTAATGGAAAAAATTAGTTTGTTTATCTCCATACTTAGGTGCTTATAAATAATAATTGAATTAAGCATGTAAATGTGGCACTAGCTTTCACACACCCATTGCAGGGACCCTTAACCTGAGTTCTCTCTGGTTGGCCTAACTGATCACAATAGGGGTAGCTCTTTTTGCCTAAACTTTATTAAACAATGCAAACTGTGCGTAGGTCATGGCATAATAATTTTTTTTTACAGTAACAACAAGAATGATTTTTTGTTATGAGTATGATAAGCAGATATTCTTTTCTTTTCTCCTAAGCAAGATCAAACATGCTAATTTGCAAAAAATTAACTCTTTAGCTCTACCCTACACCTAACGTGACAACAAGCATATGAACCCAATAATTCGTTCCTAAGCATTCAAATCCAAATCTAGCCAAGACAAATACTCTACTCATGCAAGCCATCTCCTAGAAAAATTTTAAAAAGTCTCCCTTTTTGGGCACTTATGCTTAGAACTCATCACCAGCTTGAAAATTGACAAGAAAGCCTATCCTAGAACATCATAATCATGCAAAAGTGGCATCCAGAAAACAACCATATGCATAATTCAAAGAAGCTCAAAACTATAGCCCGAACTCAGATGCTCAAGGGCTCCACAAATATGCTAATCCACCCCCAAACTTAAAACATGCATTGTCCTCAATGTATAACGAAAATAAAGCATAAACAAGCATGAGAACAATAAACGAATGAAAGGAGTGAACAATACGGGCCTGGAATGATGATGACTTCTTGACTGAATGCTTGGAATCTTGACAACTTGAAAGCAAAGGAGAGAAAGAAAACAAGACCTACAAAACAGACACAAACAATAAATAAAACTCAAAAGAAAGAAATAACTAACTCACTTGGGTTGCCTCCCATAAGCGCTTGTTTAACGTCATTAGCTCGACGTGTTGACCAACTATGCATCAGGGTGGTTGATAACTGCCCAAAAGGTAGTTATTTAGGTCTCAATTATATAGGGATTTGTGTGTCCTTTATGATTATTAGGGTTGGTTTTGGATAGATATTATATGTTTTAACCCATTTGGAAGAATGGAAGCATTGGAAATTACTTTGTGCAGATTTTGCTGCTGAGCGACTGGAAGGAGCAAATTCTATGCTGCAGCAAAACTGGGAGCATAAACTGCCACGTCACAGCCCGTTAGCCAACTTCATTAACCGACTTCTGTTGAGTTATTTTCGTGATAAGGGATCAAGGAGAGCCTTCAACGTGTCCTAGTTGACCTAATTCAAGCTTCCCATGCTTCTATAAAAGGAAGTAGCCGTCAAAGTCAAAGTCATTCCAAGTTTTTCCCTTGGAAGCCGAATAGTATAGGAAGATTGAAGATCATCAAGGACACCATCAACCGCAAGCTGATTAGGGAGTTTACATTCTTTATTAATTTGTAGTTATGGACATGCATACTCAGATTGTAATTCATATTCCTATGCCTATTATGAACTAAGTAGCTTAAGGTGTTGGTTAGGAATAATGTGATTACTGTGCTTCATCTCTAGTAATAAATTGACTATTGCATTTTGGTTAATTGTTGTGCTTATTCTCATTGTATGCCCGCCTGGCCAGCCGGTATGGATAACTCTCTCTAGTTTCAGGGATGATTTAGAGAATGTGTGGCAATTATCCGCACTACGATCATTGTGTATTGGTGAACGCCAGTGACTGAGCTAGGGATAGTCAGTTGCCTAGTGCTTGATTGGTCGCACTTCATTGGGGTTGGAACACATCCCAAAAGATTCGGAGTTCCGGGAGGAATCCGCTAATAATACTGCAGGAAATGCATGATCAATAATATTGCTAGAGCATATCTTATAACAATCACTAAAACCTAACCAGCGCCTGTCTTTAATCTATCCATCTATTTGTTTACTCGTTGTTCTATCATTTATTTTGCTTCAGCATAATTCCGATAAAACCAAATCATTTTATTATCTTCGAAACCATTAGAAAGTTATACAAAATAGATAAAGTGAAAACTCATTCAGACCTTGGATTGATAATATTACTTGCTGCAGTCTGTGTATACTTGCACAGGAATTCTAGAGTATTTTATACTATATTTTTATACACTCTAGGAACCCAACAAGTTTTTGGCGCCGTTGCCGGGGACTTGGATAAGTTTTTATCTGATCTGTTTTGTGTATGTGTTTTAGTGGTTTGGTGCTAGAACTTTTTGATTGTTTCTTTTGTTTTTGCAGGTGTGACTTTGGTGCATGAGCGATCCGCCTGGGGTACGGTTTGAGCTTGATCCAGAAATTGAAAGGACATTTAGGAACAGAAGGAGGGAGCAGCGCAGAAACCAGATGGAGAACGCCCCGCAACTTCCGAAGATTCCGGAAGGTCCAGCAGTTGTGAACCCCCAGCAGAATCCGTTGCTGCAGCAAAACCCACTGTTTGAGCAAAATGAGCAGCGAAATAATCAGGCTGAGAATCCTATCTTGATAGCGAACGATAGGACCAGAGCCATTCGAGCATATGTTGTCCCGATGTTTAATGAGTTGAATCCAGGGATTGCACGTCCCCAAATTCAAGCGGCAAATTTTGAAATGAAACCGGTAATGTTTCAGATGTTGCAAACCGTGGGGCAATTCCATTGTTTGTCATCTCAAGACCGTCATTTACATCTTAAGTCTTTTCTAGGAGTTAGTGATTCTTTTGTAATTCAAGGAGTGCCTAGAGATGCTCTTAGATTAACTTTGTTCCCGTATTCTCTTAGAGATGGAGAAAAATCATGGTTAAACTCTTTTGCTCCAGGATCAATTAGGACGTGGGATGAGTTAGCTGAATTTTTTTTGAGTAAATATTTCCCACCTAATAGAAATGCTAAATTAAGGAGTGAAATAGTAGGATTTAGGCAACTTGAGGATGAGACTTTTAGTGAGGCTTGGGAGAGGTTTAAGGAGCTTTTACGAAAGTGTCCCCACCATGGGTTACCTCATTGTATTCAAATGGAAACATTTTACAATGGTTTAAATGGAGTAACCCAAGGTATGGTCGATGCTTCGGCTGGAGGGGCCCTTTTGGCAAAAACTTTTGATGAAGCTTATGAAATTTTAGAAAGAATATCTATTAATAGTTGTCAGTGGTCGGATGTTAGAGGCACGAATAAAAAGATTAAGAGTGTGTTAGAGGTTGATGGTGTGTCCACCATTAGGGCCGATCTTGCTATGATTGCTAACGCTCTTAAGAGTGTGACAGTGATTAGTCATCAGCAGCCACTAGCTATGGAGCCTGCAGCAGTGGTGAACCAAGTCACGGACGAAGCATGTGTTTATTGTGGTGAAGACCACAACTACGAGTTTTGCCCCAACAATCCTGCTTCTGTGTTTTTTGTAGGTAATCAGAGGAACAACCGTTATTCTAACTTCTATAATCCAGGTTGGCGAAACCACCCCAACTTCTCATGGGGAGGTCAAGGAAATAACGTACAAGCGCAACAAAAGATGAACCAGCCGGAATTTGCTAAAGCGCAGGTAATGCCCCAACAAAATAAGTCGGCTTTGCCCCAGCCAAATTCGGGAAATTCTCTCAAGGAAATGATGAAAGAATTTATGGCTCGCACAGATGCTGCAATTCAAAGTAATCAAGCTTCGATGAGGGCCCTGGAATTGCAAGTGGGTCAGCTAGCTAATGAGCTCAAGGCAAGGCCTCAAGGGAAACTTCCATCAGATACTGAACACCCTAGAAGGGAAGGTAAGGAGTAGGTAAAGGCAGTAACTCTTAGGAGTGGTAAGCCACTAGAAGAGTCTAGAAAGACCCAGGACTTAAATAGTAATAGTGATAATAATGTTGTTATTGAGAAAGAGTTGGAGTCTGGTCAGGGTGCTGGAGGCAGCAGAGAGAATGCTGGAGCATCTGGTTCTGTGCCAGATGTAGGACCACCATATGTGCCGCCCCCACCTTATGTACCACCTCTACCTTTTCCACAAAGGCAAAAGCCTAAGAATCAGGATGGTCAATTTAAAAAGTTTTTAGAGATTCTTAAGCAATTGCATATAAATATCCTTTTAGTAGAAGCTATAGAGCAAATGCCTAATTATGCTGAATGTCTTAAGGATATTTTGACTAAAAAGAAAAGGTTAGGTGAGTTTGAAACTGTATCTCTTACTGAGGAGTGTAGTGCTATTCTTAAGAATGGTCTGCCCCCCAAGGCTAAGAATCCAGGGTCATTTACTATACTTGTGTCTATAGGTGGAAAGGAATTAGGTAGAGCACTCTGTGATTTAGGTGCGAGCATTAACCTTATGCCTCTTTCGGTCTATCGAAAGTTAGGTATTGGTGAGGCTAGACCTACCACAGTTACACTCCAACTAGCTGATAGGTCTATCACATATCCAGAGGGTAAAATTGAGGATGTCTTAGTAAAAGTTGATAAGTTCATATTTCCTGTTGATTTTATTATTCTAGACTATGAGGCTGATAAAGATGTCCCAATTATTCTAGGTCGTCCATTTTTGGCTACTGGTAGGGCGTTAATAGATGTTCAAAAAGGAGAATTAACAATGAGAGTTTGTAATGAGGAAGTAAAATTTAATGTCTTTAAAGCCATGAAATATCCAGATGAAATGGAGGATTGCTCCTTCATCAGGATTCTGGAGAGCACAGTTATTGAGACAGCAATACAGGATTCGGCTGATAAGCATTCGGAAAAGCATGGAGAGGTTAGTGCAGAAGATTTTGAATTTTGTTCTTTTGATAGAAAAAATGAAAAAGAATTGTTTAGGTGTGAGGATGTTTTTGAGTCTTTAGATTTAGATCAAAGAAAGGCTCCCCCAATTAAGTCATCCCTAATTGAGGCACCCACTTTAGATTTGAAACCTTTACCGGATCCTCTAAAGTATGTGTATCTTGGGGAAAGTGAGACGTTGCCCATTATTGTTGCATCAGATTTAATGTCGGAGCATGAGGAGACCTTAATAAAATTGCTGCAGCAATACCGCAAAGCTATAGGTTGGACATTGGCTGATATTCAGGGAATTAGCCCATCTTTTTGTATGCACAAAATCACTCTAGAGGAGGGATCCTTTAGGAGTATTGAACAACAAAGAAGGCTTAACCCTGCAATGAAAGAGGTTGTTAAAAAGGAGGTAATTAAATGGTTGGTTGCTGGGATCATTTATCCAATTGCCGATAGCAATTGGGTAAGCCCTTTCCAATGTGTTCCTAAGAAAGGAGGTTTCACTGTGGTGAGCAATAAAGATAATGAGTTGATTCCAACCAGGACAGTAACTGGCTGGAGGGTTTGTATGGATTACAGAAGGCTTAATAAAGCCACCCGAAAAGATCATTTCCCTCTACCATTTATCGACCAGATGTTGGATCGATTGGCTGGTCAAGCCTATTACTGTTTCTTGGATGGTTATTCTGGGTATAACCAGATTACTATTGCTCCTGAGGATCAGGAAAAAACCACTTTCACCTGTCCTTATGGGACGTTTGCTTTTAGGAGAATGCCTTTCGGCCTTTGTAATGCTCCAGCAACATTTCAGCGGTGTATGTTAGCAATTTTTTCTGATATGATTGAGTCCACTGTTGAAGTCTTTATGGACGATTTTTCAGTGTTTGGAGGGTCTTTTCAGAGTTGTTTAGATAATTTAGGTAAGGTATTAAAAAGATGTGAGGATACCCATCTAGTTCTTAATTGGGAGAAGTGCCACTTCATGGTGAAGGAGGGCATAGTGTTAGGTCATAGGATTTCTAAGAATGGTCTAGAAGTTGATAGAGCAAAAGTTGAGGTTATTGAAAGGCTAGAACCACCGAATTCAGTGAAGGGGATTCGGAGTTTCTTAGGACATGCTGGATTTTATAGGAGGTTCATAAAGGATTTTTTCAAAATCAGTAAACCTCTTTGTAACTTATTGTGCACTGATCATGTTTTTGACTTTAATGCAGATTGTAGGAAGGCTTTTGAAACATTGAAGGCTGCTTTAATCTCAGCACCCATTCGCTGCGCGCCTAATTGGAATTTGCCATTCGAGGTAATGTGCGATGCGAGTGATGCTGCGGTGGGTGCGATGTTGGGGCAAAAGCAGGGCAAATTTATTCATCCTATATATTATGCAAGCAAGGTTTTAAATGAAGCACAGGTCAACTGCACAACTACTGAAAAGGAGTTGTTAGCTGTGGTATTCGCTTTTGAGAAGTTTCGGCCATATTTGGTTGGATCCAAAGTCACGGTGTTCACGAATCATGCAGCAATAAGGTATTTAATGTCTAAGAAAGATGCAAAGCCTAGACTAATTCATTGTATTTTATTACTGCAGGAGTTCGACTTGGAGATAAAAGACAAGAAGGGATCAGAGAATGTTATTGCAGATCATTTGTCTCGTATTGATCCATCATCATCTTTGCTGGAGCAATCTGCCATTGCTGATTCTTTTCCAGATGAGCAGTTGTTTCCTGTTCAGGTAAAGGTAGTCAGGGATGTCCCTTGGTATGCTGATATTGCCAACTTTTTGGTAAAGGGAGTCACCCCTATTGACATGGATTGGAGGCAGAAGAAAAAGTTTAAGCATGATGCAAAATTTTTCTTTTGGGATGAGCCGTTTATGTATAAGCAATGCTCTGACGGTATTATTCGTAGGTGTGTTTCAGGTGCTGAAGCAAAAGAAATCCTGGAGCAATGTCACTCTTCGCCATATGGAGGTCATTTCAGCGATCAGAGGACGACTATGAGGATTTTGCATTGCGGATTTTTCTGGCCTACGTTATTCAAGGATGTCCATTGGTTCTACAAGCAATGTGATGCTTGCCAAAGGAGAGGAAATTTGGGACCAAGAGATGAAATGCCTCTTACTTACATTTTAGAAGTTGAATTATTTGATGTATGGGGTATTGACTTTATGGGGCCATTTCCCCCTTCTAATGGCAATGTGTTTATCTTATTAGCAGTTGATTATGTGTCCAAGTGTGTGGAGGCCATTGCATGCCATCAGAGTGATGCCAAGACAGTTGCAAGGTTTCTTCAATCGCACATCTTTGCGCGGTTTGGGACACCTAGGGCTTTAGTGAGTGATGAGGGTACACATTTTGTTAATAATATCTTAACTAAGCTTCTGCCCAAAAGGTAGTTATTTAGGTCTCAATTATATAGGGATTTGTGTGTCCTTTATGATTATTAGGGTTGGTTTTGGATAGATATTATATGTTTTAACCCATTTGGAAGAATGGAAGCATTGGAAATTACTTTGTGCAGATTATGCTACTGAGCGACTAGAAGGAGCAAATTCTATGCTGCAGCAAAACTGGGAGCAGAAACTGCAACGTCACAGCCCGTTAGCCAACTTCATTAACTGACTTCTGTTGAGTTATTTTCGTGATAAGGGATCAAGGAGAGCCTTCCAGGTGTCCTAGTTGACCTAATTCAAGCCTCCCATCCTTCTATTAAAGGAAGTAGCCGTCAAAGTCAAAGTCATTCCAAGTTTTTCCCTTGGAAGCCGAATAGTATAGGAAGATTGAAGATCATCAAGGACACCATCAACCGCAAGCTGATTAGGGAGTTTACCTTCTTTATTAATTTGTAGTTATGGACATGCATACTCAGATTGTAATTCGTATTCCTATGCCTATTATGAACTAAGTAGCTTAAGGTGTTGGTTAGGAATAATGTGATTACTGTGCTTCATCTCTAGTAATAAATTGACTATTGCATTTTGGTTAATTGTTGTGCTTATTCTCATTGTATGCCCGCCTGGCCAGCCGGTATGGATAGCTCTCTCTAGTTTCAGGGATGATTTAGAGAGTGTGTGGCAATTATCCACACTACGATCATTGTGTATTGGTGAACGCCAGTGACTGAGCTAGGGATAGCCAGTTGCCTAGTGCTTGATCGGTCGCACTTCATTGGGGTTGGAACACATCCCAAAAGATTCAGAGTTCCGGGAGGAATCCGCTAATAATACTGCGGGAAATGCATGATCAATAATGTTGCTAGAGCATATCTTATAACAATCACTAAAACCTAACCAGCGCCTGTCTTTAATCTATCCATCTATTTGTTTACTCGTTGTTCTGTCATTTATTTTGCTTCAGCATAATTCCGATAAAACCAAATCATTTTATTATCTTCGAAACCATTAGAAAGTTATACAAAATAGATAAAGTGAAAACTCATTCAGACCTTGGATTGATAATATTACTTGCTGCAGTCTGTGTATACTTGCACAAGAATTCTAGAGTATTTTATACTATATTTTTATACACTCTAGGAACCCAACAGTGGTCTCCTGTCAGATTTTTCCATCACTGGTGCTCTTCCTAGCACCTCTCCTGTAGCCCACCATCATTGAATCTGATGTGTTCTTGGGGTCCTCAAAAGCTTTTAAAACTTCCTTCTCCTGTTGGACTCTTATGATTAGCTCCCTGCGTTCAATATCAATTATAACCCTCCCTGTAGCAAGGAATGGTCTCCCTGTAGCAAGGCATAGCAGGATTCTCTTTAATATCTAGCACAAATAAATCAACAGGAAGGAAAAATCTACCAACTTTAATCAAAATATTCTCAACAATCCCATATGGACTAACCACAGACTGGTCAGCCAACTGAAGTCTAAAAGAAGTAGATTTTATGTCTCCTATGTTAAGCTTTTTACATAATGATAGAGGAATTATATTTATGCTAGCCCCCAGATCACATAGTGCTCTACATGAAAAAATACCAAAATTACAAGGAATGGTAAAACTCCCTGGGTCAGACAATTTCTCTGGTACTCCCTGTTGGACACGAGCACTGCACGTCGATGCAAGATATACAGTCTCCAACTGCTTTTCCTTTTTCTTCTTGTTGAGCCATTCCTTCATGAATTTTCTGTAGTGAGGCGTCTGCTCCAAGGCATCTGAAAAAGGAATATTAACATGCAAACCCATAAAAGTATCTAAAAACTTGTCAAACTTAACTTTAGGATTTTTCTTTTTCTTTGATTTAGGAACTAAAACAGTAGGAGAAGGAATAGAAGGCTCAGGATTAAGCTTTTCAGCTTCGTTTGAGGTGGTGCCTTCTTCAACTCCTCCTGTGAGTTCCTCTGGTTCAGTAGTCTCCTCTTCAGCTAATTTAGTCTCCTCCTCATAATGCACAGATACGGCCTTGCAGTACTCCAAAAAAGATTTCTCCTGTTCAACTGAGGCTTTACCTTTATTCATAGAGTTGACAACACTTACCAGTTGTCCCAGCTGAGTCTCTATATTCTTGATTGCTGCAGAATGACCATTGACAGTAGTGTTTATTGCAATCACGACCTCCTCAAGCTTATTTGACCTGTTACTTGATTCTGCAATAAAAGCTCCAACAAGGTCTTCTAAAGATTTCTTATTTTCTTGACTTTGAGGAGTGAAGCCAGGAGGATTTAAAACATTCTTATTATTAGCATAGGAAAAATTCTCATGATTTCTATTGCTAGGGTGATAATGTGCAGGTGTGGAATTATTATTATACCCCCTAGAATTAAAATTCGAAACATACTGAACCTGCTCGAGATTTTCCTCTTGAGTCTGGGATGCAAGGGCAGCTGCAGACTCAATTGATCGAGCATTCCCTGAACCTGAAAACTTTAAAAATGCATTAGCCAAGGAAGACATCTGAGCTTGAAGTGCACTTACGTTGTCAACCTCGAACACTCCAGCAACAATCTTTTTGGGTCCCGACCGCTCAGATGGCCACTGATTGCTGTTGGTGGCCATATCCTCTAACAAAGTCCTAGCACTCTCAACAGTCTTGGACAACAGAGTCCCACCTGCAGCTGCATCAACAATAGTTTCCGTGCTAGGAGTTAGTCCATTGTAAAATAATTGAACCTGTAGCCAGTCAGGGTATCCGTCCTGAGGGCACTTCCTTAGCAGCTCTTTAAATCTCTCGCAAGCCTCGAACAGCTGCTCATCGAATTGTTGCTGGAATGTCCCAATCTCGATCCTCAGTTTGACCGTCTTGGCAGGAGGAAAGAACTTCTTTAAGAATGCCTGGACCAAAGCATCCCAAGTGGTAATGCTCCCAGGTGGAATAGATTGTAACTAGTCCCTCGCTTTGTCCTGCAAAGAAAAAGGAAATAAACGTAAGCGAATGACATCTTCAAAGACACCATTTAACTTTACCGTCCCATAGATGTCTAGGAAGGATTTCAGATGAGAGTTTGGATACTCCATGGGCGATCCCCTGTAGGCACGGTCTCGAGCCATCTGAATGAGACCTGTTTTCAACTCAAAATTATTAGCATTAATTGGGGCATAGACAATCCCCAACTGTTGCTCTTGAAAGACCGGCTGAAAGTAGTCCCTAATAGGCTTAGGCTCCTCAGGATTAGGATTGGCCATTTGGATATGATTTTCTTTACTTTTCCTCCGAATTCTACTTAAAGTTCTCTCGATTTCTGGGTCAAAGGGAACTAAGGCCAATTCCCTAGCCTTTCGCATACACCGACACAACTAACCTAAAAAGGAAAACAAAAGAAAAGGAAAGAAAATAAATTAGGAAAGAAACAAGAAAAGGAAATAAATGAATCTACAATGGGAAACTATAATCTACAAAAGGAAAAGAATAAACTAATATGGAATGCAAAAATAGATAAGATAAAAACCAATAAGGAAACTAAAAAATAAGGAAAAACTAAAGGAAAAACTAAAAATCTATCAATGGAAAATTCAAACAAAAATGGGAAAATCTAAATATGGAAAATTTTAAGAATGGAAAAGAAAAACAATAAAGGAAAAATGCAATCTACCTAAAAACAAAAATAACGAAAATAACAAAAAAATAAAATACACCCTAAACTAAGACCGGACAATTTTTCTACAATATTAAAATTGACTAAATATGCCAATCCCCGGCAACGGCGCCAAAAACTTGATGTGCAAATTGCTTACCTCAAGTGTACGGGTCAAGTAATAATATAGTGATTTTGTAATCGAATGTCGTCCTCTAGATTGGTATCTAGCCAAATTTTAATTATCGAAGATACTTTTGACCAATTTTATTTAGGGAATCAAATTGAATGAGATTATGAATTAATCAAATACAAAACTAAAGTAAAAAGTGACAATCTAATGGGAAAAATTGGTCTTAGGGATTTGATTTCACCAATTGGAGTTATGGATTAATAAACTAATTAACAAATACTATGATTTATAAATCTTGGCAACAAAAATCACACATATCTCTCCCAAGCATACATGATTCTCCCACATGCAATTGAACCCGATATCCCTATCTAAATCCAATAAACATACAAGGCAATAAGGCTAACCTTTATAACAATTTCTAGAATTAACCTTAATCTCCCGATTTTTTAGCTAAATTCTAGTTATGCATACGGAATACTAATTTAAATCCTCTCTCCCGAGTTAGATTCAAATGTAAACATCAATCAATTTATGGCCAGTAAATCGAAAACATTAAGAATACAACATATGCATAAATGAAATCAATAGCATAAAATCAGTAAATCAATCCATAACGTGCCCAACGGCTACATCAATCCCTAAGAATTAAAGCCTAGCTACTCATACACAACGTTACTATAAAGCGAGAGTCTAAAACAACCATCAAAACTAACTAAAGGAAGGGAAAAGAGAAATAGACTCGTTGTAGGCCAAGACCGAACGTCCCCGTCACGATCCCCACGAACAATGGGTTGATTTCCAACTCGTCCCCTTTGCTTCAACTCAAGAATCCCTCCATTTTGTCCTATTGTCGACTCCAAAAGTCCCCAAATCGAAGTCCCCACAAACCTAGCCGAAAAGAAGCTTATATAGCAGATTTTTCGTCTTAGCGTCGAGACGCTACCTTCAAAACGCGTGTTTCAGTAAGCGAAATAACACTAAGGTCGCAGCGTCTCGACGCTTTGTCCTTTACGCGCCTACTCAGATATGGAATGTGAACGTCGAGACGCTCAAGAGCTAGCGTCTCGACGCTAGCCTGCTGTTGACTTGATGTTTGACTTTTTTTCTCTTTTACTCTTTTCATTCCTTTGCATCTTTTCACATCCCGAGCACCCAATTAACTCTTATATTGCATTATAGCTCCAATCCACCATTTCCTACAAAATACACAATAAAGCACAATAAAATGGCCCAAACATCATAAAAGACTAGCTAAATTAAATAAGTAAAAGTAGCTAGCTATGCTCGCTATCAATTACTAAACTTAACCAGCGTCTGTCTCTAATATGTCTGCCTATTTGTTTACTTGTTGTTTTGTCATTTATTTTGCTTAAGCATAATTCTTATAAAACCAATCATTTTTATTACCTTGAAACCATTAAAAGATTTATACAAAATAGATAGAGTGGAAGCTAGTTCAGACCTTGGATTGACAAATACTTATTACTTGTTGCGGACTGTGTATACTTGCACGGGAATTCTAGAGTCTTTTTATACCACATTTTTACTCACTCTAGGAACCCAACAAATTTTTGGCGCCGTTGCCGGGGACTTGAATAAGTTTTTATCTGATCTGTTTTGTGTATGTGTTTTAGTGGTTTGGTGCTAGAACTTTTTGATTGTTTCTTTTGTTTTTGCAGGTGTGAGGTTGGTGCATGAGCGATCCGCCTGGGGTATGGTTCGAGCTTGATCCATAAATTGAGAGGACATTCAGGATTAGAAGGAGAGAGCAGCGCAGAAACCAAATGGAGAACGTGTTGCATCTTCCACAGGTTCCTGAAGGTCCAGCAGACCCCCAGAACCGTTTGCTGCAGCAAAACCCACTATTTGATCAAAATGAGCAGCAAAATAATCAGGCTGAGAATCCTATCTTGATAGCGAATGATAGGACCAGAGCCATTCGAACGTATGTTGTCCCAATGTTTAATGAGTTTAATCCAGGGATTGCACGTCCCGAAATCTAAGCGGTAAATTTTGAAATGAAACCGTTAAGGTTTCAAATGTTGCAAACCGTGGGGCAATTCCATGGTGTTTCATCTGAAGATCCTCATTTACATCTTAAGTCTTTTCTAGGAGTTGCGATTCTTTTATAATTCAATGAAGGCTTAGAGATGCTCTTAGATTAACTTTGTTCCCGTATTCTCTTAGAGATGGAGCAAAGGCATGGTTAAACTCTTTTGCTCCAGGATCAATTAGCACATGGGATGAGTTAGCTGAAAATTTTTTGAGTAAATATTTCCCACCTAATAGAAATGCTAAATTCAGAAGTGAAATGGTAGGGTTTAGGCAACTTGAGGATGAGACTTTTAGTGAGGCTTGGGAAAGGTTTAAGGAACTTTTGCGAAAGTGTCCCCACCATGGTTTACCTCATTGTATTCAAATGGAAACATTTTACAATGGTTTAAATAGAGTAACCCAAAGTATGGTTGATGCTTCGACTGGAGGGGCCCTTTTGGCAAAGACTTTTGATGAAGCTTATGAAATTTTAGAAAGAATATCGATTAATAGTTGTCAGTGGTCGGATGTTAGAGGCACAAATAAAAAGGTTAAGAGTGTATTAGAGGTTGATGGTGTGTCCACCATTGGGGCTGATCTTGCTATGATTGCCAATGCTCTTAAGAATGTGACAGTGATTAGTCATCAGCAACCACTAGCTATGGAGCCTGCTGCAGTGGTGAACCAAGTGGCAGAGGAAGCATGTGTCTATTGTGGTGAAGATCACAACTATGAGTTTTGCCCCAACAATCCAGCTTCTGTGTTTTTTGTAGGTAATCAGAGGAATAACCCTTACTCTAACTTTTATAATCCAGGTTGGCGCAACCACCCCAACTTCTCATGGGGATGACAAGGAAGTAATGTGCAAGCACAGCAAAAGGTGAACCAACCGGGATTTGCTAAAGCGCAGGTATTGCCTCAACAAAATAAGCAGGCTTTACCCCAGCAAAATTCGGGAAGTTCTCTCGAGGCGATGATGAAAGAATTTATGGCTCGTACAGATGCCGCAATTCAAAGTAATCAAGCTTCAATGAGAGCTCTGGAGTTGCAAGTGGGTCAGCTAGCTAATGAGCTGAAGGCAAGGCCTCAAGGGAAACTTCCATCGGATACTGAACACCCCAGAAAGGAAGGTAAGGAGCAGGTAAAGGCAGTAACTCTTAGGAGTGGTAAGCCACTAGAAGAGCCTAGTAAGACACAGGATAAAAATATTGTTGTTGAGAAAGAGTCGGAGATTGGTCAGGGTGCTGGAGGCAGCAATAAAGATGCTGGAGCATCTTGTTCTGTTCCAAATGTGGAACCACCTTATGTGCCGCCCCCACCCTATGTACCACCTCTACCTTTTCCATAGAGGCAAAAGCCTAAGAGTCAGGATGGTCAATTTAAAAAGTTTTTAGAGATTCTTAGGCAATTGCATATAAATATCCCTCTAGTAGAAGCTATAGAGCAAATGCCTAATTATGCTAAATTTCTTAAGGATATTTTAACTAAAAAGAAGATGTTAGGTGAGTTTGAAACTGTATCTCTTACTGAGGAATGTAGTGCTATTCTTAAGAATGGGCTACCACCCAAGGCTAAGGATCCAGGGTCATTTACTATACTTGTGTCTATAGGTGGAAAAGAATTAGGTAGAGCATTATGTGATGTAGGTGCAAAGATTAACCTTATGCCTCTTTCGGTCTATCGGAAGCTAGGTATTGGTGAAGCTAGGCCTACCACAGTCACACTCCAATTAGTTGATAGGTCTATCACGTATCCAGAGGGTAAAATTTAGGATGTCTTAGTGAAAGTGGATAAATTCATATTTCCTATTGATTTTATTATTTTAGACTATGAGGCTGATAAAGATGTCCCAATTATTCCAGGTCGTCCATTTTTGGCTACTGGTAGGGCGTTGATAGATGTTAAAAAAGGGGAATTAACAATGAGAGTCTGTAATGAGGAAGTGAAATTTAATGTGTTCAAAGCCATGAAGTATCCAGATGAAATGGAAGATTGTTCCTTCATTAGGATTCTAGAGAGCACAGTTATTGAGACAACAATACAGGATTCAGCTAGTAAGCATTCAGAAGAGCATGGAGAGGTTAGTGTGGAGGATTTAGAGGTTTGTTCGTTAGAAAGAAAAAATGAAAAAGAGTTGTTTAGGTGTGAGGATGTTTTTGAGTCTTTAGATTTAGATCAAAGGAAGCTCCTCCTATTAAGCCATCCCTGATTGAGGCACCTATTTTAGATTTGAAACCCTTGTCGGATCATCTAAAGTATGTGTATCTTGGGGAAGGAGAGATGTTTCCCATTATTGTTGCATCAGATTTAATGTCGGAGCATGAAGAGGCCTTAATAAAATTGCTGCAGCAATACCGCAAGGCTATAGGTTGGACATTGGCTGACATCCACGGAGTTAACCCATCTTTTTGTATGCACGAAATCACTCTAGATGAGGGATTCTTTAGGAGTATTGAGCAACAAAGAAGGCTTAACCCCACAATGAAAGAGGTTGTGAAAAAAGAAGGTGATTAAATGGTTGGATGCGGGGATCATTTATCCAATTTCCGATAGCAATTGGGTGAGCCCTGTCCAATGTGTTCCTAAGAAAGGAGGTGTTACTGTGGTGAGCAATAAAGACAATGAGTTGATCCCAACTAGGACAGTAACTGGTTGGAGGGTTTGCATGGACTACAAGAGGCTTAATAAAGCTACTTGTAAGGACCATTTCCCTCTACAATTTATTGACCAGATGTTGGATAGATTGGCTGGTCAGGTCTACTACTGTTTCTTAGATGGTTACTCTGGGTATAACCAGATTATTATTGCTCCTGAGGATCAGGAGAAAACCACTTTCACCTGCCCTTATGGGACGTTTGCTTTTAGGCGAATGCCTTTTGGCCTTTGCAATGCTCCAGCAACATTTCTGCGTTGTATGTTAGCATTTTTTTCTGATATGATTGAGTCCACTGTTGAGGTATTTGTGGATGATTTTTCAGTGTTTGGAGGGTCTTTTCAGAGTTGTTTAGATAATTTAGGAAAGGTGTTAAAAAGATGTGAGGATACCCATCTAGTTCTTAATTGGGAAAAATACCACTTCATGGTGAAGGAGGGCATAGGGTTAGGTCATAGGATTTCTAGGAATGGTCTAGAAGTTGATAGAGCAAAAATAGAGGTGATTGAGAGACTAGAACCACCGAATTCAGTAAAGGGAATTCGGAGTTTTTTAGGTCATGCTGGATTTTATAGGAGGTTCATAAAGGATTTTTCCAAAATCAGTAAACCTCTTTGTAACTTATTGTGTACTGATCATGTTTTTGACTTTAATGCAGATTGTAAGAAGGCTTTTGAGACTTTAAAGGTTGCTTTAATCTCAGCACCCATTCTTTGCGCACCTAGTTGGAATTTACCATTTGAGGTAATGTGTGATGCGAGTGATGTTGCAGTAGGTGCTATGCTGGGGCAAAAGTAGGGCAAATTTATCCATCCTATATATTATGCGAGCAAGATTTTAAATGAGGCACACGTCAACTACACAACTATTGAAAAGGAGTTGTTAGCTGTTGTGTTGGCTTTTGAAAAATTCCGGCCATATTTGGTTGGATCCAAAGTCACGGTGTTCACGGATCATGCAACAATAAGGTATTTAATGACTAAGAAGGATGCAAAGCCTAGACTAATTCGTTGGATTTTATTATTGCAGGAGTTCGACTTGGAGATAAAGGACAAGAAGGGATCAGAAAACGTCATTGCAGATCATTTGTCTCGTCTTGATCCATCATAATCTTTGCTGGAGCAATCTGCCATTTCCGATTCTTTCCCGGATGAACGGCTTTTTGCTGTTGAGGTGAAGGTAGTCAGGGATGTCCCTTGGTATGCTAATATTGCCAACTTTTTGGTAAAGGGAGTCACTCCTATTGACATGGGCTGGAGGCAGAAGAAAAAGTTTAAGCATGATGCAAAATATTTCTATTGGGATGAACCATTTATGTATAAACAATGCTCTGACGATATTATTCGCAGGTGTGTTTCAGGTGATGAAGCAAAGGAAATCCTGGAGCAATGTCACTCTTCGCCGTATGGAGGTCACTTCAGCGGTCAGAGGATAGCTATGAGGATTTTACATTGTGGATTTTTCGGGCCTACCATATTCAAGGATGCCCATAGGTTCTACAAGCAATGTGATGCTTGCCAAAGGAGAGGAAACTTGGGGCCTAGAGATGAAATGCCTCTTACTTATATTTTAGAAGTTGAATTATTCGATGTATGGGGTATTGACTTTATGGGGCCATTTCCCCCTTCTAATGGCAATGTTTTTCATCTTATTGGCAGTTGATTATGTGTCCAAGTGGGTGGAGGTCATTGCATGCCATCAGAGTGATGCCAAGACAGTTGCAAGGTTTCTTCAATCGCACATCTTTGCGCGGTTTGGGACACCTAGGGCTCTAGTGAGTGATGAGGGTACACATTTTGTTAATAATATCTTAACTAAGCTATTAGCTAAGTATGTGATTAAGCATAGGATAGTTACCCCTTATCACCCACAAGCAAATGGTCGGGCTGAAATTAGTAATAGGGAATATAAAGCTATTCTAGAGAAAGTAGTCCATCAATCTAGGAAGGATTGGTATTTTAGGTTGGATGAGGCTCTTTGGGCTTATAGGACAACCTATAAGACTCCTCTAGGTATGTCTCCTTATAGGTTAGTATATGGGAAAGCTTGTCATTTACCATTGGAGCTAGAACATAAAACATTTTGGGCTTTGAAAAAGTTAAATTTTGATCTGAGTCGTGAAAGAGCAATAAGAATGCTGCAGCTTAATGAATTAGAGGAATTTCGCCAATTTTCTTATGAGAATGCGAAAATGTATAAAGAAACGACTAAGTTGTGGCATGACAAGAAAATAAAATCTAAGGAGTTGGTCAAGGGTCAAAAAGTTTTGCTTTATAATTCTAGATTAAAAATATTTCCTAGGAAGCTAAAATCTAAATGGTCAGGACCATTTACTGTGGTTGAGGTTTTCCCCCATGGAGCAGTTACTTTGCAGGATGAAAAAGATGGGAGAGTGTTCAAAGTGAATGGACAACGTGTGAAGCATTATTGGGGAGAGGAGTTTCAGACGAAATATCCTTCCCTGAGATGATTGATGATTGAAAGAGCAAGATTTTTGCGGGAGCATTTCACAGAGCAAAATTTTGAGCTCCCAGTGTTTGTATGGTTTTTTCGCTGATTTGTTTTTAATTTCGATTAGGTTAG
The DNA here is from genome assembly GCA_036850905.1 of Luffa acutangula. Taxonomy (NCBI): domain Eukaryota; kingdom Viridiplantae; phylum Streptophyta; class Magnoliopsida; order Cucurbitales; family Cucurbitaceae; genus Luffa; species Luffa acutangula. The sequence goes on along the minus strand of CM072091.1, from coordinate 29,923,235 downwards.
ATTTGATTTTTGCATAGTTTATTAAATTTTATCATTAAGTATTTTTATTATTTTTGGTAGTTTAGATTTTATCTTTTTCGTTTTGAATTTAGTTTGATTTTATTTTCGGGTTATTTATTTAAATTATCTTTTAATTAGTTAGATTTTATTTTATCTAGATATTATTTTCAGCTAGTTGAATTCTGTTTAAATTAATAAAGATTCTCTCTAATTTATTTGGCTTCTCTTGAAAAAGATTAAATTTGATTTGGTCGGTTAAAATTAAATTTAAATTTAAAAGATATGATTTTCCCACTACGAAATTTGAATTCCGTATCAGAGATTCTTCAGGACTCAACAGGTTGTTGCAGCAAAAGTTATGGCTGGAGCAAAACGTCCGAATAGGAAGGGTTTGTTGGAGTAACTATTATTTTTACCGTTGGGGTTTTCTTTGAATTTTAGCAGGTAAATTTGCATGTGTCATATGATGAGGCCACGTGTCACACAACAATCATCCAAGGGCTTTGATAGTGGACAGCACATAGTGATTTGCCGTGGGCGATTGAGATTCATAAATTTACCGTTGGTGGTTTTAAATTTTCGATTTGCATGAGTTTAAATTAAACGGGAGTAATATTAAATGCATGGCAAATCTTTTCAGTTGGTATTCGATGTTGCTGGCGCCTTATTTATTTACGGACAGTGGTAAGTTTCTTATCACTTCGACTTTGCATTTACTTCCTTCCCTATTCGTTTGTCTTCCTCTTTTTCCTTCTTTGCTTTTCTCTGGAAACCCTTGTGTCTTCCATGGCAAAAACGAGAGCGAATAGAGAGAGAGATAATGAGGAGGAAACAGTGCCAGAGGTACCGAAAGCAAAGACAAAGAAGAAGAGAACACCCGAAGAGAAGGAAGCCCAGAGGCGAAGGAAACAGTAGAGGGTTGAAGGCCAAGAAATTGTCCAAGAAGAACCAGTGAATGTCACAGGAACGGAGAGAGTTCAAAATCCTGAAGAAGAACCGATAGCCCTAGAAACGGTTCAAGAAGAGAATATTGAAAAGAATCAAGAAACGGAGTCTGTTGAGGTTCGAGACGAACAGGCCGCGGTTGTGCCTGAAGAAGGGAATGAACAGGAACTGGTGCAGGAGGCTCAGGTGGAGGTAATCATGCCTGAGGTACCAAAGCGCCGCCGCATCAAGCGGAAGGCGGGTCGCGTCAGGGGGATTCGAAATACCTCATCGCCTCCATCGTCGGATTCTGAGGAAGAGCAAAGGGAAAAAGAGAAGAAGGAAGTTGAAGACAAAGCAAGGGAAGAAGAAGCAAAGAAGCCTGGGGAAGAGAAGAGAAGACAAGGGCAAAGGTATTGCCGAGGCATCGGGTGAGGCTGATGAAGTTGAGGAACAAAGACTACCTTTTATTCGCTTCGTCAACAACCTTGCTCGAGCAAAATACCAGGAGATGCTGAAATGGGATTTCCTGTTTGAACGAGGATTTGGCGATGATTTGCCCTGGTTCTTGAGGACTGGAATAGAGAACCTTGGCTGGAGCCAATTTTGTGCGAAACCAGCGTCTGTTAATTCCAACCTTGTTCGAGAATTTTACGCAAATCTTGACGATAAGGAAGAATTTCAGGTTATAGTTCGAGGAGTGCCCGTGGATTGGAGCCCAGAAGTAGTTAATGAATTGTTCGATCTCCAGGACTTTCCGCATGCAGCCTTTAATGAGATGGTGGTTGCACCATGTAGAGACAAGCTAAGTGCGGCTATCTGAGAGGTTGGCATTGAGGGGGCCCAATGGAGGTTGTCGCAAATGCAGAAGCACAAATTTCAGGCTGCTTATTTGAAGAGCGAGACCAACACCTGGATGGGTTTCATTAGGCTGCGCTTACTGCCGACAACTCACGACTCCACAGTGTCTCGAGACCGGGTATTGCTTGCCTTTACTATTCTTCGCTCGATGAGTATTGACGTAGGAAAAATAATTTCTTCTGAGATTCTTGATTGCTGGCGGAAAAAGGTGGGGAAGTTGTTTTTCCCCAACACTATCACGATGCTATGTCGAAGGGCAGGGGTGCCAGAGAGTGAGGATGATATGATATTACCAGATAAGGGAATAATAGACACGCCAAATTTGGCTAGGCTTCAGAGAATGCAGGAAGCACGCCAAGGAGGTTTGGTGTGTGGCATCAAACAAATTCAGGAGTTGTTGCAACTGCATTCCAACAGAATGGAATTCGCTGAAAGACAATTTCAGACTTTTTGGGATTATGTAAAGAGGAGGGATATCGCATTAAGGGTGGCCTTGCAATCAAATTTTTCCAAACCATATCAGCCATTACCCATATTCCCTGAGGACCTACTGAACCCCTGGATTCCACTGTCGCCTGTTGAGAAGGAAGATGAAGAAGAAGAAGAGCTTGGTCAGGAAGATTGAAGGAGGAAAATTTGGGTGCGCAATCTTTTTGTTGAAATATTTTGTTTTCTCGCGCATTCCTGATCGCATCTTCTTCTATATTTGCTTGTTATGTCTACTTTTTTTTTATTTTTATTTTTTCTGCTTTAAAAATATATCTCTGATGACGTAATATCTTTTTCTGTTTTTAATGAAATTTCTGGATGTTTCCATTCTTTGAGCACTGAGTAACTCTAACTTAACTAATTTTCTTCTGAATTTTTGAAGCTTGGACTGATTACGCTTAATTAGATCGAGGTATATTCTGATCCCCAGAAACCTTTTGCTTGAGCATTTCTTCTAGCCTGGAATGTTGCTGCGGCAAAGAAGATTTTGGAGGTAGTGTTGACTTATATGATCCACTTTAAGCTTAGTTCTAGTCCCACGCTTAGTTTAAAATTCAGATAAATTTAAGTTTGGGGGCATAATTTGAAAAATTGGTGATTCATTGGGGACAATGAATAATTTAAGTTTGGGGGACTTTTTGCTACTCCAATTGTTTTGCTCGAGCATTCCTCTCCTTTAAGTAAAAATTTGCTAGGTTGTTGAGTAACCGGGGACATTTGTGATACCCACAGTTTGTCTTCGCGTCAAAAGATAACCTAGGAAATGTGAAAAAATGAAAAAATTATTTGCTGAAAAAAGGATGATTGTTGAAAATTTTGCTGAGAAAATTCATGGAGCAAAAGTTTTGAGGGATGAATGATGATCCAACAGTTTTTCTGTCTCCCAGAACTTAGGTGAGCTTCATCATAAAATGTCGCCATTCTGGGGGGCAAGAGATGGAATAACTAACGATTTTTTGAGCTGTATAAAGAGTATTGAGCCTAGTTGGTGATGAGTTTGAGGCAAGGGTATACTGCACCATAAAGTGGGTCATCCCATGCTTAAGGGCTTATGACTGTAGGGCTGCTTAAAGTCTGAAAAATGAAAAGAAAAACCCCCTTGAAAATATGTTTTGAATGTTTGATAATAGAGCTAGGCTGTCGTAAGTTCTCAGAATTGAGTTAAAAGTGGTGATTATTTGTCCATGCCGGAGGAATCATTTTGCTGCAACAGAGCTCGGTTTTGCAGAGTGCTCAGGTAAAGGTCTAAGTAGTGTTGGACTGTCTGGTTGGATTAAGCTATTCTTTGTCTAATGTTTTGAATTCTTGAAGGAAGGTTGGTTAGTATTGCTCGGGACGCGCAATAGTTCAAGTTTGGGGGTGTGATAACTATCCAAAAGGTAGTTATTTAGGCCTCATTTATATAAGGATTTGTGTGTCTTTTGTGCTTAATAGGGTTGGTTTTAGATATATATTATATGTTTTAACCCATTTGGAAGAATGGAAGCCTTGGAAATTACTTTATGCAAATTATGCTGCTGTGGGACTTGAGGAAGCAAATTCTGTGCTGCAGCAAAACTGGGAACATAACTGCCACATCACAACTCGTTAGCCAACTTCATGAACCGACTTCTGTTGAGTTATTTTCGGGATAAAGGAGCAAGGAGAGCCCTACACGTGTCCAAGTTGACCTAATTGAAGTCTTCTATCCTTCTATAAAAGGAAGTAGCCGTCCAAGTCAAAAGGAATTCCAACTCTCCTTGGAAGCCGAATAGTATAGAGAGATTCGAGATTACCAAGAACACCATCATCTGCAAGCTGATTAAGGAGATTATTATTTTCTTTATTATCTTGTGATTATGGACATGCCTACTCAGATTGTAATTCGTGTTTCCATGCTTATTATGAACTAAGTAGCTTTAGGCGTTGGTTAAGTAATATGTAGTTGTCGTGCTTCATCTCTAATAATATATTGATTACTGCAACTTGATTAATTGTTGTGCTTATTCTTATTTTATGCTCGTCTGGCCAGCCGGTGTGAATACCTCTCTCTAGTTTCAAGGATGATTTAGAGAGTGTGTGGCAATTAACCACACTACGATCATTGTGTATTGGTGAACGTCAGTGACTGAGATAGGGATAACTAATTGCCTAGTGCTTGATCGGTCGTTCTTCATTGGGGTTGAAACACATTCCAAAAGATCCGGAGTTCCGGGAGGAATCCGCTAATAATACTGCGAGAGTTTGCATGATCAATAATATTGCTAGAGCATCTTTTAAAACAATTACTAAACTTAACCAGCGCCTGTCTCTAATCTGTCTGCCTATTTGTTTACTTGTTGTTTTGTCATTTATTTTGCTTCAACATAATTCTTATAAAACCAATCATTTTTATTACCTTGAAACCATTAAAAGATTTATACAAAATAGATAGAGTGGAAGCTAGTTCAGACCTTGGATTGACAAATACTTATTACTTGTTGCGGACTGTGTATACTTGCACAAGAATTCTAAAGTCTTTTTATACCACATTTTTACTCACTCTAGGAACCCAACAGTGTCCAAGTAACAACCTAAAAGGTCTATAGTATAGGGATAAGGTTGGGTACCTTATCATTGTGACACTATGTGATACGACCCACCTTGTATTCGATACAGATGCAATGATCCAAAGCATCCATGTAGGAGACATGCGGGTGGGGGTATCCTATGCAATGAGTTTGCATAAGATCGGACCACGAAATAACAACCACTAGATGTAACGTCGTTAACTAGTTTAGGTTTCTATTTCAATAGGATAACCTAGGTAACTCAATCTCAATCCTGAGTCTGTTATGAACCCCTTTTTCAAGAGGGATTGTCCTTAGATTTGTATGGGTGAGAGTGGCCAGTTCGCTGACTCAATAATGCTACCATTTCAGGGGCAAGGCCGAATGGGGGCTGGGAACATAATAGTACAAGATTGAATTCACTCCTTCCCCTATTGGGGTAAGTAAATGTGTGTTCCCTTAAGGGCTGATTTCAGGGCTTGGACAAAGGCGCACCGTCCTCTCCTGGCTTGAGAGGAACTCCTGTTTAGTGGTTGGACCCTAAACAACTTGTTCATTAAAGGGATCAGTGGTACTTAAGGAACCAGAGGTAAGCCAGGGGTAAAACGGTAATTTGACCCAACTGGTGTTACGAACACACGTGAAGGATTGACTTACTACTTGGTCGATATCTGTGGACACAAAAATATTCTACAGGGAGAAGAGTGCAGGTGTGGGTCCTTAGTGGAGTGACCCACAGTTAACGAATGTTGACTAAACTTGGTTAATGAGTTTGGCAAATTAGTCTTGTATCGTTGGAGCTTCTAATCTGTAGGTCCATTAGGTCCCACTGGTAGCTCGTAAAGAGACTTGAGGCAATTAAATATAAATTGTAAATTGAAAGTGTTTAATTTATTTAGGGAATCGTATAATGTATATTGATGCATTATAATATAATTTTTGAATTAATTTCAAAAATTAATTCTTGAGAGAAAATATTGGAAAGAGTTCAAATAAATTTAATATGAATTGGATTCATATTAATTTTAATTTTAATAAAATCCCTAAGATTAAATATATAATATTTAATTGGATAAATTAATTAAATATGGAATTAATTATTTATTTATTAAAATTAGAGACATTTTCTTATTAGGAAATAAAATATTTGAAAGAGTTCAAATAAATTTAATATGAATTGGATTCATATTAATTTTAATTTTAATAAAATCCCTAAGATTAAATATATGATATTTAATTAGGGAAATTAATTAATTATGGAATGAATTAATTATTTATTAAAATTAGAGACATTTTCCTATTAGGAAAAGGTCTTAGCCTTTACCTATAAATAGGACCCTTGGGGTGGGGTGAAAGACATCTCATTCATTCTTTTACTCTCAGAGAAATCCCCTCAAGGCTTCCTCTAGACTCCCACTAGTCTCCTGCCTCTAGAAGTCTCAGAGTCATACCGGTGTAGCCATAGTGGTGGTGTTCGCACTAGTTCGTGATTAATTCACAAGCAGTTGGTGAATTTAATCAGAGTCGTCAACAAGAGTAAGTAATTTGTTACTTTATAAATTAGATTTAGATCTAATATTTTTGTATGCTTAGCCTTAATATATATTTAGAATACTTCTAATATTATTGCCAATGTATTGGTATTTTAGATTAAACAAAATTAATCACGAATCGGTCCCAATCACGCTTTCGCTTTATGGAATTACGGAATTCCAATCCTTCAACAATCAACGCCGAAGGGGGAAACTCGAACACCACCTGAGCACGAGGGATAAGAAAAGTCATGGTTGTCGGGTTCGACACCAAAATCACACAAGAACCAAGTCGTGGGTCTACTCTGCTCGTGCCCGTGTGATGCTCGCTGAAGGGGGAGAGAAACTGACCTTCTACTCGCGGGTTCGCATAAACAACTCGAGAAGTTGGGAGAATCCAAGACCCACGCTACAACAATCAACGAAAACACGAGAGGGAGGTGGAATGAACGTCGATGCAGTTGTCGGATTCTGAGAGAGAGATAAAGAAAGGACGAGGGAGACGGTGGCTTGAGGCAGAGACGATGCGCGGGAAGATGTCGGCGAATGCAAATGAAAGGAGAGGGAAGACGGCTGCCGACGAGATTGAAACACAGAAAAAAGGAAGGGGCGACGACTGAAGAAAAATCGCAGGGGGGGTTCTTGCGTGTGAGAGGGCTGAAGGGAGGGAAAGAAAGAATTTAGGGTTTTTCTTTTCTTTTCTTCTATTCCTTTATTTCCATTTTCTTTTCTTTTAAACAAAACCCTAAAAAGAAAACCCAATTCAAATTGGAATTAGATCTTATCTAGGATTTTATCTAAAAACCAAAACTTAATTCTTGAAAGATTTGGAATAGAAAATAACGTAATTGATTTGGGATTTGGGTCTTTTGAGATTTAAAATAAATATAAAATATTAATCGTCCAAACTTTAGGAAATTAAAGATTTAATTAAAAACTATTTTTCCTAAATTATAACAATTTAACTTAACGACCCAAGGCTAAACTTAAATTCTAATTTTTTTCAAATTAGAATAAAAACACTCAACAGATACCATAATGGTTTGATTTTGAAACGCGGGGCGTTACAACTTTTGCACCGAGCATGAATCCCTATTCACGTATATTGTATTTAATTCATATTTAAATACTTTTCACTCTCAATTAATAGTTTAATCTTTAATTAAACTATTGTGTCAATAATATCATATATAATTGACACTAATTCCCTTTCCCGAATTTGAACGATTCAAACTTTCCTATCTTATTGTTCTAAGCTTTATTTCGACGTGAGCTAGCACGGGGACCTAATGGGCCTACAGATCATGGGCTCCAACGATTCGAGGTTAACCGACTAATCTCATTAACCAAGCTAACCAACATTCGTTAACTACTGGGACATTCCACTATAGCCCAGTAGCTGCACTCCCCTCACCGTAGATATGTTTCCGTCCACTTGATATAACCATGATTAGTAAGTCGATCCTTCACAGGTTGTTCGTAGCTATAGCCAGGTCAAATGTCCATTTTACCCCTATAGTACTTCTTGTTCCTTAAGTTTCACTGATCCTTTAATGAACAATTGGTTCGTGGTCCAACCACCAAACTGAGTACCTCTAGGGCCAATGAGAGGGTGGGGCCCATTGTTCAAGTCTTGGAGTCAATACTTAAGGGAACAACCTCTCTACTATCCCTGAATTGGGTAGGAGTGAATTTTGTCTTGTAAGACTATGTCCCTCGCTATCTATCTGGTCTTACCCCCCAAATGGTAGGCTTATCGAGTCGGCGATGTCTGACCACTCTCACCCATGCAGATGAAAGGATAATCCCGAATAAACAGAAGTTCATAGTTAGCTCAGGATTAAGATCGAGTTACCTAGGTCATCTTATGAAATAGTCAGTTTCGACAGTAAACGGCGTTATAAACTGAAAGTAACTTATTTCGCGGTTCGGTCTTATGCAAACTCATTGCATAGGATGCCCCCACTCACATGTCTCCACATGAACGATTCAGGATCTCATCGTTTGTACTCGATACACTACTACAAATTTGACCTTTATTGACGCTTGTGTAAAAAAAGCGACAATAAAAGTATCATTTTGTACTTTAAAATAAATTATTAATAAATAAATAGGTATATTGATGGTTTTATGGTGTCAATAAATGATATGGTTTATGTTGACAGACAAAAAGCGTCAATAAATGTGATAAAAAGCTTAATTTGCGTAGATTTTCGTCCAACTCCGCCTTTTCACACAGTTGACGGACAAAAATCATCAATAAAAAGGGTTTTGTTGACAGTTTGTATTGACGCTTATTAGCTGTCAATGAAAACCACATTCATTGACGACTAATAAGCGTCAACAAACCTTACTATATTGACGGGAAAATAACGTCAAGAAAATATAAAAAAAGTGTGCATTATATAGAGGATTTCTTGACGGGCATTAAACGTCAACAAAACATGTTCTTATGGGGAGATTTGATGATGGTCATTGCCCGTCACGAATGGTCTTTTAAAAGTGGCATTTTCCCGCTTAAGTGAAACGACGTCGTTTCACTTTTTTTTTGGCATTTCTTCTACAAATTTGGTATTTATCGATGCATACCCTTTTTATTTAGTTGATGTTTGTGACAAAAAAGACGTCAATAAATCTTTCATTTTTCAACTTAAAACAAATTGTTATTTAAAAATACATGTATTGACGGGTATAAAATGTCAATAAATATTCCAAAGCCATAACTTAAATTTTCTAAAATTTAATGATTATCCATAAACAAATATTCCAAAACTCCTCTTTAAATCATCAATTAATCAACATTTCAAGCAGGAAAGGTTTTTTTTTTGTTCTCATAAAGTAATTAATCAATATTTTTCTATAATGCTCTATGTTCTAAAAGTGGGTTAATTTTAGATCATTTGAGTTTATTACTAAAGTTTTAATCTAGAATTTCAGTTGAGCCACTAAAGTTAATGAATTAAATTTCTTAAAATTTTGGGAAAATGAGATTTTTATTTAAATCTTTGATTCCAAGTTTTGGAAATTTAATTTTAATGATTAATTCCAAAGTCAAGAAAAGACTCAAATGTGATTACATTGGGTTTTAAAGAAAGTCTTAGAATTGTGTGCTTGAATTGTGGATGAATTTGGATTGTGTGCTTTGATGGTATTTTATGTTTAAATTTCAGAAACTCGAGCCAAGAAGCAAAACCGGAGTTTTTGAGAGATTATGGATGAATTTGGAGGCTTTTGGAGCAATTTGAAGAATTCCATTGAAGACCCAAGCCAAAAGCCCACGAAAAAAGCATTGGAAGCCCAAAATTGAAGTCGAAAAAACTTGATGTGCAATTTGCTTACCGCAAGTGTACGGGTCAAGTAATAATATAGTGTTTTCGTGTAAAACGAGTGTCGTCCTCTGGATTGGTTTTCTAGCAAATTATGTATCGTAAATACTTTTGTTCAATTTTATTTAGGGAGCAAAACTCAATGATAAAAGATAAATCTAAAGACAAAAAGCATAAAATAAAAGTGGAGACTCAAATGGAAAGATTCTTAGGGAATTGATTTCATTGATTAATAATGAGGATTGATTAATAGGAATGAATTGACTGTGCAATTATTCTACAAGCCAAGGAAACTTTTATCACGATTACCTCTCCCGAGTATAATTGATTCTCATGCATATAAACTAACTTGATATCCCTATCTAAGTTCATTAACATGCAAGGCATTATTCGGTTCGGTCCTTGTTATGCTTCTAAAGATATTCCAAATCCCGTCACAAACTTAGAATTTCTACTCTAGTCATGCAATTAAACAAGGTAAGTCTTAGGCCAAATCCTCTCTCCCGAGTTAGATTCAACACTTAAATCATTCAATTAGTGATCAAGTAATTGAAAGCATTAAACAAAAAATTGCATGCATAGAATAAAAACACATTCATACCAAAAATTAATCCAACAAACTTAAACAATTACATCAATCCCTAAGACAAACAACTAGCAATTCATAGTCTTTAAACCATAAACACTAATTGAAAGAAAATCCATAAAAACTACAAGAGTTAAGGGAAAGAAAAGGGAAAACTCGAATCCGTCGAAACCGGCACGTCCCCGTCACGATCTCCACGTCTTCTCGTTTGATTCCCGCTCCTTGGCCTTGCCTTTAGCTCCCACAAAAGGTCTCTAGTCGAAATTAGGGCTAAAATCTAACCAATTGGCCTCCTCAATCCGTAGCTGAAAAGAGGAATTTATAGAAAATTTGCGGGTAGCGTCGCGACGCTGGGTACATAGCGGCGCGGCGCTGTCACAACGTCTCGACGCTAAGGAGATAGCGTCTCGACGCTGTCTCTATTGCCGCCCAATTCAGAAAAGGAAAGGCAGCGTCGAGACGCTCCAAGAGCAGCGTCCCGACGCTGGCCTACGGATGGCTCTCTTTTGACTTCTTCTTGGTTGAATCTTTTCCATTCTTTAGCCAATTTTCATGTCCCAAACACGTATTTAGCTCCAATTTCTCGATTTAACTCCGAAACATGATTCCTACAAAAAGAACATAAAATGCATAATTTTGGCCAATTAAATATAAAAGACTAGCTTAATTAATTAGGGAAACATAGCTAGCTATGCTTGCTATCAAATACCCCCAAACTTAAGCTTTTGCTAGTCCTCGAGCAAACTACAAATCAAACATACAGTAGAAGAATTGATGCAACAATCATGACTCAGTCCTCCAGGCTCAAAAGTCAATAGTCAAGCAAGCAAGAGACATGCACATAAGGAACAATGAGGGAGACAAATTAAAATTTTTCCAAAATTAACTTGCACAAGCGAGATCTAACTCAACAAGATCAGACTCTACTAGCTCGGGATTGGATTATTAAACCCTCAGCCCATCTTCCCTCTACACTGGCACTAAGGCTTCAATAATGAGTTAATGGAACAAATTAGATTGTTTTCCTCCAAACTTAGGTGCTTATAATTAACAATTAAATTAAGCATGTATATGTGGCACTAGCTTTCACACACCCATTGCAGGGACCCTTAACCTGAGTTTTCTCTGGTTGGCCTAACTGATCACAACAGGGGTAGCTCTTTTTGCCTAAACTTTATTAATCATTGCATATTGCGCGCATAAGTCATGACTTCTTTTTTTTTCAACAATAACAACAAGAATGATTTTTCGTTATGAACATGATAAGCAGATATTCTTTTCTTTTCTCCTAAGCAAGATCAAACATGCTAATTTGCAAAAAATTAACTCTTTAGCTCTACCCTACACCTATCGAGGTGACAACAAGCATATGAACCCAATAATTCGCTCCTAAGCATTCAAATCCAAATCTAGCCAAGACAGATACTCTACTCATGCAAGCCATCTCCTAGAAAAATTTTAAAAAAGTCTCCCTTTTTTGGGCACTTATGCTTACATCTCATCACAAGCTTGAAAATTGACAAGAAAGCCTATCCTAGGACATCATAATCATGCAAAAGTAGCATCCAGAAAACAACCATATGCATAATTCAAAGAAAGCTCAAAACTATAGCCCGAACTCAGATGCTCAAGGGCTCCACAAACATGCTAATCCACCCCCAAACTTAAAATATGCATTGTCCTCAATGTATAAATCAATAAAGCATAATCAATCATGAGAAAAATAAAAGAGGAGGAGGAGTGAACGATACTGCTTTGGAATGATGACCTTTTCATGAATGCTTGGCAAAGACAAGAGCACGGGAACTCCTACAAAACAAAAACAACAAGACATAAAAAACAATAACAAAGTAACTTGGGTTGCCTCCCATAAGCGCTTGTTTATCGTCTTTAGCTCGACGTGCTCGTGCAGTCTGTCAAGGCACATAAAAATTCTCGTATTTTTTTGGGCCCTTCTTCCTCGAATCAATATAACCAACGATCGCTAGCAAACTTACTAGCTTCTCATGGGCCCCTGAAGCAGAATTATTTTTGGTATTTTTGACTAAAATAAACATAAAAGGAGAAAGATAAAAATAAAGAGACTCTGACTCTAAAACTGACTCGTGAGAATAGAAAAAGGAATTATCAAAATATACAAAGGATGGAGAAGATAAAACAGACGAAGGCTTTTCAACTTCAAACTCTACCTCATGAACTTCCTCTGACACTACAAGCTCATTTTCTTTTTCTTCCTCACAAACATGTTCTTGAGAGGTGCTCCAACTCTCCAATTCATCCCCACTATTCATGCAACTCACCCCTAACTGCTCATCCTCATCAAGATCGAAAGAACTACGCTCATGAATGGGTGTCAATGAATCATCGGCCACATGACTCACTAGACAACTTATGGGAGTGGATCCCACCTCACTAACTTCCTGTGGAGCTTGAAGTCCTCTTATGATTTCATCAATTTTTAGACTCCTCGCTCTAGACTCCTCAATATAATTTTGAACTATGCTTTCCAAGGAAGAATTTTCATTTAAAGGGGTATAACTTGAAGATGAAAAATTGGAATATGGTGTTGAATAAAAAGCCATTCAAATCAATTAAAGCAACAATGATAATTAGGCTTTCAATCAAACAATAACCCAACAAGAACAAATGACAAAGACTCAAACAAAAAAAATCTAATATGGAAAAATCTAATTTAAATATGGAAAATATAATCTAGAAAAGGAAAGTACTATCTAATTAAGGAAAACAAGAAACAAATATGGAAAATTACAATTAAGGCAAAAGACTAATAAGGAAAAAAAATCTAAATAAAGAAAAAAAAATCAAGAAAATAACACAAAAAACAAATAAGGACAAGATTACACAACTAAAAGAAAAACTAAATTAGAAAAACAAATATGGAAAGAAAAACAAATAAGGAAAAAAATGCAATCAACCTAAAAAAGTAAAAATACACCCTAAATTAAGATCAAACAATTTTTTCACAATATCAATCTAGCTAAATGTGCCAATCCCCGGCAACGGCGCCAAAAACTTGATGTGCAATTTGTTTACCACAAGTGTACGGGTCAAGTAATAATATAGTGTTTTCGTGTAAAACGAGTGTCGTCCTCTGGATTGGTTTTCTAGCAAATTATGTATCGTAAATACTTTTGTACAATTTTATTTAGGGAGCAAAACTCAATGATAAAAGATAAATCTAAAGACAAAAAGCATAAAATAAAAGTGGAGACTCAAATGGAAAGATTCTTAGGGAATTGATTTCATTGATTAAGAATGAGGATTGATTAATAGGAATGAATTGACCGTGCAATTATTCTACAAGCCAAGGAAACTTTTATCACGATTACCTCTCCCGAGTATAATTGATTCTCATGCATATAAACTAACTTGATATCCCTATCTAAGTTCATTAACATGCAAGGCATTATTCGGTTCGGTCCTTGTTATGCTTCTAAAGATATTCCAAATCCCATCACAAACTTAGAATTTCTACTCTAGTCATGCAATTAAACAAGGTAAGTCTTAGGCCAAATCCTCTCTCCCGAGTTAGATTCAACACTTAAATCATTCAATTAGTGATCAAGTAATTGAAAGCATTAAACAAAAAATTGCATGCATAGAATAAAAACACATTCATACCAAAAATTAATCCAACAAACTTAAACAATTACATCAATCCCTAAGACAAACAACTAGCAATTCATAGTCTTTAAACCATAAACACTAATTGAAAGAAAAGCCATAAAAACTACAAGAGTTAAGGGAAAGAAAAGGGAAAACTCGAATCCGTCGAAACCGGCACGTCCCCGTCACGATCTCCACGTCTTCTCGCTTGATTCCCGCTCCTTGGCCTTGCCTTTAGCTCCCACAAAAGGTCTCTAGTCGAAATTAGGGCTAAAATCTAACCAATTGGCCTCCTCAATCCGTAGCTGAAAAAGAGGAATTTATAGAAAATTTGCGGGTAGCGTCGCGATGCTGTGTACATAGCGTCGCGACGCTGTCACAGCGTCTCGACGCTGTCTCTGTTGCCGCCCAATTCAGAAAAGGAAAGGCAGCGTCGAGACGCTCCAAGAGCAGCGTCCCGACGCTGGCCTACGGATGGCTCTCTTTTGACTTCTTCTTGGTTGAATCTTTTCCATTCTTTAGCCAATTTTCATGTCCCAAACACGTATTTAGCTCCAATTTCTCAATTTAACTCCGAAACATGATTCCTACAAAAAGAACATAAAATGCATAATTTTGGCCAATTAAATATAAAAGACTAGCTTAGTTAATTAGGGAAACATAGCTAGCTATGCTTGCTATCAAAGGGCCATTCTTGAAGTTGACATTCGAGGCCTAGCGTCTTGACGCTAGCCTTGGGCTTCTCGACGCTAGGCGAATTATGTAGAAAATTCTGAAACCAGGACAGCGTCGAGACACTGCGACGACTTGCGCTCCAAGCTGATGACGTAATAGCGTCGCAACGCTACCCCTGTTGGACAACTATAAATAGACCAATTTGCATTCAGATTAAGGGAGCCAATTTGAGGGTTTTCACCCTATTCTCGATTCAAGCCTAAATTTTGGGGTTTTGGGAGAGTTTTGGGAGCTTTGTTGAAGATTTTGGGAGCTCGGGTTCGATGGAGGTCGCGATGGGATCGAGGAGATCGACACTTTATGAGCAATTCTCTTCCCTTTTCCTTTACTTTTAGTTTGTAGAATAGTTGTGATTAGGAACTATTGGATTTTAGTGATTATGAATGGTTAGTTCCTAAATTCTGTGAGTATGATTTAGTTTGTTGAACCTTGCTGAATTAATGAATTGATTTGGTTTAATCGTCATTATCGTTCATTTGTGCATTTTGTCCTTAATGCTTTTAATCAACTAATCACTGATTAAATGAATTGTTACTAAGTGAAAACTCGACGGAGAGAAGCTTAGATTAGAACTGAATGCATGATTGACGTTTATTTACCCGAGTGTCACGAGATAGAATAAATAACGTTAGAGGTTGTATTGAAGGGTCATAATGCCATGCTAAGTAAATAAAGAGGAAACCGAAAGGAGGTTTGATAGCGAGCAGAGCTAGCTAGTTTTCCCTAATCTATTTAGCTAGTCTTTGATGATTTATTGGCCATTTTATTGTGCTTTATTGTTTATTTTGTAGGAAATGGTTGATTGGAGCTAAAGCGCATTATTGGAGTTAATCGGGTGCTCGGGACGCAAAAAGATGCAAAGGAATGAAAGAGAGTGAAAGAGAAAAAAAGTCAAAATAGGGTCAACTGCAGGCTAGCGTCGAGATGCTAGCTCTTAAGCGTCTTGACGCTAGCATTCCTTATCTGAATAGGCGCGAAACAGTCACAGCGTCTCGACGCTGCGACCTTAGCGTCTCGACGCTGGGTAAGTTCGATTCCAGAAACGCGCGTTTTAGAGGCAGCGTCGAGACGCTGTCTTGACAGCGTTTCGACGCTATGACGAAAAAAACATAATATAAGGTAACTTGCGGCTAGGTTTTGGGGGATTCTTTTTGGACACTTTTGGAGCCGTAAAACAAAGGAGAAAACAGAGAACTGAGGCTGAACAAAGTAGATCAAGGTGGAAATCAACTCATTGTTCGTGGGGATCGTGACTGGGACGTTCGGTCTCGACCTACATTGAGTTTTTCCTTTCCTTTTCCCTTTCTCTAGCTAGATTTTATGGTTTTGTCATGTTTAGTTGAGCTTGTAATACCATTCATGAGTAGCTAAACTTGTGCTTAGGGATTGATGTAATTTATTTAGTTTATGGATTGGTTTATGGTTTAAGTAGTGCAATGGTTATTATGTATGCAATCTTGATTTAATGCTTTCAATTAATTGGCCATTCGGAAGAGGGGATTAAACGTAGACTTACTCAAGATTGCATGACTAAAGTTTATTTTCTAATTCGTGACGGGTTTTAGATTAACTTTAGAATCGGTCAAAAGAACTCATTGCCTTGGATGTTAATAAACTTAGGTAGGGATATCAAGTTGGTTAATTTGCATGAGAATCAATTATACTCGGGAGAGGTAGTTGTGATTAAAGGTTCTTAGGCTCATAATTTCATTGTGCATAATAACTTATTCCTTAAAATCAATCCTAGACTAAATTGGTGAAATCAATTCCCTAAGTATTCTTCCAATTGAATTTCCACTTTTTAGTTGTTTTGATTTAGTTTTCGATCTATGACTCATTACTTTGTGTTCCCTAGATAAAATTGAGCAAGATAATTCACAATACTTGATTTAGCTTAAACATCCAATCCAGAGGACGACACTCGTTTATACGAACACTTTATTATTACTTGACCTGTGCGCTTGCGGTAAGGAAAATTCCACATCAAGGTTCTTTATTAAAAGGCATGAGATAGGAGGAAACCGACAGGAGAGTCCTTGATATTAAGCTTCTAGACTTATGAATTGAATGATTAATTAATCCTAATTAGTTAATTAACTAAGCAATTAAAGGTCCAATTAATGAACTGTGCATCGCCCCTTGCCCATTTGTACCCAAGGTGCACCGATGACTTATCAACGTATTGGCCCTTTCCTAGGCACCCAATACTTTCTTTCTAGACTCATCACACCGACCTTTGACCATTTGTACCCAAGGCCTCGATGCTCCTCTTATACCAATGGTGACATGCCACCCCTCAATTATTTGTACCCGAGGTGCACTGACATTCACCCAACTTGTCTTTCTTTCACATTTAGGTCTCTGACCTCTTTTTCACAACTAACTAGAATGCATATGCTCTGCAACATGCTTCTAGACTCATGTACTTAGCCCACCAAGCATATACGACAAACTCATGTACTATGCCCACCAAGCATATAGGACAAACTCATGTACTATGTCCACCAAGCATATACATACCACACCAAACTACGTAGAATGCATATGCCCTGCATCATGCTCATGTACTATGCCCACCAAGCATATACATACAAAAACATGCTCACTCCATGCATAACTCATGAACTCACTACAGAACTAGCATGCTTACAACCAAACATCATAAACAACGTTCATATATTTTAGAATCACATGTATATATACCATATAAGCAACTGAACAAGTATAAAACATATATAAAGCAAGAAAACAAACAACGTGCATCATGCAATCAAATAGACTCAACAGATAGGAACTACTTACCGAAAGCTTTAAATGCTCCTAAACTAAACGCGAAAAGCTCCTAAACCAATCTAGGCAAGCTCCCAACAAACTCAAAGCAAGCTTGAAGGCTAGCTCAACGACTTGGAGCAGTCTAATTCCTAAGACAAAACATTCGGGCATTAGGAACTCATCCAGGATTCTTGAAACAAGATTGAAGGAGTTCGAGAGCAGCAACACTTACTAGACTTTGCCAAATAGAGCCAATACCTTGTTGGAACTTACCCAAATAAGCTCCAAACGGACTGAATCAAATTGAATGCTTGCTGGAAATTACTTATCAGCACCAAGCTCCTTTGAATACGCGCTACCTGGGGTTCATATTGAGTTAAAACTGAAACGAACAGCACCTAAACGACCTTGAAGCTTGTTGCTCAATGATCGAGAGGCTCCATAAACGACGATCTAAAGCCGTTGGACCAAGAGCACTTCAATTCAAGGTCACTCGGAGTGTGGGTATTTGACAAAAACCAAGTTTTAGCCCAAAATGTTGTCGTTAAGCATTCAAAGAAGTTTAAACCTGTAAATTCATAATCGATAAAGATTTAAAGTCCTAAAATGAATGGGCATTGCTAGAACTTGCGAACAACAACAAAGAATCGAGATTACCAAATTGATCACCAAGCTTTTATTGTTGGAAACTCGCTGAATATGTGTGGATTTGATCATCGAAGAAGAGAGGATGTGAGGGAGAGAGATTCCAGGCAAGAAGGGGATGCAATTGTTGGGTTTTATGCCCTAAAACTCGTAGATAGTAAATGAAAAAAAAATTAATCGATCTCAATAAAGCGTTATTTGAGTAATTCAGTAATTTGGTTATTGAATAATCGAGTTTGCATTAATAAACCCTAAATCCAATAAACTAAGATCCAAGGTTGTTTAAATGAAACTTGGACTAGTATGTGGGGACATATGGGGATTAGTGTCTGATAACTGCCCAAAAGGTAGTTATTTAGGCCTCATTTATATAAGGATTTGTGTGTCTTTTGTGCTTAATAGGGTTGGTTTTAGATATATATTATATGTTTTAACCCATTTGGAAGAATGGAAGCCTTGGAAATTACTTTATGCAGATTATGCTGCTGGGCGACTTGAGGAAGCAAATTCTGTGATGCAGCAAAACTGGGAACAAAACTGCCACATCACATCTCGTTAGCCAACTTCATGAACCGACTTCTGTTGAGTTATTTTCGGGATAAAGGAGCAAGGAGAGCCCTACACGTGTCCAAGTTGACCTAATTGAAGTCTCCTATCCTTCTATAAAAGGAACAAGCCGTCCAAGTCAAAAGGAATTCCAACTTTCCTTGGAAGCCGAATAGTATAGAGAGATTGGAGATTACCAAGAACACCATCATCTGCAAGTTGATTAAGGAGATTATTATTTTCTTTATTATCTTGTGATTATGGACATGCCTACTCAGATTGTAATTCGTGTTTCCATGCTTATTATGAACTAAGTAGCTTTAGGCGTTGGTTAAGTAATATGTAGTTGTCGTGCTTCATCTCTAATAATATATTGATTATTGCAACTTGATTAATTTTTGTGCTTATTCTTATTTTATGCCCGTCTGGCCAGCCAGTGTGAATACCTCTCTCTAGTTTCAGGGATGATTTAGAGAGTGTGTGGCAATTAACCACACTACGATCATTGTGTATTGGTGAACGCCAGTGACTGCGCTAGGGATAGCCAGTTGCCTAGTGCTTGATCGGTCGTTCGTCATTGGGGTTGAAACACATTCCAAAAGATCCGGAGTTCCGGGAGGAATCCGCTAATAATACGACGAGAGTTTGCATGATCAATAATATTGCTAGAGCATCTTTTAAAACAATTACTGATGTGCAAATTGCTTACCGCGAGTGTACGGGTCAAGTAATAATATAGTGATTTTGCAATCGAATGTCGTCCTCTGGATTGGTGTCTAGCCAAATTGTAATTATCGAAGATACTTTTGACCAATTTTATTTAGGGAATCAAATTGAATGAGATTATGAATTAATCAAATACAAAACTAAAGTAAAAAGTTACAATCTAATGGGAAAAATTGGTCTTAGGGATTTGATTTCACCAATTGGAGTTATGGATTAATAAACTAATTAACAAATACTATGATTCATAAATCTTGGCAACAAAAATCACACATATCTCTCCCGAGCATACATGATTCTCCCACATGCAATTGAACCCGATATCCCTATCTAAATCCAATAAACATACAAGGCAATAAGGCTAACCTTTATAACAATTTCTAGAATTAACCTTAATCTCCCGATTTTTTAGCTAAATTCTAGTTATGCATACGGAATACTAATTTAAATCCTCTCTCCCGAGTTAGATTCAAATGTAAACATCAATCAATTTATGGCCAGTAAATCGAAAGCATTAAGAATACAACATATGCATAAATGAAATCAATAGCATAAAATCAGTAAATCAATCCATAACGTGCCCAACGGCTACATCAATCCCTAAGAATTAAAGCCTAGCTACTCATACACAACGTTACAATATAGCGAGAGTCTAAAACAGCCATCAAAACTAACTAAAGGAAGGGAAAAGAGAAATAGACTCGTTGTAGGCCAAGACCAAACGTCCCTGTCACGATCCCCACGAACAATGGGTTGATTTCCAACTCGTCCCCTTTGCTTCAGCTCAAGTATCCCTCCATTCTGTCCTATTGTCGGCTCCAAAAGTCCCCAAATCGAAGTCCCCACAAACCTAGCCGAAAAGAAGCTTATATAGCAGATTTTTCGTCTTAGCGTCGAGACGCTACCTTCAAAACACTCGTTTCAGTAAGCGAAATAACACAACGTCGAGAAGCTAAGGTCGCAGCGTCTCAACGCTTTGACCTTTACGCGCCTACTCAGATATGGAATGTGAGCGTCGAGACGCTCAAGAGCTAGCGTCTCGACGCCAGCCTGCTGTTGACTTGATGTTTGACTTTTTTTCTCTTTTACTCTTTTCATTCCTTTGCATCTTTTCACATCCCGAGCACCCAATTAACTCTTATATTGCATTATAGCTCCAATCCACCATTTCCTACAAAATACACAATAAAGCACAATAAAATGACCCAAACATCATAAAAGACTAGCTAAATTAAATAAGTAAAAGTAGCTAGCTATGCTCGCTATCAAATACCCCCAAACTTAAGCTTTTGCTAGTCCTCGAGCAAACTACAAATCAAACATACAATGGAAGAATGGATGCAACAATCATAACTCAATCCTCAAGGATCAAAAGTCAATAGTCAACACTACTACAAAAACAACCTTTAATGACAGACAGAAAAAAGGGGGCGGAACCTTTAATGACAGACGGAAAACGCGCGCCACTTTTAATGTCGGACGCGCGTTTTTCCGTAAAAACAGACTTTTAATGACGGGCATTGCCCGTCATTAAAAACCCCCTTTAATGGCGGGCAATGCCCGCCATTAAAAGTCCCTTTTTATTTTTTTTTTAACTTTTGAAAAAGTAAAAAGTAAGCTGCATTTCTCTCTCCCCGAAGGCACCTCAACCCTAGCTCCCTTCTTGTACTCTCAACCGCCGCAAGACTCTCCTTCTTCATTGTTCTTCTTCAACGCCGCCGCAACCCTCTCCCTTCCTCGTTGTTCTTCTTCAACGTCGCCGCAACCTCTCCCTGAAGGCACATCAACGACCATCGCACAGCTCTTCGTCCGCCGTTCGCCGCAGCAGGGTCTTCGTCCCCGCCGCAGCAGGTTCTTCGTCCGCCGTTCGCTTCTTCGTCCGTCGTTCGTCGCGTCTTCCCTTCTTCGTCCGCCGTTCGTCGGAGCTTTGCTTCTCCTCCACGACGGCGAACAAACCTCCACGACAGCAGCAAGGCAGCGACTAGCAGCGCGGGTCCGAAGGCGTCTGGACGTCGACTGGACTAAAAGTATCCGACTCACGGCGTTTCGACCAAAGGCGTCTGGACGGCGACTCGCAGCGTGGGTTTCACCTTCTTTATCAAGTAAAATCTCATTCTCTTTTATGTGTTATGGAATTAGAATGAGCCTTTAGATATGAATGGAGTAGGAAAGAAGAAGATGGCATTTTATGGTTGGAGTTTGTGAATGAATCCATTAAACTAAAATTCTTGGAAGCTTCTTAGCTTGAAATTGACTTGATTTTGTTTCACATTTGTGTTTCAATTGAATTATTTAGGTTAAGGATATTTTCCTTGAAGTTTAGGGGTGAACTTCACTATGTTTGTCTATTAAATTATAAAGTTTCTCGACCATATGAAAATTATATGGATTTACTTTTGTTCACACGGGTTCTTGTTTGGTTGTGGTTGGAATTCACTAGGAAGGAAAGTAGGAGATTTTCTAAAGTATTATGAAGAATTTTCTAAAGTATTTCTTAGCAATCATCTTAATCTAATTATTTTTAAAATGATTTTCAATTTGGTTGTTTTAGTTTCTGTTTTTAGTTGAGTTTAGGTGAAAGATGAGAAATATTTGGAAATTGTTGGTTTGTGTTGTTTTATAAGTTTAGTTGAGTTTGTTGGGGGGGGGGGGGGGTGTACTTGTGAGTTTATTAAGTTTTTGGTTTGATTTATTGGGGAGAAATACTTAAGTTTGTTTTGAAATGGTTTGTTTGAGTTTGTTTTTTTTGTGGGAAGTTGATGGATACTTAAGTTCTCTTGAAATTATTTGTTATAGTTCGTTATTTTCCTTAAGTTTAGTGGGAGAGGGGTTTAGGAATGCTTTAAGTATGATTTTGAAATTTGGTTGTTTTAGTTTATGTTTTTAGTTGAGTTTAGGTGGAAATTGAGAAATACTTGAATTAAGTTTTGAAATTGTTGGTGTTAGTTTATAAGTATAGTTGAGTTGTGGGTTGAGAAATACTTAGTTATGTTTTTAAATTGTTGGTTTGTGTTGTTTTATAAGTTTAGTTGAGTTTGTTGGGGAGGGGGGGTGTGTACTTGTGAGTTTTATTAAGTTTTTGGTTTGATTTATTGGGGAGAAATACTTAAGTTTGTTTTGAATTTGTTTGTTTGAGTTTGTTTTCGTGGGAAGTTGATGGATACTTAACTTATCTTGAAATTATGAGTTATAGTTCGTTATTTTGCTTGAGTTTAGTAGGAGAGGGGTTGAGAAATGCTTTTAAATTTGATTGTTTAGTTTATGTTTTTAGTTGAGTTTAGGTGGAAGTTGAGAAATACTTGAATTAAATTTTGAAATGGTTGGTGTTAGTTTGTAAGTATAGTTGAGTTGTTGGTTGAGAAATACTTTGTTATGTTTTTAAATTGTTTGTTTGTGTTATTTTATAGGTTTAGTTGAGTTTGTTGGGGAGGGGGGGGGTGTACTTGTGAGTTTTATTAAGTTTTTGGTTTGATTTATTGGGGAGAAATACTTAAGTTTGTTTTGAATTGGTTTGTTTGAGTTTCTTTTTTTTGTGGGAAGTTGATGGATACTTAAGTTCTCTTGAAATTATTTGTTATAGTTCGTTATTTTCCTTAAGTTTAGTGGGAGAGGGGTTTAGGAATGCTTTAAGTATGATTTTGAAATTTGGTTGTTTTAGTTTATGTTTTTAGTTGAGTTTAGGTGGAAATTGAGAAATACTTGAATTAAGTTTTGAAATTGTTGGTGTTAGTTTATAAGTATAGTTGAGTTGTGGGTTGAGAAATACTTAGTTATGTTTTTAAATTGTTGGTTTGTGTTGTTTTATAGGTTTAGTTGAGTTTGTTGGGGAGGGGGGTGTACTTGTGAGTTTTATTAAGTTTTTGGTTTGATTTATTGGGGAGAAATACTTAAGTTTGTTTTGAATTTGTTTGTTCGAGTTTTTTTTCGTGGGAAGTTGATGGATACTTAACTTATCTTGAAATTATGAGTTATAGTTCGTTATTTTGCTTGAGTTTAGTAGGAGAGGGGTTGAGAAATGCTTTTAAATTTGATTGTTTAGTTTATGTTTTTAGTTGAGTTTAGGTGGAAGTTGAGAAATACTTGAATTAAATTTTGAAATGGTTGGTGTTAGTTTGTAAGTATAGTTAAGTTGTTGGTTGAGAAATACTTTGTTATGTTTTTAAATTGTTTGTTTGTGTTATTTTATAGGTTTAGTTGAGTTTTTTGGGGAGGGGGGGGGTGTACTTGTGAGTTTTATTAAGTTTTTGGTTTGATTTATTGGGGAGAAATACTTAAGTTTGTTTTGAATTGGTTTGTTTGAGTTTGTTTTTTTTGTGGGAAGTTGATGGATACTTAAGTTCTCTTGAAATTATTAGTTATAGTTCGTTATTTTCCTTAAGTTTAGTGGGAGAGGGGTTTAGGAATGCTTTAAGTATGATTTTGAAATTTGGTTGTTTTAGTTTATGTTTTTAGTTGAGTTTAGGTGGAAATTGAGAAATACTTGAATTAAGTTTTGAAATTGTTGGTGTTAGTTTATAAGTATAGTTGAGTTGTGGGTTGAGAAATACTTAGTTATGTTTTTAAATTGTTGGTTTGTGTTGTTTTATAAGTTTAGTTGAGTTTGTTGGGGAGGGGGGGTGTGTACTTGTGAGTTTTATTAAGTTTTTGGTTTGATTTATTGGGGAGAAATACTTAAGTTTGTTTTGAATTTGTTTGTTTGAGTTTGTTTTCGTGGGAAGTTGATGGATACTTAACTTATCTTGAAATTATGAGTTATAGTTCGTTATTTCTCTTGAGTTTAGTAGGAGAGGGGTTGAGAAATGCTTTTAAATTTGATTGTTTAGTTTATGTTTTTAGTTGAGTTTAGGTGGAAGTTGAGAAATACTTGAATTAAATTTTGAAATGGTTGGTGTTAGTTTGTAAGTATAGTTGAGTTGTTGGTTGAGAAATACTTTGTTATGTTTTTAAATTGTTTGTTTGTGTTATTTTATAGGTTTAGTTGAGTTTGTTGGGGAGGGGGGGGGTGTACTTGTGAGTTTTATTAAGTTTTTGGTTTGATTTATTGGGGAGAAATACTTAAGTTTGTTTTGAATTGGTTTGTTTGAGTTTCTTTTTTTTTGTGGGAAGTTGATGGATACTTAAGTTCTCTTGAAATTATTTGTTATAGTTCGTTATTTTCCTTAAGTTTAGTGGGAGAGGGGTTTAGGAATGCTTTAAGTATGATTTTGAAATTTGGTTGTTTTAGTTTATGTTTTTAGTTGAGTTTAGGTGGAAATTGAGAAATACTTGAATTAAGTTTTGAAATTGTTGGTGTTAGTTTATAAGTATAGTTGAGTTGTGGGTTGAGAAATACTTAGTTATGTTTTTAAATTGTTGGTTTGTGTTGTTTTATAAGTTTAGTTGAGTTTGTTGGGGAGGGGGGGTGTGTACTTGTGAGTTTTATTAAGTTTTTGGTTTGATTTATTGGGGAGAAATACTTAAGTTTGTTTTGAATTTGTTTGTTTGAGTTTGTTTTCGTGGGAAGTTGATGGATACTTAACTTATCTTGAAATTATGAGTTATAGTTCGTTATTTCTCTTGAGTTTAGTAGGAGAGGGGTTGAGAAATGCTTTTAAATTTGATTGTTTAGTTTATGTTTTTAGTTGAGTTTAGGTGGAAGTTGAGAAATACTTGAATTAAATTTTGAAATGGTTGGTGTTAGTTTGTAAGTATAGTTGAGTTGTTGGTTGAGAAATACTTTGTTATGTTTTTAAATTGTTTGTTTGTGTTATTTTATAGGTTTAGTTGAGTTTGTTGGGGAGGGGGGGGGGTGTACTTGTGAGTTTATTAAGTTTTTGGTTTGATTTATTGGGGAGAAATACTTAAGTTTGTTTTGAATTGGTTTGTTTGAGTTTGTTTTTTTTTGTGGGAAGTTGATGGATACTTAAGTTCTCTTGAAATTATTTGTTATAGTTCGTTATTTTCCTTAAGTTTAGTGGGAGAGGGGTTTAGGAATGCTTTAAGTATGATTTTGAAATTTGGTTGTTTTAGTTTATGTTTTTAGTTGAGTTTAGGTGGAAATTGAGAAATACTTGAATTAAGTTTTGAAATTGTTGGTGTTAGTTTATAAGTATAGTTGAGTTGTGGGTTGAGAAATACTTAGTTATGTTTTTAAATTGTTGGTTTGTGTTGTTTTATAAGTTTAGTTGAGTTTGTTGGGGAGGGGGGGTGTACTTGTGAGTTTTATTAAGTTTTTGGTTTGATTTATTGGGGAGAAATACTTAAGTTTGTTTTGAATTTGTTTTTTTGAGTTTGTTTTCGTGGGAAGTTGATGGATACTTAACTTATCTTGAAATTATGAGTTATAGTTCGTTATTTTGCTTGAGTTTAGTGGGAGAGGGGTTGAGAAATGCTTTTAAATTTGATTGTTTAGTTTATGTTTTTAGTTGAGTTTATGTGGAAGTTGAGAAATACTTGAATTAAATTTTGAAATGGTTGGTGTTAGTTTGTAAGTATAGTTGAGTTGTTGGTTGAGAAATACTTTGTTATGTTTTTAAATGGTTGGTTTGTGTTATTTTATAGGTTTAGTTGAGTTTGTTGGGGAGGGGGGGGGGGTGTACTTGTGAGTTTTATTAAGTTTTTGGTTTGATTTATTTGGGAGAAATACTT
This sequence comes from Luffa acutangula, assembly GCA_036850905.1. Taxonomy (NCBI): domain Eukaryota; kingdom Viridiplantae; phylum Streptophyta; class Magnoliopsida; order Cucurbitales; family Cucurbitaceae; genus Luffa; species Luffa acutangula. The sequence goes on along the minus strand of CM072091.1, from coordinate 29,897,314 downwards.
AAGTTTGTTTTGAATTGGTTTGTTTGAGTTTGTTTTTTTTGTGGGAAGTTGATGGATACTTAAGTTCTCTTGAAATTATTTGTTATAGTTCGTTATTTTCCTTAAGTTTAGTGGGAGAGGGGTTTAGGAATGCTTTAAGTATGATTTTGAAATTTGGTTGTTTTAGTTTATGTTTTTAGTTGAGTTTAGGTGGAAATTGAGAAATACTTGAATTAAGTTTTGGAATTGTTGGTGTTAGTTTATAAGTATAGTTGAGTTGAGGGTTGAGAAATACTTAGTTATGTTTTTAAATTGTTGGTTTGTGTTGTTTTATAAGTTTAGTTGAGTTTGTTGGGGAGGGGGGGGGGGTGTACTTGTGAGTTTTATTAAGTTTTTGGTTTGATTTATTGGGGAGAAATACTTAAGTTTGTTTTGAATTTTTTTTTTTTTGAGTTTGTTTTCGTGGGAAGTTGATGGATACTTAACTTATCTTGAAATTATGAGTTATAGTTCGTTATTTTGCTTGAGTTTAGTAGGAGAGGGGTTGAGAAATGCTTTTAAATTTTATTGTTTAGTTTATGTTTTTAGTTGAGTTTAGGTGGAAGTTGAGAAATACTTGAATTAAATTTTGAAATGGTTGGTGTTAGTTTGTAAGTATAGTTGAGTTGTTGGTTGAGAAATACTTTGTTATGTTTTTAAATTGTTGGTTTGTGTTATTTTATAAGTTTAGTTGAGTTTGTTTGGGAGGGGGGGGTGTACTTGTGAGTTTTATTAAGTTTTTGGTTTGATTTATTGGGGAGAAATACTTAAGTTTGTTTTGAATTGGTTTGTTTGAGTTTGTTTTTTTTGTGGGAAGTTGATGGATACTTAAGTTCTCTTGAAATTATTTGTTATAGTTCGTTATTTTCCTTAAGTTTAGTGGGAGAGGGGTTTAGGAATGCTTTAAGTTTGATTTTGAAATTTGGTTGTTTTAGTTTATGTTTTTAGTTGAGTTTAGGTGGAAATTGAGAAATACTTGATTTAAGTTTTGAAATTGTTGGTGTTAGTTTATAAGTATAGTTGAGTTGAGGGTTGAGAAATACTTAGTTATGTTTTTAAATTGTTGGTTTGTGTTGTTTTATAAGTTTAGTTGAGTTTGTTGGGGAGGGGGGGGGGTGTACTTGTGAGTTTTATTAAGTTTTTGGTTTGATTTATTGGGGAGAAATACTTAAGTTTGTTTTGAATTTTTTTTTTTTAGTTTGTTTTCGTGGGAAGTTGATGGATACTTAACTTATCTTGAAATTATGAGTTATAGTTCGTTATTTTGCTTGAGTTTAGTGGGAGAGGGGTTGAGAAATGCTTTTAAATTTGATTGTTTAGTTTATGTTTTTAGTTGAGTTTAGGTGGAAGTTGAGAAATACTTGAATTAAATTTTGAAATGGTTGGTGTTAGTTTGTAAGTATAGTTGAGTTGTTGGTTGAGAAATACTTTGTTATGTTTTTAAATTGTTGGTTTGTGTTATTTTATAAGTTTAGTTGAGTTTGTTTGGGAGGGGGGGGGTGTACTTGTGAGTTTTATTAAGTTTTTGGTTTGATTTATTGGGGAGAAATACTTAAGTTTGTTTTGAATTGGTTTGTTTGAGTTTGTTTTTTTTGTGGGAAGTTGATGGATACTTAAGTTCTCTTGAAATTATTTGTTATAGTTCGTTATTTTCCTTAAGTTTAGTGGGAGAGGGGTTTAGGAATGCTTTAAGTATGATTTTGAAATTTGGTTGTTTTAGTTTATGTTTTTAGTTGAGTTTAGGTGGAAATTGAGAAATACTTGAATTAAGTTTTGAAATTGTTGGTGTTAGTTTATAAGTATAGTTGAGTTGTGGGTTGAGAAATACTTAGTTATGTTTTTAAATTGTTGGTTTGTGTTGTTTTATAAGTTTAGTTGAATTTGTTGGGGAGGGGGGGGGGGTGTACTTGTGAGTTTTATTAAGTTTTTGGTTTGATTTATTGGGGAGAAATACTTAAGTTTGTTTTGAATTTGTTTGTTTGAGTTTGTTTTCGTGGGAAGTTGATGAATACTTAACTTATCTTGAAATGATGAGTTATAGTTCGTTATTTTGCTTGAGTTTAGTGGGAGAGGGGTTGAGAAATGCTTTTAAATTTGATTGTTTAGTTTATGTTTTTAGTTGAGTTTAGGTGGAAGTTGAGAAATACTTGAATTAAATTTTGAAATGGTTGGTGTTAGTTTGTAAGTATAGTTGAGTTGTTGGTTGAGAAATACTTTGTTATGTTTTTTAATTGTTGGTTTGTGTTATTTTATAAGTTTAGTTGAGTTTGTTGGGGAGGGGGGGGTGTACTTGTGAGTTTTATTAAGTTTTTGGTTTTATTTATTGCGGAGAAATACTTAAGTTTGTTTTGAATTGGTTTGTTTGAGTTTGTTTTTTTTTTTTGTGGGAAGTTGATGGATACTTAAGTTCTCTTGAAATTATTTGTTATAGTTCGTTATTTTCCTTAAGTTTAGTGGGAGAGGGGTTTAGGAATGCTTTAAGTATGATTTTGAAATTTGGTTGTTTTAGTTTAAAGAATTTAGGAACTAACTATTCATAATCATTAAAATCCAATAGTTCCTAATCACAACTATTCTACAAACTAAAAGTAAGGGAAAAGGGAAGAGAATTGCTCATAAAGTGTAGATCTCCTCGATCCCATTGTGACCTCCATCGATCCCGAGCTCCCAAGATCTTCAACAAAGCTCCCAAAACTCTCCCAAAACCCCCCAAACTTAGGCTTGAATCGAGAATAGGGTGAAAACCTTCAAATTGGATCCCTTAATCTGAGTGCAAATTGGTCTATTTATAGTAGTCCAGCAGGGGTAGCGTTGCGATGATGATATCTCAGCATCGTGACTCTGTTATGTCATCAGCTTGGGGCGCAAGTCGTCGCAGTGTCTCGACGCTGTCCTGGTTTCAGAATTTTCTGCATAATTCGCCTAGCGTCATGAAGCCCAAGGTTAGCGTCGAGATGCTAGGACTCGGATGGCAACTTCAAGAATGGCCCTTAGACTTCAATTTTGGGCCTCCAATGCTATTTTCTGGGGCTTTTGTCTTGGGTCTTCAATGGAATTCTTCAAATTTCTCCAAAAGCCTCCAAATTCATCCATAATCTCTCAAAAACTCCGGTTTTGCTTCTTGGCTCGATTTTCTGAAATTTAAACATAAAATAGCATCAAAGCACACAATTCAAGCAAAAAACTAGCCAAAATTAATAGGAAATAGATAGTATTTATGCATGCTATCACACTCCCAAACTTAAACCTTTGCTAGTCCTGAGTAAAGCTAAGACCTTTGTGTATTGGTGAACGCAAGTGACCGAGCTAGGGATAGCCAGTTGCCTAGTGCTTGATCGGTCATACTTCATTGGGGTTGAAACACATTCCAAAAGATCCGGAGTTCCGGGAGGAATCCGCTAATAATACTGCGAGAGTTTGCATGATCAATAATATTGCTAGAGCATCTTTTAAAACAATTACTAAAACCTGATCAGCGCCTGTCTTTAATTTGTCTGCCTATTTGATTATTTTTTGTTCTATCATTTACTTTGCTTCGGCATTATTCTTACAAAACCCAATCATATTTACTACTTTGAAACCATTAGGAAGTTACACAAAATAGATAAAGTGAACTAATTCAGGGCTCGGATTGATAATATTACTTGCTGCAGTCTGTGTATACTTGCACAAGAATTCTAGAGTCTTTTATACCATATTTTTACTCACTTTAGGAACCCACAAAGTTTTTGGCGTCGTTGCCAGGGAACTGAATAAGTTTTTATCTGATTTGTTTTGTGTATGTGTTTTAGTGGTTTGGTGCTAGAACTTTTTTATTGTTTCTTTTGTTTTTGCAGGGGTGAGTTTGGTGCATAAGCGATCCGCCTGGGGTAAGGTTTGAGCTTGATCCAGAAATTGAAAGGACATTCAGGTTAAGAAGGAGAGAGCAGCGCAGAAACCAGATGGAGAATGTGTCGCGTCTTCCGGAGGCTCCTGAAGGTCCAACAAACCCCCAACAGAATCCGTTGCTGCAGCAAAACCCGCTGTTTGAGCAAAATGAGCAGCAAAATAATCAGGCTGAGAATCCTATCTTAATAGCGAACGATAGGACTAGAGCCATTCGAGCGTATGTTGTCCCAATGTTTAATGAGTTGAATCCAGGGATTGCACGTCCCCAAATCCAAGCGACGAATTTTGAAATGAAACCAGTAATGTTTCAGATGTTGCAAACCGTGGGGCAATTCCATGGTTTGTCATCTGAAGACCCTCATTTACATCTGAAGTCTTTTCTAGGAGTTAGTGATTCTTTTGTAATTCAAGGAGTGCCTAGAGATGCTCTTAGATTAACTTTGTTCCCGTATTCTCTTAGAGATGGAGCAAAGGCATGGTTAAACTCTTTTGCTCCAGGATCAATTAGGACATGGGATGAGTTAGCTGGAAAATTTTTGAGTAAATATTTCCCACCTAATAGAAATGCTAAATTAAGGAGTGAAATATTAGAGTTTAGGCAACTTGAAGATGAGACTCTTAGTGAGGCTTGGGAGAGATTTAAGGAGCTTTTGCGAAAGTGCCCTCACCATGGTTTACCTCATTGTATTCAAATGGAAACATTTTACAATGGTTTAAATGGAGTAACCCAAGGTATGGTCGATGCTTCGGCTGGAGGGACCCTTTTGGCAAAAACTTTTGATGAAGCTTATGAAATTTTAGAAAGAATATCTATTAATAGTTGTCAGTGGTCGGACGTTAGAGGCACAAATAAAAAGGTTAAAAGTGTGTTAGAGGTTGATGGTGTGTCTACCATTAGGGCTGATCTTGCTATGATTGCTAACGCTTTTAAGAATGTGACAGTGATTAGTCATCAACAGCCACCAGCTATGGAGCCTACCGTAGTGGTGAACCAAGTGGCAGAAGAAGCGTGTGTCTATTGTGGTGAAAATCACAACTACGAGTTTTGCCCCTGCAACCCAGCTTCTGTGTTTTTTGTAGGTAATCAGGGGAATAACGCTTATTCTAACTTTTATAATCCAGGTTGACGCAACCACCCAAATTTCTCATGGGGAGGTCAAGGAAATAATGTGCAAGCGCAACAAAAGGTAAACCAGCCAGGATTCGCTAAAGCACAGGTAATGCCCCAGCAAAACAAGTAGGTTTTGCCCCAGCAAAATTCAGGAAGTTCTCTCGAGGCGATGATGAAAGAATTTATGGCTCGTACAGATGCTGCTATTCAAAGTAATCAAGCTTCGATGAAAGCCCTGGAATTGCAAGTGGGTTAGTTGGCCAGTGAGCTGAAGGCACGACCTCAAGGGAAACTTCCCTCAGATACTGAACACCCTCGAAGGGAAGGTAAGGAGCAGGCAAAGGCAGTAACTCTTAGGAGTGGTAAGCCATTAGATGAGCCTAGTAAGACCCAGGATGTAAATAGAAATAGTGATAAAAATTTTGTTGTTGAGAGCGAGTTGGAGTCTGGTCAAGGTGCTGGAGGCAGCAATAAAAATGCTGGAGCATCTGGTTCTGTGCCAGATGTAGAACCACCTTATGTGCCGCCCCCACCTTATGTACCACCTCTACCTTTTCCACAAAGGCAAAAGCCTAAGAATCAGGATGGTCAATTTAAAACGTTTTTAGAGATTCTTAAGCAATTGCATATAAATATCCCTTTAGTAGAAGCTATTGAGCAAATGCCTAATTATGCTAAATTTCTTAAGGATATTTTAACTAAAAAGAAGAGGTTAGATGAGTTTGAAACTGTATCTCTTACTGAGGAGTGTAGTGCTATTCTTAAGAATGGGCTACCACCCAAGGCTAAGGATCCAGGGTCATTTACCATACCGGTATCTATAGGTGGAAAAGAATTAGGTAGAGCACTCTGTGATTTAGGTGCAAACATTAACCTAATGCCTCTTTCGGTCTATCGAAAGCTTGGTATAGGTGAAGCTCGGCCTACCACAGTCACACTCCAATTAGCTGATAGGTCTATCACATATCCAGAGGGTAAAATTGAGGATGTCTTAGTAAAAGTGGATAAATTCATATTTCCTGTTGATTTTATTATTTTAGATTATGAGGCTGATAAAGATGTCCCAATTATTCTAGGTCGTCCATTTTTCGCAACTGGTAGGGCGTTAATAGATGTTCAAAAAGGAGAGTTAACAATGAGAGTTTGTAATGAGGAAGTGAGATTTAATGTGTTTAAAGCCATGAAATATCCAGACGAAATAGAGGATTGCTCCTTCATTAGGATTCTGGAGAGCACAGTTATTGCGACAACAAAACATGATTTGGCTGATAAGCATTCGGAAAAGCATGGAGAGGTTAGTATTGAAGATTTAGAAGTTTGTTCTTTAGATAGGAAAAATGAAAAAGAGTTGTTTAGGTGTGAGGATGTTTTTGAGTCTTTAGATTTAGATAAAAGGAAGGCTCCTCCCTTAAAGCCATCCCTGATTGAGGCACCTACTTTAGATTTGAAGCCCTTGTCGGATCATCTAAAGTATGTGTATCTTTGGGAAGGCGAGACGTTGCCCATTATTGTTGCATCAGATTTAATGTCGGAGCATGAGGAGGCCTTAATAAAATTGTTGCAGCAATACCGCAAGGCTATAAGTTGGACATTGGCTTACATTCAGGGAATTAGCTCGTCTTTTTGTATGCACAAAATCACTCTAGAGGAGGGATCCTTTAAGAGTATTGAGCAACAAAGAAGGCTTAACCCTGCAATGAAAAAGGTTGTTAAAAAGGAGGTAATTAAATGGTTGGATGCTGGGATGATTTATCCAATTGCCGATAGAAATTGGGTAAGCCCTGTCCAATGTGTTCCTAAGAAAGGAGGTGTCACTGTGGTGAGCAATAAAAACAATGAGTTGATTCCAACCAGGACAGTAACTGGATGGAGGGTTTGCATGGACTACAGGAGGCTTAATAAAGCCACCCGTAAGGACCATTTCCCTCTACCATTTATTGACCAGATGTTGGATAGATTGGCTGGTCAGGCCCATTACTGTTTCTTAGATGGTTATTCTGGGTACAACCAGATTACAATTGCTCCTGAGGATCAGGAGAAAACCACGTTCACCTGCCTTTATGGGACTTTTGCTTTTAGGCGAATGCCTTTCGGCCTTTGCAATGCTCCAACAACATTTCAGCGGTGTATGCTAGCAATTTTTTCTGATATGATTGAGTCCACTGTTGAGGTATTTATGGACGATTTTTCAGTGTTTGGAGGGTCTTTTCAGTGTTGTTTAGAAAATTTAGGCAAGGTGTTAAAGAGATGTGAGGATACCCATCTAGTTCTTAATTGGGAAAAATGCCACTTCATGGTGAAGGAAGGCATAGTGTTAGGTCATAGGATTTCTAAGAATGGTCTAGAAGTTGATAGAGCAAAAATTGAGGTGATTGAAAGACTAGAGCCACCGAATTCAGTGAAGGGAATTCGGAGTTTTTTAGGTCATGCTGAATTTTATAGGAGGTTCATAAAGAATTTTTCCAAAATCAGTAAACCTCTTTGTAACTTATTGTGTACTGATCATGTTTTTGACTTTAATGCAGATTGTAGGAAGGCTTTTGAGACATTAAAGGCTGCTTTAATCTCAGCATCCATTTTTTGCGCACCTAACTGGAATTTACCATTTGAGGTAATGTGTGATGCAAGTGATGCCGCAGTAGGTGCGATGCTGGGGCAAAAGCATGGAAAATTCATCCATCTTATATATTATGCAAGTAGGGTTTTAAATGAAGCACAAGTCAACTACACAACTACTGAAAAGGAGTTGTTAGCTGTTGTGTTTGCTTTTGAGAAATTCCGGCCATATTTGGTTGGAACCAAAGTCACGGTGTTCACAGATCATGCAACAATAAGGTATTTAATGACTAAGAATGATGCAAAGCCTAGACTAGTTCGTTGGGTTTTATTATTGCAGGAGTTCGACTTGGAGATAAAGGATAAGAAGGGATCAGAAAATGTTATTGCAGATCACTTATCTCGTCTTGATCCATCATCATCTTTGCTGGAGCAATCTGCCATTTCCGATTCTTTTCCAGATGAACAATTATTTGCTGTTGAAGTAAAGGTAGTTAGGGATATCCCTTGGTATGCGGATATTGCCAACTTTTTGGTAAAGGGAGTCACCCCTATTGACATGGATTGGAGGCAGAGGAGAAAGGTTAAGCATGATGCAAAATTTTTCTATTGGGATGAGCCATTTATGTATAAGCAATGCTCTGACGGTATTATTCGTAGGTGTGTTTCAGGTGCTGAAGCAAAAGAAATCCTGGAACAATGTCACTCTTCGCCGTATGGAGGTCATTTCAGCGGTCAAAGGACAGCTATGAGGATTTTGCATTGTGGATTCTTCTGGTCCACCTTATTCAAAGATGTCCATTGGTTCTACAAGCAATGTGATGCTTGCCAAAGGAGAGAAAATTTAGGACCTAGAGATGAAATGTCTCTTACTTATATTTTAGAAGTTGAATTATTTGATGTATGGGGTATTGATTTTATGGGGCCATTTCCCCCTTCTAATGGCAATGTTTTTATCTTATTCACAGTTGATTACGTGTCCAAGTGGGTGGAAGCCATTGCATTCCATCAGAGTGATGCCAAGACAGTTGCAAGGTTTCTCCAATCGCACATCTTTGCGCGGTTTGGGACACCTAGAGCTCTAGTGAGTGATGAGGGTACACATTTTGTTAATAATATCTTAACTAAGCTTTTAGCTAAGTATGGAATTAAGCATAGGATAGCTACCCCTTATCACCCACAAGCAAATGCCCAAGCTGAAATTAGTAATAGGGAAATTAAATCGATTCTAGAGAAAGTAGTTCATCCATCTAGAAAGGATTGGTCTTTTAGGTTGGATGAAGCTCTTTGGGCTTATAGGACAACCTATAAGACTCCTCTAGGTATGTCTCCCTATAGGTTAGTATATGGGAAAGCTTGCCATTTACCATTGGAGCTAGAGCATAAAACGTTTTGGGCTTTGAAAAAGTTAAATTTTGATCTGAGTCGTGCAGGAGCAATAAGAATGCTGCAGCTTAACGAATTAGAGGAGTTTCGCCATTTTTCTTATGAGAATGCGAAAATGTATAAAGAAAAGACTAAGTTGTGGCATGACAAGAGAATAAAATCTAAAGAGTTTGTCAAGGGTCAAAAAGTCTTGCTTTATAATTCTAGATTAAAATTGTTTCCTGGAAAACTAAAATATAAATGGTCAGGACCATTTACTGTGTTTGAGGTTTTTCCCCATGGAGCATGTACTTTGCAGGATGAAAAAGATGGGAGAGTGTTCAAAGTGAATGGACAACGTGTGAAAAATTATTGGGGAGAGGAATTTCAGGCGAAATACCCTTCCCTAAAGTTAGTTGATTATTGAGAGAGCAGGATTTTTGCGGGAACATTTCACAGAGAAAATTTTTTGAGCTCCCAGTGTTATGTTGATTTTATTTTTATGATTTATTTTTAATTTCGATTAGGTTAGATTTGATTTTGCATGATTAGTTAAATTTTTATCTTTTAGTATTTGTTTATTTTTGGTCATTTAGATTTTATCTATTTCGTTTTTGAATTTGAATTGATTTGATTTTCGGGCTATTTAATTAGTTATTTGGATTATCTTTTCATTCGTTAGATTTTGTTTTATTTGGATTTTATCTTCAGTTATTTGAATTCTGTTTAGTTTAGGATTAATAAAGATTTTCTCTAATTAATTAGGCTTAAATAAAGGATTAGCTTTGATTTACTCGGTTAAATTTAAAAATTTAAATTTAAAAGATTTGGTTTTCTTGATTTGAAATTTAAATTCCGTATCCAAGATTTCTTAGGTTCAGAAGATTGTTGCGACAAAGATAAAGCTGGAGCAAATTTTCCGTAAGAATGGGAAGGATTTTAGTGTGAGTAATTATTTTTACCGTTGAGATTTTTGAATTTCTATGGGCAGGTGAATTGCAGGGATGCCGCCACATGTCATGCAGGGACAATCCAACGGTTTAGCCGTTGACAACATGCCGTTATTTCCTATAGATGATTGAAATTCCACGATTTTACCGTTAGGGATTTGATTTGCAAATTAAATGTGAACGGTAAACCCATTCAATACGGAGCAAATCTTTTCGGTTAGGATTTCAAATTGCTAGAGCCTTATTTATTTGCAGACTTTGGTAAGTTTCTCCTCACTTCGTCTTCTTGCTTCGATCTTGCCATCTACATTCTTTCTTTTCCTACTTCATTCTCTGTAAAACCCTTTGAACCTTCAATGGCGAAAACACGAGCGAGGAAAGAAAGAGAGAGGGAGAGTGAAGAGGAAATACCCGTTACCCCCGAAGTTCCAAAAGTAAAAACTAAGAAGAAAAGAACACCGGAGGAGAAAGAAGCTAAAAGAAGAAGACGACAACAGAGGGCGGAAGAACAGGAAAAAGTGACAGAGGATGAGGCTGCTGCAGTGGTTGAAGAAGACCTGCAAGAACCGCAAGAACAGACCCTAGGAGAGGCTGATCAGAGACTTGCGGATACAGATACGGCTCGAGAGGAAAATGTTGAGGAGAATCAAGAACAGCAGGTTGAGATGGTGATAGACGAGCAGGCAGACGTAGTGTCTGAAAGAGGAAACGAGCGGGACCAAGAAGCTCGTGTTGAGGTAATCATGCCCGAACCGCCGAAACGCCACCACATAAAGAGAAAGGTCGGTCGTATTCAGGTGATTCAGACTGATACCCCGTCACCACCATCAGCAGATTCTGAGAGAGAAAAGGCAGAGCGAGAGGAAAGAGAGAAGAAAGAAGCTGAGGACAAAGAAAGAGAAGAAACAGAGAAGAAGACTGAGGAAGAGCAGTTGCTCAAGCGCAGGGCAGAGAAGGGCAAAAATATTGTTGAAGCATCGGAAGAACACGAGGCGATAGAAGAACAGCAGGTTCCATTTGATCGTTTCATCAACAATTTTGCCAGAGCAAAATACGCTGAGCTTCTAAAAAGGGATTTCTTGTTCGAGCGCGGTTTCAGTGGTGATCTTCCACAGTTTCTGAGGACCGGTATTGCAGACCACGACTGGGAGCTGTTTTGTGCGAAGCCTGAATCTGTAAACGCACCGGTGGTGCGTGAATTTTATGCTAACATTGTTAAGGAGGATGGTTTCCAGGTAATTGTCCGAGGAGTCGAGGTGGATTCGAGTGCAAGTGCTATCAATGTACTGTACAACGTTCAAAACTTCCCCCATGCGGCGTATAATGAGATGGTTGTGGCGCCATCTGATGAGCAACTAAGTGAGGCTGTAAGGGAGGTAGGAATTGAAGGGGCACAGTGGCAGTTATCCAAGACTCAGAAGAGGAAATTCCAGGCGGCTTATTTGAAAAGGGAAGCGAACACATGGATGGGATTTATTAGACAGAAGATGCTTCCAACAACACATGACTCGACAATCTCCAGGGAACGGGTTCTCCTAGCTTTTGTCATCTTACGGTCTCTCAGTATTAACGTAGGGAGGATCATTGCGAATGAGATTTCTGGATGTTGGAAAAAGAAGGCGGGGAAACTATTTTTTCTGAACACAATCACGATGTTGTGCAGAAGAGCAGGGGTTTCAGTGGATGAGGGAGATGTGATCCTGTTTGATAAGGGGATCATAGACACGCCAAATTTGGCACGACTCCAGCGTGTGCAGGAGGTACGTCAAGGTGGGCTTATCTACGGCATCAACACGATTCTAGAACAACTGGCACTTTCGGCCAGTAGGCAGGAGTTTGCTGAGAGGCAGACTTTAACCTTCTGGAACTATGTTAAGAATCGGGATGCCGGCTTAAAGAGGGCGCTGCAAGAGAATTTTTCAAACCCATACCCAACCCTTCCCATATTCCCTGACGATCTGTTGAACCCTTGGATTCCGCCCCCACCTGCTGAAAGAGGAGAAGAAAATGATGATGAAGAGCAGGGTAAGGAAGATTGATGGATGAGATGATCTTCAGCGAGCATTACTTTTGTTCCTAAAATTTTGTTTGCTCGCGCATATCTGACCCTGTTTGCTTGTTTCTTTTTAATTTTTCTGCTTTGAAAAAAAATATATCTCTGCTATGTAATTTTTCTTTGAATACATTTAATGAAATTTCTTAGATGTTTCTATTCCATGAGCATTGCCTAACTCTAACTTAACTAATTTTCTTCTGAGTTTTTGAAGCTTGGATTGATTAAGCTTAATTAGATAAGGGTATTCTGATCTCCAAAAACCTTTTGCTTGAGCATTTCTTCTAGCCTGGACTGTTGCTGTGGCAAAGAAGATTTTGAAGGTAGTATTGACTTATATGATCCACTTTACGCTTAATTCTAGTCCCACGCTTAATTTAAAATTCAAATAGAAAAAATTTAAGTTTCGGGGTATAATTGCTTATTTAATGATTCATCGGGGACAATGAATAATTCAAGTTTGGGGGACTTTTTGCTACTCCAATTGTTTTGCTCGAGCATTCCTCTCCTTCAAAGTGAAAATTTGCTAGGTTATTGAGTAACCGGGGACATTTGTGATACCCACAGTTTGTCTTCGCGTCAAAAGGTAACCTAGGAAATATTAAAAAATTATTTGCTGAAAAAAATTTATTTGTTGAAAATTTTGCTGAAAAAATTGATGGAGCAAAAGTTTTGAAGGATGAATGATGATTCAACAGTTTTTCTGTCTCCCAGAACTTAGGTGAGCTTCATCATAAAATGTTGCCATTCTGAGGGGCAATAGATGGAATAACTAAGGATTTTTTAGCTTTATAAAGAGTATTGAGCCTAGTTGGTGATGAGTTTGAGGCAAGGGTATACTACACCATAAAGTGGGTCATCCCATGCTTAAGAGCTTATGACTATAGGGCTGCTTTAAGTCTTAAAAATGAAAATATAAACCCCTAGAAAATATGTTTTAAGATGTCTGATAATAGAGCTAAGTTGTGGAGAGTTTTTAGAATTGAGTTGGAAGTGGTGATTATTTGTCCCTGCTGAAGGAATCATTTTGCTGCAGCAAAGCTTGGTTTTGCAGAGTGCTCAGGTAAAGGTTAAAGGTAGTGTTGGACAGTCTGGTTTGATTAGGCTATTCTTTGTCTAATGTTTTGAATTCTTGAAGGAAGGATGGTTAGTATTGCTCGGGACGCGCAATAGTTCAAGTTTGGGGGTGTGATAACTGCCCAAAAGGTAGTTATTTAGCACTCATTTATATAAGGATATGTGTGTCCTTTGTGCTTATTAGGGTTGGTTTTGGATAGATATTACATGTTTTAACCCATTTGGAAGAATGGAAGCGTTGGGAATTATTTTGTGCAGATTATGCTGCTGAGCGACTAGAGGGAGCAAATTTTGTGCTGCAGCAAAACTGGGAACAGAACTGCCACATCACAGCTCGTTAGCCAACTTCATGAACCGACTTCTGTTGAGTTATTTTCGTGATAAAGGATCAAGGAGAGCCATACACGTGTCCTAGTTGACCTAATTCAAGCCTCCCATCCTTCTATAAAAGGAAGTATCCGTCAAAGTCATAAGGCATTCCATGTTTCTCCTTGGAAGCCGAATAGTATAGAGAGATTAGAGGCCATCAGTGCAAGTTGATTGAGTTTAATATTTCCTTTATTATCTTGTAATTATGAACATGACTACTCAGATTATGATTTGTGTTTCTATGCTTATTATGAACTAAGTAGCTTTAGGCGTTGGTTAAGGAATATGTAGTTGTTGTGCTTCATCTCTAATAATATTTGTTGATTATTGCATCTTGGTTAATTGTTGTGTCTATTTCCATTTTATGCCCGTCTGGCCAGCCGGTGTGAATAGCTCTCTCTAGTTTCAGGGATGATTTAGAGAGTGTGTGGCAATTATCCACACTACAATCATTGTGTATTGGTGAACGCCAGTGACTGAGCTAGGGATAGCCAGTTGCCTAATGCTTGATCGGTCGTACTTCATTGGGGTTGAAACACATTCCAAAAGATCCGGAGTTCCGGGAGGAATCCGCTAATAATACTGCAAGAGTTTTCATGATCAATAATATTGCTAGAGCATCTTTTAAAACAATTACTAAAACCTGACCAACACCTGTCTTTAATCTGTCTGCCTATTTGATTATTTTATGTTCTGTCATTTACTTTGCTTCAGCATTATTCTTACAAAACCCAATCATATTTACTACTTTGAAACCATTAGGAAGTTACACAAAATAGATAAAGTGAAAACTAATTCAGGGCTCGGATTGATAATATTACTTGCTGCAAACTGTGTATACTTGCACAGGAATTCTAGAGTCTTTTATACCATATTTTTACTCACTCTAGGAACCCACCAGTCACTCCAAAACTATAAAGACATTGTGTTAGTATATATCACCAAAAGACAAATTCCAATAGTGCATTTGGAACTAATTGATTGACTTCTAGTGCTTCCTTCTTTCCCATCAAAACTTGAAGCTTTCTTGGAGGATCAATTCTTTACTCTCTCTCCTAGTCTTCCCGTTAGTGATTGTTGTGCTATGTTTGCACTTGTTTACTTCGAAATTATATAATTAAGATCTAGACGTGGCAAGAAAAACATTCTTACCAATTTCCAATGAACTAAATTTTAAACCAAATTGAAACAATTATTCGTCGAATACCGATTCCATAAATAGTAGCATGAAGCCATTGAGCATAGTAGTTAGTAGCACGATGGTTAGTTGCGAACACCGCAAGCGCACGGGTCGTTTACTATATAGTGATTTTGAGTATAAAGCATCGTTTCCATAGGGATTGGATTTATTCAAATAATTACTGCGAGTAATCTTGCTTAGCTTTATTTAGAGAACAAAATCTAATGCTAGAAAAGAATAACTAAAAAGCTAATCTAGAAAGCAAAACATAAATGGAGACACAATTTGGAGGGATAATTCTAGAGCGATGAGTTCATTAATTAGACCTTTAATTGCTTAGTTAATTAACTAATCAGAATTAATTAATCATTCAATTCATCAGTCTAGAAGCCTAATATCAAGGACTCTCCTGTCGGTCTCCTCCTATCTCATGCCTTTTAATAAAGACTCTCCTTTCGGTTTCCTCTTTATTTACTTAGCATAGCATTACGACCCTTCAATACAACCTCTAACGTTATTTATTCTATACCGTGTCACTCGGGTAAATAAACGTCAATCATGCATTCAGTTCTAATCTAAGCTTCTCTCTGTCGAGTTTCCACTTAGTAACAATTCATTTAATCAGTTATCAGTTGATTAAAACCATTAAGGACAAAATGCACAAATGAATGATAATGACAATTAAACCAAATCAATTCATTAATTCATCAAGGTTCAACAAACTAAATCATACTCAAAGAATTTAGGAACTAACTATTCATAATCATTAAAATCCAATAGTTCCTAATCACAAATATTCTACAAACTAAAAGTAAAGGAAAACGGAAGAGAATTGCTCATAAAGTGTCGATATCCTCGATCCCATGGTGACCTCCATCGATCCCGAGCTCCCAAGATCTTCAACAAAGCTCCCAAAACTCTCCCAAAACCCCCAAACTTAGGCTTGAATCGAGAATAGGGTGAAAACCCTCAAATTGGCTCCCTTAATCTGAATGCAAATTGGTCTATTTATAGTAGTCCAGCAGGGGTAGCGTCGCGATGATGACATCTCAGCGTCGTGACTCTATTACGTCATCAGCTTGGAGCGCAAGTCGTCGCAGTGTCTCGACGCTGTCCTGGTTTCAAAATTTTCTGCATAATTTGCCTAGCGTCATGAAGCCCAAGGCTAGCGTCGAGATGCTAGGCCTCGGATGGCAACTTCAAGAATGGCCCTTAGACTTCAATTTTGGGCCTCCAATGCTATTTTCTTGGGCTTTTGTCTTGGGTCTTCAATGGAATTCTTCAAATTGCTCCAAAAGCCTCCAAATTCATCCATAATCTCTCCAAAACTCCGGTTTTGCTTCTTGGCTCGGTTTTCTGAAATTTAAACATAAAATAGCATCAAAGCACACAATTCAAGCACAAAACTAGCCAAAATTAATAGGAGATAGATAACATTTATGCATGCTATCACACTCCCAAACTTAAAATAGCATCGATGTCTGGGCCATTGATTTCATGGGACCTTTCCCATCGTCGCAAGGAAACCTATACATTCTCCTCGTAGTGGACTATGTCACCAAGTGGGTAGAAGCAATCACTTGCGCTAAGAACGATGCTGCAACTGTGAGAAAATTTCTTAAAAAGAATATCTTTGCAAGATTTGGAGTACCACACAAGCTGATTAGTGATGAAGGGACCCACTTCATAAACAGGGTCATGGATAAGTTATTGCGAAGATACAATGTTAAACATCACATCGCAACAGCTTACCACCCACAGAGTAATGGTCAGGCGGAAGTTCCAAATAGAGAACTAAAGAGAATTCTCGAGAAGGTTGTTAACACCAGCAGGAAAAACTGGGCGCAGCACCTAGATGATGCGTTATGGGCATATCGCACTGCATTCAAAACACCCATAGGCGCATCTCCATATGCACTGGTATATGGAAAGCATGTTATTTGCCATTGGAATTAGAACATAAGGTGCATTGGGCAATGAATCGTTTAAATTTTGATTTAGAAATCGCAGGACAAGAACGATGCCGTCAACTGTCAGAATTGGAAGAATTCTGAAGGTGTGCATACGAGAATGCCAAGATAAATAAAGAAAAACAAAAGCAATGGCATGATCGAAAAATACTTAAAAAGGATCTCAGGGAAGGTATGAAAGTACTATTGTTATATTCACGTTTACGACTCTTTCCAGGAAAATTAAAATCCAGGTGGTCAGGCCCCTACATCGTTCATCAAGTATATCCCTATGGGGCAGTAGATCTACATTCTACAGATGGGAAGAGAATTTTCAAAGTCAACGGGCAAAGAGTAAAACCATATATTGAAGGGACTTTAAATGAAGTAGCTGAGATGATCCTTCTGAAGGATCCACCTTGAAGAAACCAAACAAGATAGGTCCAGAAGAGGAGTGCTCTGAATGCGCCAGGACCTAGCGCAAGGTAAGAGCACTAACAGGTCAGAAGTTGTAAATATTTTCTTTCTGCATACTTTATTTTATTTTTAATATTTTGATAGGTTGAGCTTTAGGGAGAAAATCCCATCGCATGATCAGCTCGCATGTTTCTTTCGTTAAAGTAAAATCGCTGCGTTAGTAAAATTTTGTTGCCTAGAAGGAAATCCCACCGCATGTCCAAGTCCATCCGTATTTTTGCCTCACGCGGTGACAATCATATTAGCATTTAAGGAGACACACTAATCCCTGTTTCTCACGTTACCCAAGGAAACTGCTCACATTCCTCCATAATAATCATGATCACCCTCTCTTGTGGGATGCGAAAGGTTGTCAGTACCTAGGAACGCATGCCTTGTGTTAACTATATAGTGGGGAACACTTCTGATGCTTCTTCCTCACCTGCGTCTCCTTCAATTCAAAACCCTAAAACCCTAAATCTTCTCCACACCAAAGAGCAACCATGTCAAACTCTCAAAATCTCTCAATCGCCGGATATGCTGATGACGCTCATTCATCTTCGCCAAAGGTGGATGGGCCACACAGAGGCGTGATTATCTCTTCAGACGAGGAAGGCGACAACCCACAATACATTGACCAAATGGAGGAAGATGAGCCAAAAGTAGTCGACGGAGAACCACCCATTGCTAACACAGATGCTCAACTCACCGTCCTTCCATCATCCTCAGGCGCAGACGAAGTACTCAACATCGCCCCATTAGACACATCCACCTTCTCCATCCAACCTGTCACCCTTCAGGCAACCCCAAACATCCCCACCACTCGAAACCTCACTCCCTTTCCATCACCATTCCCGTCGGTTGCCCTCCTTCCATCCACAAACCCTTCCACTACCTTAACCCAAACCACCGATCCTTCCCGTCTTTCTTCCCGACTAACACCATTTCCACCCCTCTCCCTCCATCCTCTTCCACAATACAACAATTCTTAGAACAGCAAGTCGCTGCATGGAACGACCTGCTACAAGAGCTAGGCGAATAAGGCGATGAAATTCGCCAAAGAGAAGAGCAAGAGCGCACTGCCGCAGAAACAAGTGCAGTAACTAGAGGAGAAGGACCAAGCAATGCGGAAACTGCACTTGTTGCAGACATCGCTGCGCACAACTTAGCCACCATTGCAGCAACCATGGAGATGTCTGACTCAGAGGATGAAATTCCCCTCACCCGTCGCCGCAACATCCAACCTTAAGGGGTGGTCATTAAAGAGTCATGTGAACAAGCTGCGGCAACCCCGAGTAGAAAGAGAAAAGCGCCCACCACAACCAAGGACAAGGGAAAACAGAAAGTCGGTGCAAGCAAAGAGGCAGAGGCCAAAGAAATGGGGAAATTTCAGGAAGAACGAGGATTCAGTTGCCCCCTGCCGCAGGCGATGACGGATCAAATTTCCCAGCGCAAGTGGGGAACAGTCTGCGAGTACCCTAGAACCTACGCCCCTGCGCTTGTCCATGACTTTTACCACGCACAATGGCGAGAAGAGATTGATGAAGTTCTTGTTCGTGGCCACGCCATCGCATTCTCCTCAGCGCATATAAACAGTGTCTGTGAGCTACAGGACATCCCTAGCGCTGAAGGAAACCAGCTGCTTGATTGCCTTGACGACGACTTTCTGAGCGCTGTCCTTCTTGCGGTAGCCAGACCTGGGGCTAAGTGGGATGGCCATGGCGCGAAGAGGACCCTCAAATCGCAGTTGCTCGACTTTGAAGCAACACTTTGGATGCATTGGATATCGCATCATGCCCACAACGCATGATGCAACCTTAAGCCTTCAACGTGTGATCTTGGTCTACTGTATAATGAAGGGTACCCCAATCGACTTGGGTAAAGTCCTCGTCGAATCTCTGTGCCAGACCGCTGCAAAACCAAGAGGTGCGCTATTTTGTCCGGGCCTTGTCACTTCCTTATGTCGCGCATCAAATCTCCTGCCCGAAGCTGACGAAGAAATAAGAACAATGCGAAAAGATTTCGATGAACAATGGTGGACGCGTGTCACAGGCACGCGAAATAGGCGATTGCAAGGCAGCATCAGAAATCCTGCAGCCCCCGCAGTACAACCCAGGGAGCCTGCTGATAACTGCCCAAAAGGTAGTTATTTAGGCCTAAATTATATAGGGATTTGTGTGTCCTTTATGCTTATTAAGGTTGGATTTTGATAGATACTACATGTTTTAACCCATTTGGAAGAATGGAAGCATTGGAAATCACTTTGTGCAGATTATGCTGCTGAGCGACTGGAGGGAGCAAATTCTATGCTGCAGCAAAACTGGGAACAGAAACTGCCACGTCACAACTCGTTAGCCAACTTCATGAACCGGCTTCTGTTGAGTTATTTTCGTGATAAAGGATCAAGGAGAGCCTTACACGTGTCCTAGTTGACCTAATTCAAGCCTCCCATCCTTCTATAAAAGGAAGTAGCCGTCAAAGTCAAAGTCATTCCATGTTTTCCCTTGGAAGCCGAATAGTAAAGGGAGATTGAAGATCATCAAGAACACCATCAACCGCAAGCTGATTAGAGAGTTTACTTTCTTTATTAACTCGTGGTTATGGACATGCATACTCAGATTGTAATTCGTATTCCTATGCCTATTATGAACTAAGTAGCTTAAGGTGTTGGTGATAGCGAGCAGAAATGTCGCTATTTTAGTCTCAATTTATTAAGCTTTTTGGTGCTTTAATCGTGTTTTTTCTGAATATATTTAATGAATTTTGTTATTTGGTTCTTAGGAGCAAGGTTGGTGATTTTGGGAGAAAAATTGCCAAAATTGAAGCAATTAAAGCCCAAATCCTAGCTTGATGCATTTGGAGGCCCAAAGAAGTCAAGTATGAAGAAATGACCAAAAGAAATGAAGAAGAAGGCCCAAAAATCAGCCCAAAAGGAAGCTGAAAAATCTGGAAATTTGGGGCAGCGTCGAGACGCTAAGTAAGGCAGCGTCGCGACACTACCCTTTCGTGTTGCCCAAGCCGCATGTGCAGCAGCGTCGCGACGCTTAGCAAGGTAGC
Source organism: Luffa acutangula (assembly GCA_036850905.1). Taxonomy (NCBI): domain Eukaryota; kingdom Viridiplantae; phylum Streptophyta; class Magnoliopsida; order Cucurbitales; family Cucurbitaceae; genus Luffa; species Luffa acutangula. The sequence goes on along the minus strand of CM072091.1, from coordinate 29,877,285 downwards.
GTCGTGACGCTACCCCTATTCCAGGCCTATAAATAGGCGCCCTTGGGTGCCTCATTTCTCATCAATCAATCAATCAATCAACCATTCCTTCTCCATTCCAATTCCTTTCTTCGTTAGGCTCCTTTGGAGCCCCTCTCAAGGCTTTTGAGCCTTTTTGAGAGGATTCTTTTAGTGGGAAAATTTAGGGAATTTTGGGAGCATTTTAGAGGCTCAAGGAGTAGTCAGCGGGGCTCCAAGCGTCAGCGAGGGGTTTTTCGACGGTCAATTCCTTTCCTTTATTGCTCTTTATTATGCTTTCTCTTGTAATTATTATGGATAGTTTAGCCATGTGTAGCTAAGCCCCCCCCCCCCCCCCCAAAAAAAAAATTTGGGTCTTGAAATGAAATGATAGTGCAAATATTGTTATAATTTCTTGTCTCTTGCCCATGTCCTAATTATTTGTATGGATGTGCTTAATGCTTTACTCAATCTGGCCAATTGTGTAATGAATTGATTCTTAACGGAAACTCGACGGAGAGAAATTAGGATAGATCATAATCCATGCAACTAGTTTAATTGCCCGTTGTGACGCCGGGATTAGTTGATTAAACTTAGATTCCTAAAATGAATCAGAGCGTAATAATTAATGATTTTTAATAGCGCTAAGGACACTTAGGTTGTTAAAATGAATTAATTTCAATTAGGGGAAACCGACAGGAGAACCTATGTGATTAACGGAGATTCTAGGATTATATTTAGTTGCGCAATGAGATAGGATAATTATAGCAACTGTTTAGCTAATCATTGATTTTCAAGACCCCTCTTCCCATTTAAAGAAAACCCTTTCTCCACATTTTATTTTCGATTGATCAATTTATTTTCATTATCTGTCTTGAGTTTAAATCCTTTTCCTTTTTATTGCATGAAGTGGTCCCTAAATATTATTTCGCCTAAGTATTTTTAGTGCTCAAGATATTTTAATTATTTGCTTAAGTTTCGCGTCGCCTCCTTGTGGATTCGATACTTGGTATTACTACCGTTTTATATTACTTGTTTCGACCCGTGCGCTTGCGGATAATCGATAATATATACTACGAATAGTTGGTTAGGAATAATGTGATTACTGTGCTTCATCTCTAGTAATAAATTGACTATCGCATTTTATGCCCGCCTGGCCAGCCGGTGTGAATAGCTCTCTCTAGTTTCAGGGATGATTTAGAGAGTGTGTGGCAATTATCCACACTACGATCATTGTGTATTGGTGAACGCTAGTGAACGCCAGTGACTGAGCTGGGGTACGGTTTGAGCTTGATCCAGAAATTGAAAGGACATTTAGGAACAGAAGGAGGGAGCAGCGCAGAAACCAGATGGAGAACGCCTCGCAACTTCCGCAGGTTCCTGAAGGTCCCGTAGTAGTGACCCCCAGCAGAATCCGTTGCTGCAGCAAAACCCACTGTTTGAGCAAAATGAGCAGCGAAATAATCAGGCTGAGAATCCTATCTTGATAGCGAACGATAGGACCAGAGCCATTCGAGCATATGTTGTCCCGATGTTTAATGAGTTGAATCCAGGGATTGCACGTCCCCAAATCCAAGTGGCAAATTTTGAAATGAAACCGGTAATGTTTCAGATGTTGCAAACCGTGGGGCAATTCCATGGTTTGACATCTGAAGACCCTCATTTACATCTTAAGTCTTTTCTAGGAGTTAGTGATTCTTTTGTAATTCAAGGAGTGCCTAGAGATGCTCTTAGATTAACTTTGTTCCCGTATTCTCTTAGAGATTGAGCAAAGTCATGGTTAAACTCTTTTGCTCCAGGATCAATTAGGACGTGGGATGAGTTAGCTGAAAAAATTTTGAGTAAATATTTCCCACCTAATAGAAATGTTAAATTAAGGAGTGAAATAGTAGGGTTTAGGCAACTTGAGGATGAGACTTTTAGTGAGGCTTGGGAGAGGTTTAAGGAGCTTTTGCGAAAGTGTCCCCACCATGGTTTACCTCATTGTATTCAAATTGAAACATTTTACAATGGTTTAAATGGAGTAACCCAAGGTTGTAATGGGTATAGTGATACCATTATGTAATGGGTATAGTGATGCCCTAGTTTATTGTATTTGTACATTTTATATGTTTTATACATGTATTTATACACCCAATGCTGTATAGATTATTGTACATCCCACTAAACTAGAGTTTTAGTTCAAGTGGGAGTTTGTTGGGTTTTATGCCCTAAAACTCGTAGATAGTGAATGTAAACAAATTGTATACTTGTTTCAATAAAGTGTAATTGAGTTTCTACAATAAAGTGTTATTGTTAAATATTGCACAATTTGACCAAAATCCAATAAACTAAGATCCAAGGTTGTTTACATGTGACTTGAACTAGTATGTGGGCACATACGGGGATTGGTGTTCAAGTAACAACCTAAAAGGTCTATAGTACAAGGATAAGGTTGGGTACCTTTGAAGGGAATAAAAGTCCCCACGCAGCGGAAGCGCATCGATTGGACCTTACGCCGTATATTAATTAACATTAAAATACCGTTACGATAACTCAAACAAAACTTTAAACAAACTTTAAAGTCGCTGTAAAATCGGTTTAAACATGCTAAAATAAATCTAAATTTATTTTTAAAACTTTTCTAAAGAAAAGTGGAAGAACCGTCCCACTTTCAGATCTTAGAGGCACGCACCAACAGGCTACCGAAGGGAAAGACAACTGTTGGTGATTAGCCTAAGAGCTCCTATCCTTTTCAGGAGTTTACGATGTTTCGAATCTTATGACCAGGCCCTCCGAAGGGATGGTTGCGCCAGGGCAACCTGCAGGCGGATCATAGGACTCTCACGGTCTGAACTATGGGCGGAGACCGAGGGATACGTTGACACGTGTCCCGCTCCCACTTACTCTAGACATTTTTCCCATTCACCTTGATATTGATCCATGCAAACACTTTCCGAAGAGAGGCCGCTCCTAGGGCGACTCGAAGTCGAGCATGAATCTCACGTTGTGAATATAGGGACGTAGGAGCAAAACTTGATTTAAATCTCGTTTTGTAATTTTCCTCCCACTGAAAATGTCCTAAGGTTAATATAGGGTTGTTTAACTTAGATAGTATTCGGCTAAGTCAATCTATCTAAGTCTGATCCTATTATAACAATTATGGAAAGGATTCAACTGCAATCTTTTTGGGTGAATTAAACTTCTTTTAATAAACCCAACATTGCAAGTCAACATTACTATGGTTAATTCAACTCAATCGGGTTAGTTCCCAGGTAGGAGGTGTTCCGTAAACCGTCAACTTAAATACCCCCAACCTTAGACAGAACTTTACCGAGAGAGTTCCCTTATAACCTCAGTAATGTAAGGTCTTTACTCTAAAGATCTAGGTGCATTAAACACTTTTAATAAACCTAGCGACATTGCATGCTAACATTTAACTATGATTAATTCAACTCTGGTATTCCAGGTCAGTTCCCAGGTAGGAGGTGTTCCGTAAACCGTCAACTTAAATACCCCCAACCTTAGACAGAACTTTGCCGGTGGAGTTCCCTTATAATCATAGCAATGTTTTTCCTACTTAGTAAATTAAAACTATTTTTAATTCTAAGTAAGAAAAGATTCTAATCCTATTAGAAATCGATCTAGGTCTAATTAATTTTAAACAATTTAAAATTAATCCAATTTATCCTATGATCTTATGTTTGCATGCAAATCTTGATTATAGATTGACGGTTTCTAATCATTAATATTGAAGAACTATTTCGAATTTTAATGATTAATCCTATAATCAAGAATCTAGGGTTTAATTCATTCAACAATCTCATTCAAATTAAATAATTAAACCACATCAATTGCATGAATAATATAATAATTATATTATTAACTATGGATGTTTCATGCTTCATGCAATTTTGATTTTCTTTTATTATAACAATTATAAGCCAATCAAGAAAATCAACCAAGCATGCTTCATTCATCACATTAAACATAACTATTTATATTTAATTAAGTAATGACATGCTTCATGCTTTCCAATTTTTCATATAATTAATATACACTTATATTAAAAGTATGAAAACAATTCCATGCATTTAAACATACATTATAAAAATTTATAATATATAAAAAATGCATGAGCATGTTTATAACCTAAGGTGGGATTAAATATTCTATATGACATCCATAAAGCATATAAATAGCAATTGAACCGGTTAATTTTTGGCCCCTAGGATAAAATAAAGTATTAAATTACATTAATTTAGCTAAATTATATCCTAAAAAAAATCCATGTACAGCTCCGGAATTGGTCTAGACAGCACGAACCGCCCCGAACCACCTCGAACCGACTTCCAAAATCACGAACCATGCCAAAAATTGGCTGAACCGGACCAAATAGGTCCCAGCCCAGCCGAACCGGTCCGAACCAGACCGCCCATTGCTTGAACCGCGCCTGTTGAAACCCTAGTGCGCGCCTCCATCGTGACAGCGTCGAGACGCTGTGTTGATAGCGTCCCGACGCTGTGCGTTTTCCATATCTGACGCATGCGGTATCGAGACAGCGTCGAGACACTGTTGAGGTAGCGTCCCGACGCTGTGTGCTTTCCTTACCGAGCGCCTTCGGTATCGAGACAGCGTCGAGACGCTGTTGAAGGAGCGTCCCGACGCTGTTGCGTCTGGAATCGATTTCTGGGTAGAAACAGCAACTTTTCTCCGATTTTGGCCCCGATTTCAACGACGATTGCTCCGATTTTCATCTCATAAAAACCTATTCTAGACCCGGACTTACATAGGACTCGATTTTACATAATATACCCGAAACACCGGGCCTTACATGATCAAAATCACATAAAAATAAAATCTATGGCCATAAAATTAATCCAAACAGTTCAATGCAAACCGAACATACATTATGCATAAATCCCACCTATTAGAGCCTATCGCAACTTTTAAAATTAATTAATAGGGACAGCGATGGCTCTGATGCCGATTGAAGGGAATAAAAGTCCCCACGCAGCGGAAGCGCATCGATTGGACCTTACGCCGTATATTAATTAACATTAAAATACCGTTACGATAACTCAAACAAAACTTTAAACAAACTTTAAAGTCGCTGTAAAATCGGTTTAAACATGCTAAAATAAATCTAAATTTATTTTTAAAACTTTTCTAAAGAAAAGTGGAAGAACCGTTACAAACCTCCGTTGTAGACTTGACCGTTCTTCGCCAACGACGCTCCACGAACGAAAACGCAGCAGCTGCTTTAAGGTTTTCTTCGCTGGAAATTCTTCTTTGAATGACACAATAACCACAGAGGTTACACCGGTATGTCTCTAAGTCTAGGAGGCCAAAGACTTGTGGGAGTCTTTCTCTAAAAGGGAGGCTAGAGAGAATTCTAGGTCTTGTCTTTCAAGAGTGTCAAGTGTCATGACCAATTAGGTCTAGTGTTCTATTTATAGAAGAGAGGCCATGAATAAAATATTCAATTAAATCAATTTTTTCCAAAATTGATTCAATCTTATTCCTTAATTAATCAATCATGATCAATCAATTCCCCAATTGATTAATCTTTTCCACAAATGACTAATTACTTCCATAAGTGATTAGATCATTCCCATAAATGATTAATCACTTCCTTAAGTGATTAATTATTTACATAATTTGATTAATTCATGGTTAATGAATTCTTTAATTAATTAACCACCGATTAAATATCACATATTTAATTTCCGGCCTTGAATTAATTAATTTTGCCCAAACACATTTTAGGGCTTAAATTAATTAATTCATTATTTGAACTCTTTCAATCTTCCATAAATTTATATTTGAACTTCTTCAAATATTAATTTCTCTCATAATAATATATCAATATATATTATATTTGTTTCACTTAGTAAATTGAACATTTTCAATTTACATTTATTACTTAGTTGCCTCAAATTACTTTACGAGCTACCAGTGGGACCTAATGGACCTGCAGATCAGAAGCTCCAACGATGTGAGATTAATTGGTTAAACTCATTAACCACATTAATCAATATTCGTTAACTGTGTGTGCATTCCACTATAGACTCACAGTTGCACTCTTCTCACTGCAGACATATTTTCTGTGTCCACGGATCTAGACCAATATCGACTAGTTAGTCCTTCACGAGTGTCCGTAACACCAGCTGGGTCAAATTACCGTTTTACCCCTGGGTTACCTCTATTTCCTTAAGTACCAATTCTCTTCTAATGAACAATTTGTTTGTGGTCCAACCATCAAACAGAAAACCCTCTCGTGCCATTGAGAGGGTAGGGCCCTTTGTTCAAGACTCGGAGTAACCACTTAAGGGAACACTCATCTGCTTCCCTAAAGTCGGGAAGGAGTGAATTCCATCTTGTACGATTATGTTCCCAGCTCCCCATTCGGTCTTGTCCCCAAAGTGGTAGGCTTATTGAGTCAGCGTATTGGCCACTCTCACCCATACAAATCAAAGGACAATCTCTCATGAGCAGGAGTCCATAATCAACTCAGGATTAAGACTAAGTTGTCTAGGTCGTCCTAGTGAAATAGAAAACCAACTAGTTAACGGTGTTATAACTAGTGGTTACTATTTCGCGGTCCGGTCTTATGCAAACTCATTGCATAGGGTACCCCCACTCGCATGTCTCCTACACGAACGCGTTGGATCGCAGCGTTTGTATCAAATACAAAGTGGGCCGTATCCATAGTGTTGCCAGGATAAGGCACCCAGTCTTATCCCTATACTATAGACCTTTTAGGCTGTTTCTTGAACAATGATCCCCATATGTCGCTACATAAAGTTCAAGACTCATATTACAGCCTAGGATGTCTAGTTTATTGGATTAGGGTCAAATAGTGCAATATTTAACAATAACATTTTATTGTAGAAACTAAATAAGACTTTATTAAATACAAGTATATAATTTGTATACATTCACTATCTACGAGTTTTAGGGCATAAAACCCAACAAACTCCCACTTGAACTAAAACTCTAGTTTAGTGGGATGTACAACAATCTATTCAATAGTGGGTGTACAAATACATGTTTAAAACATGTACAATGTACAAATACAATAAACTAGGGCATCACTATACCCATTGGTATCACTATACCCATGGTATCACTATACCCATTGTATGATGGTATTACTATACCCATTGTATAATGGTATCACTATACCCATTACATTTCTCCCACTTGCCCTAGATTTCATCTTTGTACATAACTCGTAGACCTAGACCTTCTAGATGACCCTCATACCCTTTAGCCGAGAGAGTCTTCGTGAATATTTCAATTTAATTCAATGTGTGTGCTTTTCTTGGGTTGGAAAGTTCTTATGAATTTGCCACAACACCACTGTATCACTATAAAGTCTTATGGGCAAGTTCACATTTGGAACACATTCCAAATCAGTCAAGAACTTTCTAAGTCTTACAATCTCTATCGCTGCTTCACAAGCAACTTTTTTTTTTTTTGGCTTATATGGTCAAGACTGTAATTATGCCACATTATAGCTCCTTTGTAAAGTTTGACCATGGATACTGATTGATATGTGCTGACTATCCCTACATCATCACAGATGTCAGGCCTTGTGCAGAGCATTGCATACATTATGCTGCCCACAGCGGAGGCCTAGGGTCTCTTGAGGTGTCTTAGGACACTATTCCTTAGACAAGTGAACCACATGCTTGAAACGCAATAAGTCCTTCTTGGAGTTCTGCATCGAATATTGGGACAACATTTTGTCAATATACGTTGCTTGAGACAGGGCTAGCGTTTTGTTCTTCCGATCCCAGACTATTTGGATTCCAAGAACATATTCGACCTCTCCTAAATCTTTCATTTGGAATTGGTCCGCTAGCCATCCTCTATGTCAGACATATATCCTTATCAGTCTTAAAATCCATGTCAGTGTATCCTGTAAGGATCAAATCCTTAGTCCTATACACGAGCATATAGTTCATCTTTCTCCTCAGATACTTGAGGATATTCATAACGGTTTTCCAATGATCAAATCTTGGATTAGATTGGTGCTTACTGACAATCCCTATTGCATAGGCCATTCGTCTCATGTCCTCAACTTCTTGAGGTGTCTCAGGAAATCGTTTCTTAGACAAAATGAATTCCACGCCTGAAAGGTAGAGAATCCTTCTTGGAATTCTGCATCTAACATCTCGTAGATATAAGACACTTGAGACAATGCTAGCTTTTTGTTCTTACCGTTCCTAACGATTTGGATCCGAAGAACGAACTTAGCTTCTCCCAAATTTTCATTTGGAATTGAGCTGCTAACTTATTTTACTAGTCAGTAATAAGATAACCTACATCATTCCCAATGACTAGGATATCAATTACATACAACACTAATATAGCTACTGAACTATTGACGATCTTCTTGTAAAGACAAGATTCATCAATATTCTTGATTAAAGCCACAAGATTTGATCACAGTATCAAATCTTATATTCCAAGATCGAATTGCTTAGGTCTACCCATGAATGGATCACTTAAGCTTGCAAACCCCTTTTTGCTTCTGATCTTGCTAAATGAATCATTCTGCTTGAGACATGTAGATACTCTTCTCAAGATTACCATTCAAAAGTGTAGTCTTGACATCCATTCTAAATGGACAAAAGTTCTAATAGACTTCAACATGACGACAGGAGATAAGACTTTCTTACAGTCCCCTGTCTCTGGGTATAACCCTTTTGCCATAAGTCTAACCATAAGATTATGTCTCGTTTCTTCTTGTAGATTCATTTGTAATCCATTGGTGTTACCCCATTAGATAGATCTACAAGATTCTAGATGGAATTGAAATCACATATTTCAATTCTGGATCCATCGCTTTAATCCAATTGGTTCTTGTTAACATCATTTATTGCCTTGCTCTAAGACAAGGAATCCTCTAAATCATCATCAGATTTGACTATCTGGGCTTCAATTAAGCCCATGTAACGGTCAGATTGTAGGACAATCCTCCCACTATATTGAGGCACTCTCAACTCTTTGAGATAGATGCAACTAACCAGTTGTATTGGCTTCATCAACAACTCTTGTTAAAGGTCCAACATCATCAACAACTCTTGTTTCCTCATCAACAACTCTTGTTGATATTTTTGTAGCTTCATCAGTTAATTTACTTAAAATCGATCTTATTTTGTGGCTTATTATTTCTTATGTGGTCTTCTTCTGAGAATGTAGCATTTTTCGATACAAATTCTTTATTCTCTTGCGGATTGAAGAAGAATTCACATCTCTCGTTTTCATGGGGTAGCCTACGAATAGGTATATTATTTGAACAGTGTTCCAATTTCTCTTGGGTTTGACACAATCATATGTGTTGGACTCCCCAAAAATAACGAAAACTACTTTTACGTCTTATCCACATTTCAAAAGATGTTTCACAAACACTTTTGATGGAACGTTGTTCGAAATATGTGCTGCAGTCAACACTGCATGACCCCAAAAACGAGTTAGGCAAATGAGCATAGCTCATAATGAATCGAATCGTATCCAATAGGATTCTATTTCTCCTATCTAATACACCGTTTCCTTAAGGTGCTTCGGGGTTAGTTGAGATGTAATTCCATGTTCTATCAAATAGTCTTGGAATCTCAAGTCTCATCTACTCTACACCTCGATCAGATCGAAGTGTTTTTAACAACTCACCTAACAAGTTTCCAACTTCTGTCTCAAACCATTTTGAATTTCTCAAGAGCTTTAGACTTAAGTTGCATTAGGTTGAGATACACATACCTTGCATAATTATCTATAATATAGATAAATTATTCATGCCCTCCCACTGCTTTAACATATTAGACCACAAAGATCCAAATGTACTAGCTCTAAGGGCTCTTTGGCTCTCTTATCTCTTTTCCAGTAAAAGATCTATCAGTCATATTGTCCATAAGACATGACTTTATTGGTATTAGAGAGTGTTCTTCTAACCAACTTAGAAGTATACTCAAGACTAAGCTCTCAATCATATTGAGATCATAACTAGCCTAACACCTTAAGAACCAAAGAAAGATATTTCCTTTAGGAGAAATCTTTTGCCTTTCATTTCTTTGATTAGTAGTACTCATAAGCAACACGGTGTTCATGACTACCTTAATCTTGATTAGTCTTTAAAAACGTTTATGTTATTTTTTTTTTCAGTTCAGCTGAACAAAAGTTAACTCCCTTTCTTGAAATGAACTGCATTAGCAGAGAAAGGTAAAGAGTAACATTATTCCAGCCAATGCGATACAGAAATCAAATTTCTAGGAACTATATACACATTATCTAATAATATGTATTTGCTCCCACTGGAAAAAAATAACTTGACGTTCCCCATTGCTACAGTCAAGACAACCTCTCTAATTCAAAATTTTGAGAGTTATCTCAATAGCATGAAGCTATTGCCAGGATTTCATTCCTTTTAATAAGAAGAACAACCGTAATTTGTGACTATGAATCAAGTATTCGGGTAGAATCATCATTCTTTACAAATTACGCCTTCAAGACTAGTAAATCGAATTTACTGTCTTTGGACAAGTCTTCCTTGGCTGAGTAAGGCTCAATGTCACATTCATTAATAACACTTCTTAATGAATTAAACATTTTTGGGCATGAGAAATGGGCATGAGAACATTTCTCTATCAAGACTAATCTTGGCCACAAATTAGTCGTTTAAATTTGTTGTATAATCACCGTTATTAATAAAATGAGCGTAAGACTATGCACATATGAAAACATTGAATTGTTGAAATAACAAATCACTTGATTATTTATCGCACTAACCCATTATTGTAGAGATAAAAGCCCTATGTGCAGCGGAAAACCACAAAGACCTTTTCGAATAATAAAACGCCGATTGGGATACCAATACGACGGCAAAATTAATAAATTTACAGCGACAATAAAAGACAATACTCTGCTGTAAAATAGATACAAGCATGCTTAAAAACAAGAGGAAAAATTCTAGATCTAATCTAGAATTGGGTCCTATTGACCCTAGTTCAAGAACCATTTACCTTTGTAGAAACCCTTGACTGTTTCGCCAATTCTCTTTGAATTTCTCCCAAAAACAGCAGCGATCACACCTTGATTTTGCTGGAAAAATTGCACGAACACCACCACAAGGATACACCGGTATTCTCCAATAGGATATTGCGTTAGGTGCTTGTGGGAGCCAAAAAATCTAAGGATTTTCTCTGGATGCAACACTCTGATTTTCTCTGCCACAGAGCAAATCGAGAAGGAGAGAGCGATAGAGAGGGAGTGAGGCGTGAGACTAGGGCGTGATATGTGCAACTGCACTGACCACGTCCACTTAAAAAAAAATATAATATCAGATAACTGAAATATCAGTTATCTGATATTTTTAATTAAATATAATTTTAAAATCATAATTTCAAAATTACAATTAATTATATTTTAATTAATCTAAATTAATTAAAATAACATTAATTTAAATCCAATTAAATTAATATCCCTCCTATCTTATACTTTAATTAAATCAAATTTAATTAAACTAACTTAATTAATTAATTCGAAATTAATTAATAAAATAAAATTGAACATCACATATTCAATTACTATTTTCTCTCTCAAAACTATAGTATTAATATACATCCAATGCATATTAATTATAACCTATAGTTTTAATATGAACCACTTCATATTTTAGTATAATATTCAAACACCTTTGAATATTCAATACATCCTTAGAATTTTACCTCAACGCCCTAAATGAGCTACCGGTGGGACCTAATGGACCTACAGATCAGAAGCTCCAACGATATGAGATTAGTTGGTTAAACTCATTAACCAAGTTAATCAATATTCGTTAACTGTGGTTCACTCCACTAAAGAACCACAGCTGCACTCTTCTCACTGCAGACATATTTCTGTGTCCACGGATATTGACCGTCAACAGCAAGTTAGCCCTTCACGTGTGTTCGTACCCCAGCTAGGTCAAATTACCGTTTTACCCCTGGGCTACCTCTTGGTCCTTAAGTACCAGTGCTCCTCTAATGAACAACCTGTTTGTGGTCCAACCATCAAACAGAAAACCCTCTCGTGCCATAAAGAGGGTAGGGCCCTTTGTTCAAGACCCGGAGACACCACTTGAGGGAACACACCTCTACTTACCCTCATATCAGGAAGGAGTGAATTCCATCTTGTAAGACTACGTTCCCAGCTCCCCATTCGGTCTTGTCCCCAAAATGGTAGGCTTATTGAGTCGGCGAACTGGCCACTCTCACCCGTACAAATCAAAGGACAATCCCTCATGGACAGGAGTCCATAATCCACTCAGGATTAAGGCCAAGTTGCCTAGGTCATCCTAGTGAAATAGAAACCGAGCTAACTAACGGTGTTACAGTTAGTGGTTAACTATTTCGCGGTCCGGTCTTTGTGCAAACTCATTGCACAGGATACCCCCACTCGCATGTCAACCACATGAACGCGTTGGATCAATACGTTTGTATCAATATACAAAGCGGGTCGTATCCATAGTGTCACCAGGATAAGGTACCCACCCTTATCCCTATACTACAGACCCTTTAGGCTAAAACTTGAACATTAATCCCCGTATGTCCCTACATACTAGTTCAAGCCTCATTCTATTAGCCATGGATGTTTAGTTTATTGGATTAGGGTTAACAAGACAAGATATAATACAAACATTGAATAATACATCACTTTATTAATGTTCGGTCAAATGTACATTTACTATCTACGAGTTTTAGGGCATAAAACCCAACAAACTCCCACTTGAACTAAAACTCAAGTTACAAGGAAAATATATACAAAATAATCCAAAGCTGGAAACGGTACATGTATGTTTGTACATTACATAATAGGTAAATATACAAAATACAATAAACTAGGGCATCCTTACACCCATTACACATCTCCCACTTGCCCTAGATTACGCTATATACATATCTCGCAGACCTAGACTGTCTAGATGACCCTCGAACACTTTAGCCGAGAGGGCCTTCGTAAACGGATCAGCAATGTTATGCTCAGAAGCGATCTTGGTCACGACTACATCTCCTCTTTGCACAATCTCTCGAATTAGGTGGTACTTCCTCTCTATGTGTTTACCTCTTTTGTGGCTGCGAGGTTCCTTTGAATTGGCTACTGCCCCACTGTTGTCACAGTATAACGTAATGGGCAAGTTCATATTTGGAACAACTTCCAAATCTGTCAAGAACATCCTTAGCCAAACAGCTTCCTTAGCTGCTTCACAAGCAGCTACATATTCAGCCTCCATCGTGGAGTCTGCTATACATCCCTGCTTTATGCTCCTCCAAACTACCGCTCCCCCGTTAAGGGTGAAAACTGACCCTGACGTAGATTTCCTAGAATCCTTGTCAGTTTGGAAGTCAGAGTCGGTGTAACCCGTGAGAACTAACTCCTTAGACCCAAACACCAACATGTAATCTCTCGTTCTCCTAAGATACTTGAGGATTCCTTTAACGGCGGTCCAATGGTCTAACCCTGGATTTGACTGATATCTGCTGACAATCCCTACAGCATAACAAATGTCAGGCCTCGTGCATAGCATGACATACATTAGGCTACCCACGGCAAAGGCGTAGGGAATCCGTCTCATATCCTCAACCTCTTGAGGTGTCTTAGGAGACTGTTCCTTAGACAAGTGAACCCCATGCCTGAAAGGCAACAAGCCCTTCTTGGAGTTCTGCATCGAATATCGAGCCAACATCTTGTCGATATACGTTGCCTGAGACAGAGCTAGCGATTTGTTCTTTCTATCTCGAATAATCTGGATCCCAAGAACATACTGGGCCTCACCCAAATCTTTCATTTGGAATTGAGCTGCTAGCCATTCTTTTACGTCAGACAGATACCCTACTTCATTCCCAATGAGTAGGATGTCGTCTACATAAAGTACGAGGAAAGCTACTTTATTCTTGTTGATTTTCTTGTATACACAAGGCTCATCAACATTCTGGTCAAAACCAAAAGATTTGATCGCAGTATCAAATCTAATATTCCAAGATCGAGAAGCCTGTTTCAACCCATAAATGGATCGATTCAGTTTGCAAACCTTTTGCTCATGACCTTGGGATATGAACCCTTCGGGTTGAGACATAAAAATACTCTCGTCAAGATTGCCATTCAGAAAAGCTGTCTTGACATCCATTTGCCAAATTCCATAATCATAAAATGTGGCAATGGATAGGAGGATTCTTATGGACTTTAGCATAGCAACTGGAGAAAAAGTTTCTTCATAGTCCACTCCTTCTCGTTGGGTATAACCCTTTGCTACAAGTCTTGCTTTGAAAGTCTGTACTTTCCCAGCAGCATCTCTTTTTCTCTTATAGATCCATTTACACCCAATGGGTTTGACCCCTTCAGGTAGATCTACAAGTTCCCAAACTTGATTGAAGTACATGGACTCCATTTCAAGGTCCATGGCTTTGGCCCACTCGTCCTTATCTACATCATTCATTGCCTGACGATAAGACAATGGATCTTCTATGCCGTCATCAGGTATGACTACTTGTGTTTCTGTTAAACCCAAGTAGCGGTTAGGTTGTATCACCACCCTCCCACTGCGTCGAAGCTCTCCCACTACGTGAGGAGGACTAGATTGACGAGAAGAACTGCATTCTCCAACAACTCTTGTTGAAGGACCAGTTTCATCAACAACCCTTGTTGATCCTTCTGTAGCTTCTCCTAATACTAACTTACTTCGTGGTCGATGATCTCGTATGTGGTCTTCCTCCAAGAAAGTTGCATTTGTCGATACAAATACTTTATTATCTTGAGGGTCATAGAAAAGACCACCTCTCGTTTCTTTCGGGTACCCAACAAATTGGCATATTCTCGTACGTGATTCCAATTTCTTAGGATTTGTCACTAACACATGTGCAGGACAACCCCAGATTCGAAAGTAACGCAAACTAGGTTTACGCCCTCTCCATAACTCAAAAGGAGTTTCAGAAACACTTTTTGAGGGAACACTGTTAAGAATATGTACTGCAGTCTCTACTGCATACCCCCAAAACGAGCTAGGCAACTGAGCATAGCTCATCATAGATCGAACCATGTCTAACAAGGTTCTGTTTCTCCTTTCTGATACACCATTTTGCTGAGGTGTACCAGGTGCTGAGAGTTGTGATTGGATTCCATGTTCTATCATATAGTCCTGGAATCGCTGATCTAAATACTCTCCACCTCGATCTGATCGAAGTGTTATAATTGTTTTACCTAATAAGTTTTCTACCTCAGCCTTAAACTCCTTGAACTTTTCAAGAGCCTCAGACTTATGGCCCATTAGGTACAAGTAACCGTATCGTGAATAATCATCTATGAAAGAGATGAAATATTCAAAACCACCTCGAGCCTTTACATTCATAGGACCACAAAGATCCGAATGTATTAGTTCAAGGGGTTCTTTGGCCCTGTAACCTTTTCCAGTAAAAGGCCTCTTGGTCATTTTACCCTCGAGACACGATTCACAGGGTGGTAAAGATGTATCTTCTATGTCACTTAGAAGCCCATTTTTAACCAAACGATCGATCTGATCGATGTTAATATGACCAAGGCGAAGATGCCAAAGATACGTGTTGTTACTTAAAGGAGAAACTTTTTGCCTTTTATTTTGCGTTTCGGCCGTTTTAAACATTTCATGACTTAAAATGGCCTTAGCATCATTTGGTCTTAACACAAACAAATTATTCTCACGCTTAGCTGAACATATGTAAATTCCATTCTTTGAAATTAAAGCTTCATTAAGCAAGAAGGAAATAGTATAACATTGTTCTAACAAAGCTGAAACAGAAATTAGGTTCCTTTTAATTCTAGGAACCAAGTACAAGTCCTCTAAAATTAAAAACCTATTTCTAAAGAATAATTTTGCAGCTCCCACTGCACGAGCTGAAACGACGTCTCCCGTTCCGACCTTGAGCGTCATTTCACCCTCTGCCAGCTGCTGGAAATTATTTCCCTGAAAAGAAGAACAAACATGATTAGTGGCTCCCGAATCCAGTACCCAGGCAAACTCATCATGTTCAACGAGACAAGTCTCTAACACAAGTAAATCGAATTTACCTTCTTTTTCTCTTCTCTTCTCAGCAAGGTAGCGGGGACAGTTGCGCTTCCAGTGACCATCTGCATTGCAGTGGAAGCATCTGCCTTTGTCGGCCACGACCTTGGCCTTCCCCTTCCCTTGCACAGCCTGTGCAGGAGCCTTCCCCTTGTCTCCCTTCCTCTTTTGGATCTGCTTCGATGAAGAAGCCTGGGGTACAGATTTAGTCCCTGAGGATGAACCCTTCAGGAACTTCTTCTTGGAATGGGCCACATTGGCCTCTCCTTTCACCACATTCTTTCCCTTGCTCTTTTGCAGGGACTCGTAAATCTGTAACTCCGAGAGGAGGGTAGTCAGGTTGAACTGAATCTTATTCATGCTCGCGTTCGTCCTGAAAGACAGATAGCTCGCCGGGAGCGAGTGAAGGATGAACGCTACCGGACTGCGCTCGCAGACAACCCCGCCATTTGCCTCAGCTATGTTGAACTGGTTAATCATGTCCAGGACATGTTCCCGAACAAATTGACCTTCCAGCATCTTGGCATTGAAGACGTTCTTCAAGGCGTCGTGGTGGAGCTGGTAGGACGAAAGTCCAAACATCTCCTGCAGGGAATTCATAATTTCCCTGGCAGTTGCCACGTTCTCGTAACGCTTGGCCAACACTTCAGACAAGCTGACCAAAATATAGACCTTGACCTTTTCATTGGCCTTGGTCCAGCATTCGTAGGCGTCCTTAACTGCCTGAGAGGCAGTGCGAGGGGGAACAGGAGGACATTCCTTCGTTAAGACGAATCTTAAATCCTCAACCACGAGTATTGTATTGAGGTTTGATTTTCATTGTGGAAAATTCTCGCCGGTAAGTTGTTCATTTTTAAGCAGGGATATTATAGAGGAAGACATTGCTGAAAAACAAACAAGTGACCGTATTAGTTATCTTTGCCTTAATCCATCACACAAGCAATACAAACAATTGCATACATCCAATCAATTTTGCAAACAAACAATCAAAGAACCCTAATAAAACTATGATTGTGTTTCGCAACGATGCTTTAGAGGTTTAGAAGAACAGCCACCGAAGGGTGATCAGTTGTTCCTCCTCTAAAATGAGACTATTCTCAGTCAATTTCTAATACCAGAATAACTCATATTCCATTAGATATTAACCATCGTTGTTCGGTCAAGGATTTGTTAACAAATTAACTCCTCCCCGTAAGTGTAACCCTCCCACTTTCAGATCCCAGAGGCACGCACCAACAGGCTACCGTTAGGAAAGACAACTGTTGGTAATTAGTCTAAGTGATCCTATCCTTTTCAGGAGTTCACGGTGTTTCGAAACCTATGATCAGGCCCTCCGAAGGGGTGGTTGCGCCGAGACAACACGCAGGCTGATCATAGGAATCTCACGTTGTGACCTAGGGGCGGAGACCGAAGGATACGTTGACACGTGTCCCGCTCCCACTTACTATAGTCACTTTCCCCATTCACCTTGGTATTGACCCATGCAAACACTCTCCGAAGGGAGGCCGCGCTAAAACGACACAAAGCCGAGCATGGATCTCACGGTGTGAACGTCACGGGGACGTAGGAGCAAAACTCAATTTAAATTAAGTTTTGTAATTTTCCTCCCACTAAAGTAACTGATTATTAATTTTAGGGTTTGATTAAACCTAGATAAATCCGGCTAAGTTATTTATCTAAGTCTAGTCCTATTATAACTATTATAATAAGACCTAATGTCTAGGTGTATTAAACCAATTTAATATAACGTAGCGACATTATTCTAACATTAACCTGAGATTAATTCAACTCCGGTATTCCAGATCAGTTCCCAGGTAGGAGGTGTTCCGTTTACCGTCAACTTAAATACCTCCAATCCTTAGACAGAACTTCACTGGTAGAGTTCCCTTATAATCTTAGGAATGTTCGTCCTACTTAGTTCATTAAAACTATTTTAAAACTAAGTAAGATCTTCTAATCCTATTAGAAAATGATCTTAGGTCTAATTAATTTTAACCCATTAAAATTAATTTTATTTTAACCTAAGATCCTATGTGAACATGCATATATTGATTATAGATTGACGGTTTCTAATCATAAAATTTTAAACTATTTCAAAATTTTATAATGATTAGCCCTATAATCATGCATACTATAGTTTTTAAAACAATTAACAATCATATTCAAGTTAATGAAATTTTAAACTATAGTACTATGCATTGCATGATAATTAATATAACCCTTATATTAATCTATGGATGTATCATGCTCAATGCAATTTGATTTCCATTTAAATAATAAACAACTTTATTATAGCCAATAATGGAAAATCAACTTAGCATGCTGCAAACAAATAATTTTTTAATATAACTCTTATATTAAAACTATGTAGTTGCATGCATCATACTTTTCCATTTTCATGACTTTAATATAACTCTACTATATATTAAATAAATCATGAAAATCAAACCATGCATTTCAAACATATATTATAATCTAATTATAACATACATAAATGCATGAGCATGCTTTATATCCTAAGGTGGGATTAAATTTAAATGACATCCATAAAGCATTTAAATAGCGAATAAACCGATTTAATTGGCCCCTAGGATAGATTAAAGCAAAATTACACTAATAAAGCAATAAATCTATCCTATTACAAAATTATGCAGCTCCAAATCCGGTCTACAAGCCTTGAACCGACCCGAACCACTTCGAACCGGACTTGAAAAACTCGAACCGCACCCAAAACGGGTCAAACCGGACCGAACCGGTCCCAGCTGACCCAAACCGCTCGAACCGAACCGGCCAAATTAGGGCACCACTCACGTTCTCGCGAAAATCCTGGCGCCGCACGAAATCGTGACAGCGTCGAGACGCTGTGAAGAAAGCGTCCCGACGCTGGCTCGATTTCAACCGTCTGGAGCGTGGAATCGCGACAGCGTCGAGACGCACAAGGCTAAGCGTCCCGACGCTGTTGCGTCTGGAGCTGATTTCTGGGCAGAAACGCGACTGTTCTTAACGATTTTCACCAATTTCTTCTGCGATCTTCATCGATTTTCAAGCCTAAATACGACCCGGACTAATACAGACTCGATTTACAGAATTTTTCCCAAAAACGCAGGGGCCTTACATGATCAATTCAATCAAATTCCGGTAAATCTATGGCCAAATTAAATCAAAACATTTTATCGCAAAACCCACATTCATAATGCAATTAATCCCACCATACACAGCCAATCGTAAATCTCAAAACAACGTTTTAATTCGAAATGGCTCTGATACCAATTGTAGAGATAAAAGCCCTATGTGCAGCGGAAAACCACAAAGACCTTTTCGAATAATAAAACGCCGATTGGGATACCAATACGACGGCAAAATTAATAAATTTACAGCGACAATAAAAGACAATACTCTGCTGTAAAATAGATACAAGCATGCTTAAAAACAAGAGGAAAAATTCTAGATCTAATCTAGAATTGGGTCCTATTGACCCTAGTTCAAGAACCATTTACCTTTGTAGAAACCCTTGACTGTTTCGCCAATTCTCTCTGAATTTCTCCCAAAAACAGCAACGATCACACCTTGATTTTGCTGGAAAAATTGCACGAACACCACCACAAGGATACACCGGTATTCTCCAATAGGATATTGCGTTAGGTGCTTGTGGGAGCCAAAAAATCTAAGGATTTTCTCTGGATGCAACACTCTGATTTTCTCTGCCACAGAGCAAATCGAGAAGGAGAGAGCGATAGAGAGGGAGTGAGGCGTGAGACTAGGGCGTGATATGTGCAACTGCACTGACCACGTCCCTTTAAAAAAATATAATATCAGATAACTGAAATATCAGTTATCTGATATTTTTAATTAAATATAATTTTAAAATCATAATTTCAAAATTACAATTAATTATATTTTAATTAATCTAAATTAATTAAAATAACATTAATTTAAATCCAATTTAAATTAATATCCCTCCTATCTTATACTTTAATTAAATCAAATTTAATTAAACTAAATTAATTAATTAATTCGAAATTAATTAATAAAATAAAATTGAACATCACATATTCAATTACTATTTTCTCTCTCAAAACTATAGTATTAATATACATCCGATGCATATTAATTATAACCTATAGTTTTAATATGAACCACTTCATATTTTAGTATAATATTCAAACACCTTTGAATATTCAATCCATCCTTAGAATTTTACCTCAACGCCCTAAATGAGCTACCGGTGGGACCTAATGGACCTACAGATCAGAAGCTCCAACGATATGAGATTAGTTGGTTAAACTCATTAACCAAGTTAATCAATATTCGTTAATTGTGGTTCACTCCACTAAAGAACCACAGCTGCACTCTTCTCACTGCAGACATATTTCTGTGTCCACGGATATTGACCGTCAACAGCAAGTTAGCCCTTCACGTGTGTTCGTACCCCAGCTAGGTCAAATTACCGTTTTACCCCTGGGCTACCTCTTGGTCCTTAAGTACCAGTGCTCCTCTAATGAACAACCTGTTTGTGGTCCAACCATCAAACAGAAAACCCTCTCGTGCCATAAAGAGGGTAGGGCCCTTTGTTCAAGACCCGGAGACACCACTTAAGGGAACACACCTCTACTTACCCTCATATCAGGAAGGAGTGAATTCCATCTTGTAAGACTACGTTCCCAGCTCCCCATTCGGTCTTGTCCCCAAAATGGTAGGCTTATTGAGTCGGCGAACTGGCCACTCTCACCCGTACAAATCAAAGGACAATCCCTCATGGACAGGAGTCCATAATCCACTCAGGATTAAGGCCAAGTTGCCTAGGTCATCCTAGTGAAATAGAAACCGAGCTAACTAACGGTGTTAGAGTTAGTGGTTAACTATTTCGCGGTCCGGTCTTTGTGCAAACTCATTGCATAGGATACCCCCACTCGCATGTCAACCACATGAACGCGTTGGATCAATACGTTTGTATCAATATACAAAGCGGGCCGTATCCATAGTGTCACCAGGATAAGGTACCCAGCATTATCCCTATACTACAGACCCTTTAGGCTAAAACTTGAACATTAATCCCCGTATGTCCCTACATACTAGTTCAAGCCTCATTCTATTAGCCATGGATGTTTAGTTTATTGGATTAGGGTTAACAAGACAAGATATAATACAAACATTGAATAATACATCACTTTATTAATGTTCGGTCAAATGTACATTTACTATCTACGAGTTTTAGGGCATAAAACCCAACAATTACAAGAGCAATACAAACAATTGCATACAATCCAATCAATTTAGCAAAACAGACAATCACAGAACCCTAAAACTATCGATTTAGTTTTGCAACGACGTTTCAGAGGTTTAGAATATCAGCCACCGAAGGGTGATTAGGTACTCCTCCTTTGAAATGAGACACCTCTCAGCTAATTCTAATTCCAGAATAACTCATATTCCTATAGACATTAGCCACCGTTGTTCGGTCAAGGATTTGTTAACACTTTTAACTTATCCTCGTAAGTGTAACCCTCCCACTTTCAGATCTTAGAGGCACGCACCAACAGGCTACCGAAGGGAAAGACAACTGTTGGTGATTAGCCTAAGAGCTCCTATCCTTTTCAGGAGTTCACGATGTTTCGAATCCTATGACCAGGCCCTCCGAAGGGATGGTTGCGCCAGGGCAACCTGCAGGCGGATCATAGGACTCTCACGGTCTGAACTATGGGCGGAGACCGAGGGATACGTTGACACGTGTCCCGCTCCCACTTACTCTAGACATTTTTCCCATTCACCTTGATATTGATCCATGCAAACACTTTCCGAAGGGAGGCCGCTCCTAGGGTGACTCGAAGTCGAGCATGAATCTCACGTTGTGAATATAGGGACGTAGGAGCAAAACTTGATTTAAATCTCGTTTTGTAATTTTCCTCCCACTGAAAATGTCCTAAGGTTAATATAGGGTTGTTTCACTTAGATAGTATTCGGCTAATTCAATCTATCTAAGTCTGATCCTATTATAACAATTATGGAAAGGATTCAACTGCAATCTTTTTGGGTGAATTAAACTTCTTTTAATAAACCCAACATTGCAAGTCAACATTACTATGGTTAATTCAACTCAATCGGGTTAGTTCCCAGGTAGGAGGTGTTCCGTAAACCGTCAACTTAAATACCCCCAACCTTAGACAGAACTTTACCGAGAGAGTTCCCTTATAACCTCAGTAATGTAAGGTCTTTACTCTAAAGATCTAGGTGCATTAAACACTTTTAATAAACCTAGCGACATTGCATGCTAACATTTAACTATGATTAATTCAACTCCGGTATTCCAGGTCAGTTCCCAGGTAGGAGGTGTTCCGTAAACCGTCAACTTAAATACCCCCAACCTTAGACAGAACTTTACCGGTGGAGTTCCCTTATAATCATAGCAATGTTTTTCCTACTTAGTAAATTAAAACTATTTTTAATTCTAAGTAAGAAAAGATTCTAATCCTATTAGAAATCGATCTAGGTCTAATTAATTTTAAACAATTTAAAATTAATCCAATTTATCCTATGATCTTATGTTTGCATGCAAATCTTGATTATAGATTGACGGTTTCTAATCATTAATATTGAAGAACTATTTCGAATTTTAATGATTAATCCTATAATCAAGAATCTAGGGTTTAATTCATTCAACAATCTCATTCAAATTAAATAATTAAACCACATCAATTGCATGAATAATATAATAATTATATTATTAACTATGGATGTTTCATGCTTCATGCAATTTTGATTTTCTTTTATTATAACAATTATAAGCCAATCAAGAAAATCAACCAAGCATGCTTCATTCATCACATTAAACATAACTATTTATATTTAATTAAGTAATGACATGCTTCATGCTTTCCAATTTTTCATATAATTAATATACACTTATATTAAAAATATGAAAACAATTCCATGCATTTAAACATACATTATAACAATTTATAATATATAAAAAATGCATGAGCATGTTTATAACCTAAGGTGGGATTAAATATTCTATATGAAATCCATAAAGCATATAAATAGCAATTGAACCGGTTAATTTTTGGCCCCTAGGATAAAATAAAGCATTAAATTACATTAATTTAGCTAAATTCTATCCTAAAAAAATCCATGTACAGCTCCGGAATTGGTCTAGACAGCACGAACCGCCCCGAACCACCTCGAACCGGCTTCCAAAATCACGAACCATGCCAAAAATTGGCTGAACCGGACCAAATAGGTCCTAGCCCAGCCGAACCGGTCCGAACCGGACCGCCCATTGCTTGAACCGCGCCTGTTAAAACCCTAGTGCGTGCCTCCATCGTGACAGCGTCGAGACGCTGTGTTGATAGCGTCCCGACGCTGTGCGTTTTCCATATCTGACGCATGCGGTATCGAGACAGCGTCGAGACACTGTTGAGGTAGCGTCCCGACGTTGTGTGCTTTCCTTACCGAGCGCCTTCGGTATTGAGAAAGCCTCGAGACGCTGTTGAAGGAGCGTCCCGACGCTGTTGCGTCTGGAATCGATTTCTGGGTAGAAACAGCAACTTTTCTCCGATTTTGGCCCCGATTTCAGCGACGATTGCTCCGATTTTCATCTCATAAAAACCTATTCTAGACCCGGACTTACATAGGACTCGATTTTACATAATATACCCAAAACACCGGGCCTTACATGATCAAAATCAAATAAAAATAAAATCAATGGCCATAAAATTAATCCAAACAGTTCAATGCAAACCGAACATACATTATGCATAAATCCCACCTATTAGAGCCTATCGCAACTTTTAAAATTAATTAATAGGGACAGCGATGGCTCTGATGCCGATTGAAGGGAATAAAAGTCCCCACGCAGCGGAAGCGCATCGATTGGACCTTACGCCGTATATTAATTAACATTAAAATATCGTTACGATAACTCAAACAAAACTTTAAACAAACTTTAAAGTCGCTGTAAAATCGGTTTAAACATGCTAAAATAAATCTAAATTTATTTTTAAAACTTTTCTAAAGAAAAGTGGAAGAACCGTTACAAACCTCCGTTGTAGACTTGACCGTTCTTCGCCAACGACGCTCCACGAACGAAAACGCAGCAGCCGCTTTAAGGTTTTCTTCACTGGAAATTCTTCTTTGAATGACACAATAACCACAGAGGTTACACCGGTATGTCTCTAAGTCTAGGAGGCCAAAGACTTGTGGGAGTCTTTCTCTAAAAGGGAGGCTAGAGAGAATTCTAGGTCTTGTCTTTCAAGAGTGTCAAGTGTCATGACCAATTAGGTCTAGTGTTCTATTTATAGAAGAGAGGCCATGAATAAAATATTCAATTAAATCAATCTTTTCCAAAATTGATTCAATCTTATTCCTTAATTAATCAATCATGATCAATCAATTCCCCAATTGATTAATCTTTTCCACAAATGACTAATTACTTCCATAAGTGATTAGATCATTCCCATAAATGATTAATCACTTCCTTAAGTGATTAATTATTTACATAATTTGATTAATTCATGGTTAATGAATTCTTTAATTAATTAACCACCAATTAAATATCACATATTTAATTTCCGGCCTTGAATTAATTAATTTTGCCCAAACACATTTTAGGGCTTAAATTAATTAATTCATTATTTGAACTCTTTCAATCTTCCATAAATTTATATTTGAACTTCTTCAAATATTAATTTCTCTCATAATAATATATCAATATATATTATATATGTTTCCCTTAGTAAATTGAACATTTTCAATTTACATTTATTACTTAGTTGCCTCAAATTACTTTACGAGCTACCAGTGGGACCTAATGGACCTGCAGATCAGAAGCTCCAACGATGTGAGATTAATTGGTTAAACTCATTAACCACATTAATCAATATTCGTTAACTGTGTGTGCATTCCACTATAGACTCACAGTTGCACTCTTCTCACTGCAGACATATTTTCTGTGTCCACGGATCTAGACCAATATCGACTAGTTAGTCCTTCACGAGTGTCCGTAACACCAGCTGGGTCAAATTACCGTTTTACCCCTGGGTTACCTCTATTTCCTTAAGTACCAATTCTCCTCTAATGAACAATCTGTTTGTGGTCCAACCATCAAACAGAAAACCCTCTCGTGCCATTGAGAGGGTAGGGCCCTTTGTTCAAGACTCGGAGTAACCACTTAAGGGAACACTCATCTGCTTCCCTAAAGTCGGGAAGGAGTGAATTCCATCTTGTACGATTATGTTCCCAGCTCCCCATTCGGTCTTGTCCCCAAAGTGGTAGGCTTATTGAGTCGGTGTATTGGCCACTCTCACCCATACAAATCAAAGGATAATCTCTCATGAGCAGGAGTCCATAATCAACTCAGGATTAAGACTAAGTTGTCTAGGTCGTCCTAGTGAAATAGAAAACCAACTAGTTAACGGTGTTATAACTAGTGGTTACTATTTCGCGGTCCGGTCTTATGCAAACTCATTGCATAGGGTACCCCCACTCGCATGTCTCCTACACGAACGCGTTGGATCGCAACGTTTGTATCAAATACAAAGTGGGTCGTATCCATAGTTTTGCCAGGATAAGGCACCCAGTCTTATCCCTATACTATAGACCTTTTAGGCTGTTTATTGAACAATGATCCCCATATGTCGCAACATATAGTTCAAGACTCATATTACAGCCTAGGATGTCTAGTTTATTGGATTAGGGTCAAATAGTGCAATATTTAACAATAACATTTTATTGTAGAAACTAAATAACACTTTATTAAATACAAGTATATAATTTGTTTACATTCACTATCTACGAGTTTTAGGGCATAAAACCCAACAACCTTATCCTGGTAACACTATGTGATACGACCCGCTTTGTATTCGATACAGACGTATTAATCCAAGGCGTCCATGTAGGAGACATGCGAGCGGGGGTATCCTATGCAATGAGTTTGCATAAGACCGGACCACGAAATAGTAAACCACTAGATGTAACATCGTTAACTAGTTACATTACTGTTTCAATAGGATGAACTAGGTAACTCAGTCTTAATCTTGAGTGTGTCATGAACTCCTTCTCACGAGGGATTGTCCTTTGATTAGTATGGGTGAGAGTGGCCTGCACGCCGACTCAATAAGCCTACCTTCTTGGGGACAAGACCGAGTGTGGGGCTGGGGACATGACAACACAAGATGGAATTCACTCTTTCCCACTTCTAGGAAAAGTAGATGAGTGTTCCCTTAAGTGGTGACTCCAGGACTTGAACAAAGGGATCCCGCCCTCTCACTGGCCCGAGAGGGACTTTCTGTTTAATGGTTGGACCATAAACAAGTTGTTCATTAAAGGAGCGCTGGTACTTAAGGAGACAGATGTAACACAGGGGTAAAACGGTAATTTGACCCAGTCGTGGTTACGAACACTCGTGAAGGATTGACTTACCGGCATAGGTCTACATCCATGGACATAGAAATGTTCTACAGTGAGAAGAGTTCAGCTGTGGGTCTTTAGTGGAATGACCCACAGTTAATGAATTGGTTAACTTGATTAATGAGTTTAATCAGTTAACCTCATATCATTGGAGCTTCTGATCTGTAGGTCCATTAGGTCCCCTGCTAGCCCGTAAAGAGTAATTAGGAACAAATATATCTTGAGAGAATTTTAATAGTTCAAATTCATATTGGGAATTAAGTTAATTGTATTAGATACAAATTAATATAATGTATAGTGATGCATTAAAATATAAAGTCTAATTTGAGATTAAACTTTATTATATTGAGAGATTGAATATATTTGAAAGAGTTCAAATATATGTCTAATTAAATGGTATTTAATTAGAAGATGAATTAATTAATTATTCAATTTAGTTTAAATTAAACGAGATTTAATTAAACTATAGTCTATGAGAGAAATAAATATTTGAAGAAATTCAAATATTAATATGAATTTGATTCATATTAAATTTATAGGATATAAGAGAATTTGAAGAAGTTCAAATTTTAATATGAATTTGATTCATATTATGGAATTAATTAATTGAAGGCCTGAAATTAAATATATGATATTTAATTGGGTAATTAATTAATTAACTAATAGAAGGTCTGAAATTAAATATATGATATTTAATTGGTGATTAATTAATTAATCAATTGGTAATTAATCAATTATGGAAATGATTAATAACTTATGGAAGTGATCAATCATTTATGGAAAAGATTAATCAATTATGGAATTGATTGGTTATGGAATTGATTGATTATGTAAAAGATTAAATCAGTTATGGAAATAATTGATTTTAAATGAATATTTTATTCATGGTCTTTTTCCTATAAATAGAACACTAACCCTAGGGTTTAGGTACCACAACATATGGCCACGATAAGGCCTTCTCATATTCTCTCAACTCTAGAACTCTAGGGAGAATTTTATCTCTAGAGTTTTTTCTCATTCAAGATTAGGTAGTCCCACAACTACGTTCCTAATCTCAGAGTTATAGCGGGGAAGATCAAATGGTGGTGTTCTTCGTTGTTGCAGAGCAATCAAGAAAGGCGTTCTTGAAGAATTCAGAGTCGTCAACGAAGACATGTTTCTCAACGCTTAACCGCAATGTATTGGTATTTTGTAAAACAAAATTAATTTACGAACGGTCCAATTGCTTCCGCTGTAACGGAATTGTGAATTCCAATCCTTCAATTGGTATCAGAGCCTATCGTATGCTTGATTTTGTTTTTACAAAATTTGCATTGGTTTATTGGTGGGATTTAGTTGTGCATTTGATGTATAATGGTTTGTTAGTAGATGGTTAGGGCTTTTGGCATTAGAATTTGCAATTTTTCATTGATTTGATCATGTAAGGGCCCGTTGTTTTGGGCGATTTGTTGCAAATTTGAGTCTGTAAGTCCGTGTCTTTGATATTGTATCAATTGGAGAAGTATTTCGGAGCAATTTGCTGAAGTTTGAGGCAAAAATCGAAGGAAATCGAACATGTATAGCGGCTGAAATTGTATTTTCTGGAAAAACGAAGGGTGATGAACTTGTAGACGAAATCGCGGAGAACACATTGAAAAATAAAAGGAAAAATCACGTTCAACGTTCGTCGGGGATCGAACTCGCGTGCGGCTGGAGGTTTTCGCGTGCAGATACTCCATGTGGACGCGTGTCAAGAGGCCGTTGGTCCGTTGGCGTTTTCGCGTGCAGAAATTAAATAAATAAAATGAAAACGGTTTAGTTGTTGTAAATTGTTTGGCGGTAGGATGGTCTTGTCCACGCCTATGATTTACCACTCATGGGTTCGAGTCTAACTTGTGTATTTTGAGCGCAATTTTTTTTCAGCGTGTGGTTCGCTGGAGCAGTTCTGGTCCGGTTCGATCCGACTGGAGTGTATTCGCGCGGTTCAAGTATTTCAGCCCGGTTCGTGCTGGTTCAAGCTATTTTAGATCGACTAGTCAAAAACACGTGCGGAATTGTGTAGTTTAAATTTGTCGTAAATATTTGTATATATGGATTTGAGTGAAAATGAATTCATATATGCATATGCGCCTTTTAGCTTTATGTTACACTATTTAATTGAATATTTAAAATGAAATGGCAAAATTGAACAAAACAAATTTCTTCTAGTTTAGTATTTAAAACATGTACGAATTTGAATCAACAAAAATTCATTTGAATAATCAAAATTTATTACATTCAATTGTTTAAATATTGTGACAACAAAAAGGAAACATTTTTTAGTATATTAAAGTAAGAATCTTTTATTTATTTTCTTTTTCTTTTAAAGATGACACTTTGCCTTTGAAAAAAAAAATTGTTTAAATATTGATTCAATGTTTTTATTCCTTTGGATTTGAATATTTATAATTTATAATAAATTGATGAAAGACAAATTTAACACATGATTTATAATGTAATGAAATATATCTGACACACAAATTTTCTCCCTTATTGTACTAAAAAAAATCTCCTTTATCGTGTTGATTGATGTGATTTTTTAAGTTAATCTACAAAATTAAAAACCGATATAAAAAAACACACAACAAATTATTAATTAAACATAAAATTATCACTAATTAAACAAAAAAAAATATCATTCCTCCTATCACATTCTTTCAAAAACACCCAAAATTATGTTGGGAAATTTGGAGAGTCATGAAGAAATAGCAACGAATTCAAGATTGATTAATTTAATAATAATAATAGAAAAAGAGAAAGAAAAGCAACAATGGATTCATCCTTCTCTCTCATTTTCAGAAGTTTGAAAAAATAAAGCAATAATATAAAACTTCTATTTTGATTTGACCATCCGACTCTCCTTCCTAAGGGATCTTTGTTGTGGGTTTAGCCATTGGACTTTCATCGAGGTGATCTATGTCGTGCATTATTGAAGCTAGACGAATAAATCTCTTGCCTCCACTGCTTCTTATCCTTCGCCTGATTGATGCTCGACAACAAGTTTTTGTAGAATAAAATGGAGGCTTGATTCTTGAACCTCTTGATTGTTCTTTGTGACACCTTCCGTATGCTCTAGAATCAACCCACCAACCACATCTAAAGAAGCTATAGCTTATCGTTGTGAGCTTGAAAAAAGAGAATAGATATTTATATATGGAAAAGAGGAATTAGTGTGAATATAATATCTGTGGGAAGCCAAATGGTCCTATAATAGATGGTGGGAAGCCAAATGGTTCAAGAAATTAAATAGGCCATTTTATTGATTCAATTCACCTTCAACGTAAAAACTTGACTTCTCCACGTCACCAAACATAATAAAATCTGTCAAATATAATAAAAGCTCTCAAATATATAGAATTGAAATTGATTTGTAAATTTAAATATTAAATGAGGGTAAAATGGGAACTAAAAGTTTCTCCTTATCTATAATAGATGGTGGGAAGCCAAATGGTTCAAGAAATTAAATAGACCATTTTATTGATTCAATTCACCTTCAACATAAAAACTTGGCTTCTCCACATCACCAAACATAATAAAATCTGTCAAATATAATAAAAGCTCTCAAATATATAGAATTGAAATTGATTTGTAAATTTAAATATTAAATGAGGGTAAAATGGGAACTAAAAGTTTCTCCTTATAGCCCCTTTTATAAATAGTATAGATATAGATTTGAAGCTGGTTTACGTCTAGATAGGGCTTTTTTAGATTAATTATTGTAATTTTTCTAATTTATTTTGTCCTAGGATGCCAAAATCTATCTACTTAGCTATTTATTTTGCTTTATGGATGTCATATAGCTTAAAATCCCACCATAGGTTAAGCATATTCATGCATAATTAATTATAATTGTTATAATATAAGTATTATGCATGAATTTAATTTTCATGGGTATTTAATATAATGGATGAAAATTGAGAAGCATTGAGCATGAAATTACTTTAGTAAAAATATAAAAGTTATATTTATGAAAGTAATTTATATGCTTATTTATTTTCATGAGCTATTAATATAAAGTGTTATGTTAATGTATGAAAATGTGAATGATTATTTTAATTTTCTTGGGTTATTAATTTAAGAGTTAGATTAATTGAAGAAAATTAATTTGCATTAAGCATGAAATTACTTTAGTTTAAAAATATAAGAGTTATATTTATATTAGTAATTAACATGCTTATTTTTTCATGAGCTATTAATATAAATGTTATGTTAATATATGACAATGGTAATGCTTAATTTTAATTTTCTTGTATAATTAATTTAAGAGTTAGGTTAATTAAAAGGAAATTAAATTGCATTGAGCATGACATTACCTTAGATTAATATAATTGTTATATTTTTGGTATGTTATGCTAATGTATGGTTTTATAAATTAATTAGAATTTGATTGTTAATTTATTCACCATAGTAGCATGTTATAGGGTTAATTCATTAAAATTTATAATAGTTATAATATTTATGAATAGAAACCGTTAACCTATAACAAAGAATTGCATGCAAACATAGGATCTTAGGATAAATGAATTAATTTTAAAATGTTTAAAATTAATTAGACCTAAGATCACATTTCTAATAGGATTAGAATTGTTCTTACTTAGAATTAAAATTAGTTTTAATTGACTAAGTAGGAAAAACATTACTATGATTATAAGGGAACTCCACCGGTTAAGTTCTGTCTAAGGCTGGGGGTATTTAAGCTGACGGTTTACGGAACACCTCCTACCTGGGAACTGACCCGGAATACCGGAGTTGAATTAATCATAGCTAAATGTTAGCATGCAATGTGATTAGGTTTATTAAAAGAGTTTAATACACCTAAATCTTTAGAGTAAAGACCTTACATTACTGTGGTTATAAGGGAACTCTCTCGGTAAAGTTTTGTCTAAGGTTGGGGGTATTTAAGTTGACGGTTTACGGAACACCTCCTACCTGGGAACTGACCCGAACCTTGAGTTGAATTAACCATAGTAATGTTGACTTGCAATGTTGGGTTTATTAAAAGAAGTTTAATTCACCTGAAACATTGTGGTTGAATCCTTTCCATAATTGTTATAACTGGATCAAACTTAGATAGATTGACTTAGCCGAATTTATCTAAGTTAAACAACCCTAAATTAACCTTAGGACATTTTCAGTGGGAGGAAAATTACAAAACGAGATTTAAATCAAGTTTTGCTCCTACATCCCTATATTCACAACGTGAGGTTCATGCTCGACTTCGAGTCGCCCTAGGAGCGGCCTCCATTCGGAAAGTGTTTGCATGGATCAATAACAAGGTGAATGAGAAAAATGTCTAGAGTAAGTGGGAGCGGGACACGTGTCAACGTATCCCTCGGTCTCCACCCCTAGTTCACACCGTGAGAGTCCTATGATCCGCCTGCAGGTTGTCCTGGCGCAACCATCCCTTCGGAGGGCCTGATCATAGGATTCAGAACACCGTGAGCTCCTGAATAGGATAGGGTCACTTAGGCTAATCACCAACAGTTATCTTTCCCTTCGGTAGCCTGTTGGTGCGTACCTCTGAGATCTGAAAGTGAGAGGGTTACACTTACAGGGATGAGTTAAATGTGTTAACTAACCTTTGACCGAACAACGGTAACTAAACGCTAACGGAATATGAGTTATTCTGGTGTTAGAGTTTGGTTGAGATTGTCTCAATTCAGAGGAGGAGTAGTTGACCACCCTTCGGTGGCTGTTGTTCTAAACCTTTGAAGTATCGTTGCAAAAACTAAATCAATAGTTTTATAGGGTTTCTTTGATTGCTTATTTCTTTTTGCAGAATTTGATTGGATTTTTTGTGATGGGTTAGTGCAATTAATAATACAAGTAATTTGTTACTTCAGCAATTATATAATAATTTTATGTGTATTGTCTTACGTCACTTTATGAATAACGGTAATACAACAGGCTTAAACGACAAATTGTGGTAAATAAGTCTAGGATTATTCTTAATTGAGGAATGTCCTCATGCCCCATATGTTTAATTCATTAAGAATTGTTCTTGATGAATATGACATAGAACCTTGCTTAGCAAAAAGAGATCTTGTTCAAGACCGTAAGTTTCATTTACTTGTCTTGAAAACATGATTAGTGAAGAATAGTGATTCCCCCTGAATACTTGATTCAGGAGCCACAAATCATGTGTGTTCTTATTTTAAAGGAATAAGCTCCTGGAAACAGCTTGTTGCTTGTGTAATAACTCTCAAAGTTAGAATTAGAGAGGTTATATTGGTTATAGCAGTGGGGAACATTAAGTTATTTTTCTCAGTGGGAGAAAATACATATTATTAGATAATGTGTATGTAATTCCTAAGATCAAAAGAAATTTGATTTATGTGTCTTATTTGCTGGAACAATGTTACTCTTTACCTTTCTCTGCTAACGCAATTTTATTTCAAGAAAGGGAGTTGATACTTGTTTAGCTTTACTGGAAAGTAACCTAAATGTTGTAAGACTAATCAAGAGTAAAGCAATCATGAACACTGAGTTGTTTAAGACTGCTACTACTCGATGTGAAAAGAGGCAAAGGATTTCTCCAAAAGAAAAATACATTTCTTTGGTTTTACGGTAGACCATATTAATCTCAATTTGATTGGGAGATTGGTCAAGAGTGAACTTCTAAGCAAGTTAGAAGATGACTCTCTACTACCTTGTAAGTCATGCCTTATGGGTAATATGACTGATAGGTCTTTTACTAGAAAAAATCTAAGAGCCAAAGAGCCCTTGGAGCTTGTACATTTGGATCCTTGTGGTTCAATATATTAAAGCAGTGTGAGGGCATGAATAATTCATCCTTTTTGGATGATTATTCAAAGGTATGAGTATCTTTACCTAATGCAACCTAAGTCTGAAACTCTTGAGATATTCGAAGGGGCTTAGGACTGAAGTTGAAAACTTGTTAGGTGAGATGATAAAAACACTTCGATCCGATCAAAGTGTTGAGTATAGGGATTTGAGATTCGAAGACTATTTGATAGTACATGGGATCACACCCTAAATCTCATTTAGGAGAAATAGAACCCTATTGGATATGGTTCATTCCATGTTGAGCTATGCTCAATTGTCTGGCTCGTTTTGGGGTCATGCAGTGTTGACTGCATTGCATACTACAGTAGGCAACCCCAAAAGGAAACGAGAAGTGGATACTTCTTCAATTCACAAGAGAATAAAGAATTTGTATCGACAAATGCTATATTCTCAGAAGAAATCCGCATAAAAAATCATAAACCGCAGAGTAAAGTCGATTTAAGTAAGTTAACTAATGAAGCTACAGTAACATCCACAAGAGTTGTTGATGAGGTTGGCTGTTCAACAAAAGTTGTTGATGGATCAGTGCATCTAGTCAGTCACATCCATCTCAATAGTTGAGATTGCCTCAATGTAGTGGGAGGGTTGTTTGATAACCTGAACGTTACATGGGCTTGTTTGAAGCCTAGGTCATCATACCTGATGATGGCATAGTGGGTTCATTATCTTTTAGAAAGAAAATGAATGATGTTGACAAGGACCAATGGATTAAAGTCATGGACCTGGAAATGAAGTCTTTTGTATTTCACTTCCATCTGGGATCTTGTAGATCTGCTTGATGGGCAACACCTATTAGTTACAAGTGGATTTACAAGAGAAAACGAGACATTAAAGGTCTTAACCAGAAGGGTTCATACCGCAAGATCGAAAACAAAAGGTTTTGCAAGCTTAAGTGATCCATTCATGGATTAACCTAAGCATTTCGATCTTGAAATATAAGATTTGATAAAGAGACCAAATCTTTTGACTTTAATCAAAACATTAATGAGTCTTGTGTTTACAAGTAATCATCAATACTTCAGTAGCTTACTTAGTATTGTATATGATTGATATCCTAATCATTGGGAATGATGTAGGTTATCTTACTGACATTAAAGGAGCTAGCAGCTCATTTCCAAGTGGAAATTTGGGAGAAGTTGAGTTTGTTCTTGGGATCCAAATTGTTTAGGAACCGTAAGAACAAAAGGCTAGCCTTGTCTCAGGTGTCGTATATCTACAAGATGTTAGTTAGATATAAGATGCAGAATTCCAATAAGGGTTCACTACCTTTTAGACATGGAATTCTTTTGTCTAAGAAAGTGTTTCCTAAGACACCTCAAGAGGTTGAGGACATGAGATGAATGCCCTATGCAATAGGGATTGTCAGTAAGTATCAATCTAATCCAAGATTTGATCACTGGAAAACCGTTAAGAATATCCTCAAGAATTCGAGGAGAACGAGGAAGTATATGCTCGTGTATGGGACTAAGGATTTGATCCTTACAGGATACACTGACACAAATTCTAAGACTGATAAGGATTTGAGGAAATCTACATCAGTATCTATAGTCACTCTTTACGATGGAGCTATAGTATGACATAGTTACAGTCTTGACCATATAGGTCGAAAAATTAGCTGTTTGTGAAGCAGCGATAGAGACTGTATGTCTTAGAAAGTTCTTGATTGATTTGGAATGTGTTCCAAATTTGAACTTGCCCATCACACTTTATAGTGATATAGTGGTATTGTGGCAAATTCAAAAGAACATTGCAACCTAAGACAAGTAGACACATTACATTGAATGAAATATTGCTGATTCATTTACAAAGACTCTCTCGGGTAAAGTGTTTGAGGGTCATCTAGAAGGTCTAGATCTACGAGATATGTACAAAGGTGTAATCTAGGGCAAGTGGGAGAAATGTAATGGGTATAGTGATACCATTATGTAATGGGTATAGTGATGCCCTAGTTTATTGTATTTGTACATTGTATATGTTTTATACATGTATTTATACACCCAATGCTGTATAGATTATTGTACATACCACTAAACTAGAGTTTTAGTTCAAGTGGGAGTTTGTTGGGTTTTATGCCCTAAAACTCGTAGATAGTGAATGTAAACAAATTGTATACTTGTTTCAATAAAGTGTAATTGAGTTTCTACAGTAAAGTGTTATTGTTAAATATTGCACAATTTGACCCAAATCCAATAAACTAAGATCCAAGGTTGTTTACATGTGACTTGAACTAGTATGTGGGGACATACGGGGATTGGTGTTCAAGTAACAACCTAAAAGGTCTATAGTACAAGGATAAGGTTGGGTACCTTATCCTGGTAACACTATGTGATACGACCCGCTTTGTATTCGATACAGACGTATTAATCCAAGGCGTCCATGTAGGAGACATGCGAACGGGGGTATCCTATGCAATGAGTTTGCATAAGACCGGACCACGAAATAGTAAACCACTAGATGTAACACCGTTAACTAGTTAGGTTACTGTTTCAATAGGATGAACTAGGTAACTCAGTCTTAATCCTGAGTGTGTCATGAACTCCTTCTAACGAGGGATTGTCCTTTGATTAGTATGGGTGAGAGTGGCCTGCACGCCGACTCAATAAGCCTACCTTCTTGGGGACAAGACCGAGTGTGGGGCTGGGGACATGACAACACAAGATGGAATTCACTCCTTCCCACTTCTAGGAGAAGTAGATGAGTGTTCCCTTAAGTGGTGACTCCAGGACTTGAACAAAGGGATCCCGCCCTCTCACTGACCCGAGAGGGACTTTCTGTTTAATGGTTGGACCATAAACAGGTTGTTCATTAAAGGAGCGCTGGTACTTAAGGAGACAGATGTAACACAGGGGTAAAACGGTAATTTGACCCAGCCGTGGTTATGAACACTCGTGAAGGATTGACTTACCAGCATAGGTCTACATCCATGGACACAGAAATGTTCTACAGTGAGAAGAGTTCAGTTGTGGGTCTTTAGTGGAATGACCCACAGTTAATGAATTGGTTAACTTGATTAATGAGTTTAATCAGTTAACCTCATATCATTGGAGCTTCTGATTTGTAGGTCCATTAGGTCCCCCTGCTAGCTCGTAAAGAGTAATTAGGAACAAATATATCTTGAGAGAATTTTAATAGTTGAAATTCATATTGGGAATTAAGTTAATTGTATGAGATACAAATTAATATAATGTATAGTGATGCATTAAAATATAAAGTCTAATTTGAGATTAAACTTTATTATATTGAGAGATTGAATATATTTGAAAGAGTTCAAATATATGTCTAATTAAATGGTATTTAATTAGAAGATGAATTAATTAATTATTCAATTTAGTTTAAATTATGAAGGTGTACATATTACACATGCGGAAGCAATTGAAGATCGAAAGCACTTAAGACATTCAATTTTACTCCTAAAGCATGCATGTTCTAGAAAAGACAGAATAGTGAGTTTAGAAAACACCAACCTTTGTAGCTCACTTATGTTGAACTCCTTGTGGTGTTTGCCTCTCCTATGCTCCTTGGACAACCTCTAGAGTCTTCCCTACTATACTCCGGGCCAAGAACAACTTGTGGGAGTCTATATAAGATAGGGAATGGGAAGGGAATGCTTGAAGCATCAAGCAATGGAGAAGAATGAGAGATGAGAGAACTTTGAGTCCAAATTCCAGCAGCATAACCTTAAGAAAATGGCTCTCTTATGTTTGAATCTGATTCAAACTCCTTTTAAAGACATTCTCCATGCAAAGCCAAGCCTCAAGACACAAGACACATGGTGTATTTGCAAGCTCAAGTGGATTCTAGGTGTACATTACACAAGACATGCAACAATGTATGAGTGAGTTGTCTTTCCACTTTGAATGATCATGCATTAAGTGGATTTCCAACTAAATCCACTAAATTCAATTTGAAATCAAATTTCAAGCTTGCAAATTACCCCCAACTTCAATTCTAAATTGAAATTGATTACTTGGCAATTAATTTGAAAATTTTCAAATTAATTTTGATATGATTAATCTAATTAATCTTTGTTATCTTGTGCAATTCCATATATATGATTCCTAATACATATATATATAGTATTCAAAACACTTTTAAATACTTCATCTCTCATTTTCTAATTCAATTCATAATTAAATTATTGTGTCAAACACAATTTACGATAATACCCTTTTTCCCGATTTTGAACGATTCAAAGCTTCCTATCTTTTGTTCTAGGCTTAATTCCGATATGAGCTAGTAGGGGGACCTAATGGACCTATAGATCATGGGCTCCAACGATTCGAGGCTAACCGTCTAATCTCATTGTCCAAGCTAGCCAACATTCGTTAACTATCGGGACACTCCACTATAGCCCGATAGTTGCACTCCCCTCACTATAGATATATTTTCGTCCACTTGATTTAACCATGATTAGTAAGTCGATCCTTCACAGGTTGTTCGTAGCTATAGCTAGGTCAATAAGCCGTTTTACCCCTATAGTACTTCTAGTTCCTTAAGTCCCACTGATCCTCTAATGAACAATTGGTTTATGGTCCAACCAATAAACCGAGTCCCTCTCGGGCCAATGAGAGGGCGGGATCCCTTTGTTCAAGCCCCGGAGTCAGCACTTAAGGGAACAACCTCTCTACTATCCCTTATTCGGGTAGGAGCGAATTCCTTCTTGCACGACTATGTCCCCAGCTATCTACCCGTTCCTATCCCTGAAATGGGAGGCTTATTGAGTCGGCGATACTGAGCCACTCTCACCTATGCAGATCTAAGGATAAGCCCGAATAAACAGGAGTTCATAGTTAGCTCAGGATTAAGATCGAGTTACCTAGGTCATCACATGAAATAGTCAGTCTCGTCAGTAAACGGTGTTCTAAAGCGAGAGCGACTTATTTCTCGGTCCTGGTCTTATGCAAACTCATTGCATAGGACACCCCCACTCGCATGTCTCTACATGGACGATTTAGGATCACATCGTCTATACCATCTATAAAGTGGGCCGCGTCTCATAGTGTCTCCAGAATAAGGTACCCAACCCTATTCCTATACTATAGACCGTTTTGGCTATTACTCAAGCTTGATCCACTTTTATGTCTCTACATAAAGCTCAAGTGTTCATCCTATAGCCATGGATCTTAGTTTATTGGATTTGGGTTATATATGTGCAATTTAATTTATTCAGTAATGACTTTTACTGAATTAATCTCGATAACACCTTTATCGAATAAGTATATAATTCGTTTAACATTCATTATCTACGAGTTTTAGGGCACCAATCCCAACAAATTAAACGAGATTTAATTAAACTATAGTCTATGAGAGAAATAAATATTTGAAGAAATTCAAATATTAATATGAATTTGATTCATATTAAATTTATAGGATATAAGAGAATTTGAAGGAGTTCAAATTTTAATATGATTTTGATTCATATTATCGAATTAATTAATTGAAGGCTTGAAATTAAATATATGATATTTAATTGGGTAATTAATTAATTAACTAATAGAAGGTCTGAAATTAAATATATGATATTTAATTGGTGATTAATTTAATTAATTGGTAATTAATCAATTACGGAAATGATTAATCACTTATGGAAGTGATCAATCATTTATGGAAAAGATTAATCAATTATGGAATTGATTGGTTATGGAATTGATTGATTATGGAAAAGATTAAATCAGTTATGGAAATAATTGATTTTAAATGAATATTTTATTCATGGCCTTTCTCCTATAAATAGAACACTAACTCTAGGGTTTAGGTACCACAACATATGGCCACCATAAGGCCTTCTCATATTCTCTCAACTCTAGAACTCTAGGGAGAATTTTCTCTCTAGAGTTTTTTCCCATTCAAGATTAGGTAGTCCCACAACTACGTTCCTAATCTCAGAGTTATAGCGGGGAAGATCAAATGGTGGTGTTCTTTGTTGTTGCAGAGCAAGCAAGAAAGGCGTTCTTGAAGAATTCAGAGTCGTCAACGAAGGTATGTTTCTCAACGCTTAACCGCAATGTATTGGTATTTTGTAAAACAAAATTAATTTACGAACGGTCCAATTGCTTCCGCTGTAACGGAATTGTGAATTCCAATCCTTCAAAGGTATGGTCGATGCCCCGGTTGGAGGGGCCCTTTTGGCAAAAACTTTTGATGAAGCTTATGAAATTTTAGAAAGAATATCTATTAATAGTTGTCAGTGGTCGGATGTTAGAGGCACAAATAAAAGGTTAAGAGTGTATTAGAGGTTGATGGTGTGTCCACCATTAGGGTTGATCTTGCAATGATTGCTAACGCTCTTAAGAATGTGACAGTGATTAGTCATCAACAGCCGCCGGTTGTGGAGCCTGCTGCAGTGGTGAACCAAGTCACAGAGGAAGCATGTGTCTATTGTGGTGAAAATCACAACTACGAGTTTTGCCCCAGCAATCCAGCTTTTGTGTTTTTTGCAGGTAATCAGAGGAACAACCCGTATTCTAACTTCTATAATACAGGTTGGCGCAACCACCCCAACTTCGCGTGGGGAGGACAAGGGAGTAATGTGTAAACACAACAAAAGGTGAACCAGCCGGGATTTGCTAAAGCACAGGTAATGCCCCAGCAAAATAAGCAGGCTTTGCCCCAGCAAAATTCGGAGAATTCTCTCGAGGCAATGATGAAAGAATTTATGGCTCGTACAGACGCTGCAATTCAAAGTAATCAAGCTTCAATGAGAGCCCTGGAATTGCAAGTGGGTCAGCTAGCTAATGAGCTCAAGGCAAGGCCTCAAGGGAAACTTCCATCAGATACTGAACACCCTAGACGGGAAGGTAAGGAGCAAGTAAAGGCAGTAACCCTTAGGAGTGGTAAGCCACTAGAAGAGTCTAGAAAGACCCAGGATTTAAATAATAATGGTGATAGAAATGTTGTTGTCGAGAAAGAGTTGGAGTCTGGTCAGGGTGCTGGAGGCAACAATAAAGATGCTGGAGCATCTGGTTCTGTGTCAGATGTAGAACCACCATATGTGCCGCCCCCACCTTATGTACCACCTCTACCTTTTCCACAAAGGCAAAAGCCTAGGAATCAGGATGGTCAATTTAAAAAGTTTTTAGAGATTCTTAAGCAATTGCATATAAATATCCCTT
This sequence comes from Luffa acutangula, assembly GCA_036850905.1. Classification (NCBI taxonomy): domain Eukaryota; kingdom Viridiplantae; phylum Streptophyta; class Magnoliopsida; order Cucurbitales; family Cucurbitaceae; genus Luffa; species Luffa acutangula. The sequence goes on along the minus strand of CM072091.1, from coordinate 29,836,890 downwards.
TAGTAGAAGCTATAGAGCAAATGCCTAATTATGCTAAATTTCTTAAGGATATTTTAACTAAAAAGAAGAGGTTAGGTGAGTTTGAAACTGTATCTCTTACTGAGGAGTGTAGTGCTATTCTTAAGAATGGGCTACCAACCAAGGCTAAGGATCCAGGATCATTTACTATACCTGTGTCTATAGGTGGAAAAGAGTTAGGTAGAGCACTCGGTGATTTAGGTGCAAACATTAATCTTATGCCTCTTTCGGTCTATCGAAACTTAGGTATTGGTGAAGCTAGACCTACCACAGTTACACTCCAACTAGCTGATAGGTCTATCACATATCCAGAGGGTAAGATTGAGGATGTCTTAGTAAAAGTGGATAAATTCATATTTCCTGTTGATTTCATTATTTTAGATTATGAGGCTGATAGAGATGTCCCAATTATTCTAGGACGTCCATTTTTGGCTACTGGTAGGGCGTTAATAGATGTTCAAAAAGGGGAATTAACAATGAGAGTCTGTAATGAGGAAGTAAAATTTAATGTGTTTAAGGCCATGAAGTATCCAGACGAGATGGAAGATTGCTCTTTCATTAGGATTCTGGAGAGCACAATTGTTGAGACAGCAATTCAGGATTCGACTAATAAGCATTCGGAAAAGCATGGAGAGGTTAGTGTAGAGGATTTAGAAGTTTATTCTTTAGATAGAAAAAAGGAAAAAGAATTGTTTAGGTGTGAGGATGTTTTCGAATCGTTAGATTTAGATCAAAGGAAGGCTCCCCCAATTAAACCATCCCTGATTGAGGCACCTACTTTAGATTTGAAGCCCTTACCAGATCATCTAAAGTATGTGTATCTTGGGGAAAGTGAGACATTGCCCATTATTGTTGCATCAGATTTAATGCTGGAGCATGAGGAGGCCTTAATAAAGTTGTTGCAGCAATACCGCAAGGCTATTGGTTGGACATTGGCTGACATTCAGGGGATTAGCCCATCTTTTTGTATGCATAAAATCACTCTAGAGGAGGGGTCCTCGAGAAGTATTGAGCAACAAAGAAGGCTTAACCCTGCAATGAAAGAAGTGGTTAAAAAGGAGGTGATTAAATGGTTGGATGCTGGCATCATTTATCCGATTGCAGACAACAATTGGGTGAGCCCTGTCCAATGTGTTCCTAAGAAAGGAGGTGTCACTGTGGTAAGAAATAAAGACAATGAGTTGATCCCAACTAGGACAGTAACTGGTTGGAGGGTTTGCATGGATTACAGGAGGCTTAACAAAGTCACCCGTAAGGACCACTTCCCTTTGCCATTTATTGACCAGATGTTGGATCGATTGGCTGGTCAGGCCTACTACTGTTTCTTGGATGGTTATTCTGGGTATAACCAGATTACTATTGCTCCTGAAAATCAGGAAAAAACCACTTTCCCCTGCCCTTATGGGACGTTTGCTTTCAGGCGAATGCCTTTTGGCCTTTGCAATGCTCCAGCAACATTTCAGCAGTGTGTGTTAGCAATTTTTTCTGATATGATTGAGTCCACTGTTGAGGTCTTTATGGACGATTTTTCAGTTTTTGGAGGGTCTTTTAAGAGTTGTTTAGATAATTTAGGGAAGGTGTTAAAAAGATGTGAGGATACCCATCTAGTTCTTAATTGGGAGAAGTGTCACTTCATGGTGAAGGAGTGCATAGTATTAGGTCATAGGATTTCTAAGAATGGTCTAGAAGTTGATAGAGCAAAAGTTGGGGTTATTGAAAGATTAGAATCACCGAATTCAGTGAAGGGAATTCGGAGCTTCTTAGGGCATGCTGGATTTTATAGGAGGTTCATAAAGGATTTTTCCAAAATCAGTAAACCTCTTTGTAACTTATTGTGCACTTGTCATGTTTTTGACTTTAATGCAGATTGTAGGAAGGCTTTTGAAACATTGAAGGCTGCTTTAATCTCAGCACCCATTCTCTGCGCACCTAATTGGAATTTGCCATTCGAGGTAATGTGTGATGCGAGTGATGCTGCAGTAGGTGCAATGCAGGGGCAGAAGCAGGGCAAATTTATTCATCCTATATATTATGCAAGCAAGGTTTTAAATGAGGCACATGTCAACTACACAACTACTGAAAAAGGAGTTGTTAGCTGTTGTGTTTGCTTTTGAGAAATTCCGGCCATATTTGGTTGGATCCAAAGTCACGGTGTTCACGAATCATGCAACAATAAGGTATTTAATCTCAAAGAAAGATGCAAAGCCTAGACTAATTTGTTGGGTTTTATTACTGCAGGAATTCGACTTGGAGATAAAGGACAATAAGGGATCAGAGAATGTCATTGCAGATCACTTGTCTCGTCTTGATCCATCATCATCTTTGCTGGAGCAATCTGCCATTTCCGATTCTTTTCCAGATGAACAGCTCTTTGCTGTTTAGGTAAAGGTAGTCAGGGATGTCCCTTGGTATGCTGATATTGCCAACTTTTTGGTGAAGGGAGTCACTCCTATTGACATGGATTGGAGGAAGAAGAAAAAGTTTAAGCATGATGCAAAATTTTTCTTTTGGGATGAGCCATTTATGTATAAGCAATGCTCTGACGGTATTATTCGTAGGTGTGTTTCAGGTGCTGAAGCAAAGGAAATCCTGGAGCAATGTCACTCTTCGCCGTATGGAGGTCATTTAAGTGGTCAGAGGACGACTATGAGGATTTTGCATTGCGGATTTTTCTGGCCTACGTTATTCAAGGATGCCCATTGGTTCTACAAGCAATGTGATGCTTGCCAAAGGAGAGGAAATTTGGGGCCAAGAGATGAAATGCCTCTTACTTACATTTTAGAAGTTGAATTATTCGATGTATGGGGTATTGACTTTATGGGGTCATTTCCCCTTCTAATGGCAATGTTTTTATCTTATTGGCAGTTGATTACGTGTCCAAATGGGTGGAGGCCATTGCATGCCATCAGAGTGACGCCAAGACAGTAGGAAGGTTTCTTCAATCGCACATCTTTGCGCGGTTTGGGACACCTAGGGCTCTAGTGAGTGATGAGGGTACACATTTTGTTAATAATATCTTAACTAAGCTTTTAGCTAAGTATGGGATTAAGCATATGATAGCTACTCCTTATCACTGTTGGTATCCGCAAGTGCACGGGCCACAAGTAATATAAAACGGAAAGTATTCCGAGTATCGAATCCTCAGGGAGGCGAAGCGAAACTTAAGCAATTAATTAAAATTCTCTTGAGCACTGAAAATACTTAGGTGAAATAATATTTAGGGACCACGTTCATGTAATAAAAAGATTTAATTTAAAGACAATTAATAAAAACAATTTGATCAATCAAAAATAAAATGCGGAGAAAGAGTTTTCTTGAAATGGGAAGAGGGGTCTTGAAAATAAATGATTAGCTAAATAATTGCTATAATTATCCTATCTCATTGCCCAACTAATTATAAACCTAGAATCTCCGTTAATCACATAGGTTCTCCTGTCGGTTTCCCCTAATTGTAATTAATTCATTTTAACAACCTAAGTGTCCTTAGCGCTATTAAAAATCATTAATTATTACGCTCTGATTCATTTTAGGAATCTATGTTTAATCAACTAATCCCGGTGTCACAACGGGCAATTAAACTAGTTGCATGGATTATGATCTATCCTAATTTCTCTCCGTCGAGTTTCCATTAAGAAACGAATCATTACACAATTGGCCAGATTGAGTAAAGCATTAAGCACATCCATACAAATAATTAGGACATGGGCAAGAGACAAGAAATTATAACAATATTTCCACTAACATTTCATTTCAAGACCCCAAATTGGGGTTTAGCTACACATAATATCCACAATAATTACAAGGGAAAACATATTAAAAAGCATAAAGGAAAAGGAATTGACCGTCGAAAAACCCCTTGCTGACGCTTGGAGCCCCCGCTGACTACTCCTCGAGCCTCTAGGATTGCTTCCCAAAATTCCCCAAAATTTCCCACTAGAAGAACCCTCTCAAAAAGGCTCAAAAGCCTTGAGAGGGGCTCCAAAAAATGAGTCTTAAGAAAGGAAAGAAAGGATTGATTGATGGATGATTGAGTGATGATTTATAAATGAGGCACCAAGGGCGCCTATTTATAGGCCTGGAATAGGGGTAGCGTCGCGACGCTGCCTTGCCAAGCGTCGCGACGCTGCTGCGCACGCGGCTTGGGCAACAAGAAAGGGCAGCGTCGCGACGCTGCCTTGCTAAGCGTCTCGACGCTGTCCAGATTTTCCAGAAAAATCAGCTTCCTTTTGGGCTGATTTTTGGGCCTTCTTCTTCAATTCTCTTGGTCTATTCTTCATGGATGTCTTCTTAGGGCCTCCAATTGCTTCATACTTTGATTTGGGCTATAATTACATCAATTTTGGCTTTTTTTCTCCCAAAATCACCAACTTAGCTCCTAAGGACCAAATAACAAAATTCATTAAATATATTCATTAAAAACACAATTAAAACACCAAAAAGCTTAATAAATTGAGACTAAAATAGCGACATTTCTGCTCGCTATCAATCACCCACAGGCAAATGGTCAAGCTGAAATCAGTAATAGGGAAATTAAATCGATTTTAGAGAAAGTAGTCCATCCATCTAGAAAAGATTGGTCCTTTAGGTTGGATGAGGCTCTTTGGGCTTATAGGACAGCTTATAAGACTCCTCTAGGTATGTCTCCCTATAGGTTAGTATATGGGAAAGCTTGCCATTTACCATTAGAGCTCGAGCATAAAACATTTTGGGCTTTGAAAAAGTTAAATTTTGATCTGAGTCGTGCAGGAGCAATAAGAATGTTGCAGCTTAATGAATTAGAGGAATTTCGCCAATTCTCTTATGAGAATGCGAAAATGTATAAAGAAAAGACTAAGCTGTGGCATGACAAGAAAATAAAATCGAAAGAATTTGTCAAGGGTCAGAAAGTTTTGCTTTATAATTCTAGATTAAAACTATTTCCTGGAAAATTGAAATCTAAATGGTCAGGACCATTTATTGTGGTTGAGGTTTTTTCCAATGGAGCAATTACTTTGCAGGATGAAAAAGATGGGAGAGTATTCAAGGTGAATGGCCAGCGTGTTAAGCATTACTGGGAGAGGAGTTTCTTTCAAATATCTTTCTTTCAAGTTGTTGGCAGATTTAGAGAAAACAGGATTTTTGCGGGAGCATTTCATAGAGCAAAATTTTGAGCTCCCAGGATTTGTATTGATTTTATTTTTCATTGATTTGATTTTTATTTCGGATAGGTTAGATTTGATTTTGCATGGTTTATTAGATTTTATCTTTAGGGTATTCTTTTATTATTGTTGGTAGTTTAGGTTTCATCTATTTCATTTTTGAATTTGATTTGATTTTATTTTCTTAGATTATCTTTCAATTATCTTTTAATTAGTTAGATTTTATTAGATTTTATCTAGATTTTATTTTCAGTTATTTGAATTATGTTTTGTTTATTCGGCTTCTTTTGAGAATAACAGATTAAGTTTGATTTGATCGGTTAAAGTTTCATTTGAATTTAAAAGATTTAATTTGCCTATTTTGAAATTTAAATTCCATATCTAAGATTCGACAGGTTTAGAGGATTATTGCAGCAAAGATAATGCTGGAGCAAATTTCTCGTATGCATAGGAAGGATTTTAGTGTGAGTAATTATTTTTACCGTTGGGATTTTTGAATTTCTATGGGCAGGTGAATTGCAGGGATGTTGCCACATGCCGTGTAGGGACAATCCAACGGATTAGCCGTTGACAACATGCCATTATTTCCCATAGATGATTAGAGTTCCACAATTTTACCGTTAGGGATTTGAATTGCAACTTAATTGTGAACGGTAAAATCATTTATTACGGAGCAAATCCTTCCGGTTAGGATTTCAAATTGTTGGAGCCTTATTTATTTGCAGACATTGGTAAGTTTTCTTTCTACTTCGCCCTCTTGTTTAAATCTTGCCATCTACATTCTTTCTTTCTCCTTTACATTTTCGCCCTCTTGATCGTGCAAAACCCTTTGAGATATCTATGGCCAAAACAAGAGCTAGGAAAGAGAGGGAGAGTGAAGAGGAGGAGGTACCGGTCACGCCAGAAGTGCAAAAAGGGAAAACCAAAAAGAAAAGAACGCCGGAGGAAAAGGAATCAAAGAAAAGGAGAAGGCAGCAAAGGGCTGCAGAACAGGAGGAAGTTCAGGAGGTGGCAGACGTTGTTGCCACTACTGTGGAGGAAGGAAGTACTCAAGAACCTGAAGAACAAAACCCAGATACGGTTCAAGAAAAGATTGCTGAGAAAAATAAAGAAACAGAGGTTGAAGAGCAGGCTGAAGGTGAGCCTAACAAGGAGAAAACACCGGAGCCGGCGCAGGAGGCTCATGTTGAAGTCATTATACCTGAACCGCCCAGACGCCGCCGCATCAAGAGGAAGGCGGGTCGCGTAAGGGTGATTCAGAACACTCCATCACCTCCGACGTCGAACTCTGAGGAAGAAAAAAGGGAAGCTGAGAATAAGGAAAAAGAAGAAGAGGCAAGAAAAGCAGAAAAAGAGCGTTTGCGCGAACAGAGAGAAAGCAAGGGCAAAGGAATTGCCGAAGCATCGGGAGAAATTGAGGAGCCGAGGGCACCATTCATTCGCTTCGTCAACGATCTTGCTCGAGCAAAATACCAGGAGGTGCTGAAACGGGACTTCTTGTTCGAATGAGGATTTGGCAGTGATTTGCCCAGTTTCTTGGAGTCTGGAATAGTGAACCTCGGATGGAGGCAATTTTGTGCGAAACCAGAACCTGTCAATTCCAACATTATTCGAGAATTTTATGCCAATCTTGACGTTAAGAATGATTTTGAGGTTATTGTTCGAGGAGTGCCTGTACAGTGGAGTCCTGAGGCCATTAATGAATTGTTCGATCTCCAAGATTTTCCGCATGCCGTTTTTAATGAGATGGTGGTTGCACCATCTAGTGACCAACTGAGTGTGGCTGTCCGGGAGGTAGGCATTGAGGGGGCTCATTGGAGGGTGTCGCAGACGCGGAAGCATACGTTTCAAGCTGCTTATTTGAAGAGTGAAGCCAACACTTGGATGGGTTTCATCAGGCTACGCTTGCTGCCGACAACACACGACTCCACAGTATCTCGGGACAGGGTATTGCTTGCCTTTGCCATTCTTCGCTCGATGAGTATTGATGTAGGAAAAATTATTTCTTTTGAGATTGTTTATTGCTGAAAAAAGAAGGTGGGGAAGCTGTTCTTTCCAAACACTATCACAATGTTATGCAGTAGGGCAGGAGTGCCCACGGTTCCAGAAGATATGATCATGACTGATAAGGGAATCATTGACACACCTAATCTGGCGCGGCTTCAGCGTACGCAAGAGGCTCGCCAGGGAGGGCTGGTGTATGGCGTTAATCAGATCCTAGAGCAACTGACAGTGTTGACCAGTAGGTTAGAATTTGCTGAAAGGCAAGCTCAGACCTATTGGACTTATGCTAAAAGGAGAGATGATGCGCTCAGGGGGGCCTTGCAAACCAATTTCTCAAGACCATATCATGCCTTTCCAGTGTTTCCCGATGATTTGTTTAATCTTTGGATACCACCCCCGCCTGTTGAACGAGAAGAGGATGTTGATGAGGAGCAGGGTCAGGAAGACTGACTGATGGGATGACTTGGAGCGAGCATTACTTTTGTTTGCTCGCGCATATTGACCCTGCTCACTGATATAACTGCTTGTCTTGTTTCTTTTTAATTTTTTTTGCTTCGAAAAAATATATATCTACTTTGTAATGTTTTTCTATGATTTTAATGAAATTTCTGAATGTTTCTATTCTATGAGCACTGACTAACTCTGACTTAACTATTTTCTTCTGAATTTTTGAAGATTGGACTGATTATGCTTAATTAGATCAAGGTATTCTGATCTCCAGAGACCTTTTGCTTGAGCATTTCTTCTAGCCTGGACTGTTGCTGCGGCAAAGAAGATTTTGAAGGTGGTATTGACTTATATGATCCACTTTAAGCTTAATCCTAGTCCCATGTTTAGTTTAAAAATTCAGATAGAAAAATTTAAGTTTGGGGGTATACTTGCTTATATAATGATTCATTGGGGACAATGAATAATTCAAGTTTGGGGGACTTTTTGCTACTCCAATTATTTTGTTCGAGCATTCCTCTCCTTCAAATTAAAATTTGCTAGGTTATTGAGTAACTGGGGACATTTGTGATACCCACAGTTTGTCTTCGCGTCAAAAGATGACCTAGGAAATATGGAAAAAATAATGAAATCATTTGCTGAAAAAAATTATTTGTTGAAAATTTTGCTGAAAAAAATTGACAGAGCAAAAGTTTTGAGGGATGAATGATGATCCAGCAGTTTTTCTGTCTCCCAGAACTTAGGTGAGCTTCATCATAAAATGTCGCCATTCTGAGGGACAAGAGATAGAATAACAAAGGATTTTTGAGCTTTATAATGAGTATTGGGCCTAGTTGGTGATAAGCTTGAGGCAATGGTATACTGCACCATAAAGTGGGTCATCCCATGCTTAAGAGTTTATGACTGTAAGACTGCGTTAAGTCTAATAAACAATGATATAAACCCCTTTAAAAATATGTTTTGAAATGTCTTATAATAGAGCTAAGATGTGGAGGGTTCTTAGAATTGAGTTGAAAGTGGTGATTATTTGTCCCTGCTAAAGGAATCATTTTGCTGCAGCAGAGCTTGGTTTTGCAGAGTGCTCAGGTAAAGGTTAAAGGTAGTGTTGGACTGTCTTGTTTGATTAAGCTATTCTTTGTCTAATGTTCTGAATTCTTAAGGGAAGGTGAGTTAGTATTGCTCGGGACGCGCAATAGTTCAAGTTTGGGGGTATGATAACTGCCCAAAAGGTAGTTATTTAGGCCTAAATTATATAGGGATTTGTGTGTCCTTTATGCTTATTAAGGTTGGTTTTGGATAAATACTACATGTTTTAACCCATTTGGAAGAATGGAAGCATTGGAAATCACTTTGTGCAGATTATGCTGCCGAGCGACTAGAGGGAGCAAATTCTATGCTGCAGCAAAACTGGGAACAAAAACTGCCACGTCACAGCTCGTTAGCCAACTTCATGAACCGACTTCTGTTGAGTTATTTTCGTGATAAAGGATCAAGGAGAGCCTTACACGTGTCCTAGTTGACCTAACTCAAGCCTCCCATCCTTCTATAAAAGGAAGTAGCCGTCAAAGTCAAAGTCATTCCATGTTTTCCCTTGGAAGCCGAATAGTAAAGGGAGATTGAAGATCATCAAGAACACCATCAACCGCAAGCTGATTAGGGAGTTTACTTTCTTCATTAACTCGTGGTTATGGACATGCATACTCAGATTGTAATTCGTATTCCTATGCCTATTATGAACTAAGTAGCTTAAGGTGTTGGTTAGGAATAATGTGTTTGTTGTGCTTCATCTCTAGTAATAAATTGACTATCGCATTTTGGTTAATTGTTGGGATTATTCTCATTTTATGCCCGCCTGGCCAGCCGGTGTGAATAGCTCTCTCTAGTTTCAGGGATGATTTAGAGAGTGTGTGGCAATTATCCACACTACGATCATTGTGTATTGGTGAACGCCAGTGACTGAGCTAGGGATAGCCAGTTGCCTAGTGCTTGATCGGTCGCTCTTCATTGGGTTTGAAACATATCCCAAAAGATCCGGAGTTCCGGGAGGAATCCGCTAATAATACTGCGAGAAATGCATGGTCAATAATATTGCTAGAGCATATCTTAGAAAAATCACTAAAACCTAACCAACGTCTGTCTTTAATCTGTCTATCTATTTGTTTACTCGTTGTTCTGTCATTTATTTTGCTTCAACATAATTCCGATAAAACCCAATCATTTTATTATTCTTGAAACCATTAAAAAGTTACACAAAACTAGGTAGAGTGGAAACTCATTCAGGGCTCGGATTGATAATATTACTTGCTGCAGACTGTGTATACTTGCACAGGAATTCTAGAGTATTTTATACTATATTTTTACTCACTCTAGGAACCCAACACCTGCGCCTGAAATGCAAAAGAAAAAACGGCGCAAGCAAATCGCAGGCCGACACCTTTGCCCAACCTCAAAAGCCCCTCAACGAAGTTCCCCAGTGTAGGAAAGCACTGTCTGTGCCCAACAACGAAGTTCTTCACCACCACCACCGCCCCCTCCAGTTGCTCAGCCCCCACCACTCTTTGAAGACGTGCGAGTAGAGGAAGTTTTTGAAGAATCTCTGCCCAGCCCTCCTCGCAACAATGAGATCCCTGAGCCAACTCCGGCAGCACGAGACTCCGCCACTGCACCAACAGGCGAAGATGCAGCTGCTCGACCACTTGATGTTGACACAACCTTAATTTTTTCAGAGCTGCGACAAATGTTCAAAGAAGTCACGGAACCCTTGCGTCTGTAGCAAGAAAAGCTGTGTCAGCAACAGGAGTTGCTGCAAAAGCAACAAGAGGAGCTGTCACAAAGGGTAAATGCTTTGCTCCTCTTCTTAACGCATTGGACAAATTCTTTCGACCGCCTGCCTATCGCACCAAATCTGTTTGTACGGCCAACTACAGCGCAAAGACCCTCTGATGCAGACCCTTCTCAAATGCGCCCCCCAAGAATTCTGCAAGTTCCGAGGTTTCCAAGATCGCCACCTCTGCCGCCTCCGCCACTGCAGGAATAGAACTAATTATCTTTTTTCTCCTTTTTGCTTTTGTTTAAATGTATGCGCCGTATTTATAAATTCTGTCATCGCAATACATATATATATATATATATCTCGCTGATTATCTCATATCACTTTTTCTCTGCCTTACATTTTAATGTCTTCTTATCTATCAAATTCTTTGCGTTAACTCCTTTGTTTTAATCAACGCATCTGACCTTCTGACTTTTCTTGTCCACATTTGCCTCACATTGATTTAACATTTGTCTTTATTTCCTCAGTACGAAAGGCAAATTCCTTCGCATTTTCGACTTCCTGCAACTCAACCTCTATTTTCTTCTGTCCATGCGCTCCAGAATAAGTTTGGGGGACAATGGGGACATTGCCCATTTTTAAGTTTGGGGGAGTCGACACATAAGTATAAAATATATATATATAAAAATATAAATAATGAATGTGTTCCTCTAGGTATGCGGCATGTTTGTAGCAAGGGGCATTTATGACACCCATAGTTTGCCACTGCGCGAAGACAAACGCAACCTATGAGCGTTGAGGGCAGTAAAAAAATGTAATACCCATAGTTGGATACCTTTCATCATAAATGTGGGTAAGCCAAAGCGAAAGTATGTGTTTTGATGTCCATTTGATTGCTTAAAAAAAAAGGGATATATGCGCCTGGGACAGGGAAAAGTGGCGGAGTTATCGCAAGGAAGAATCTAAGCGCAAGGAACCTGCCTTAAGCAATGAAGTAAATTTGACAAAAGTCAAATCTATTGGAGTAATGCGTGCAAGAAAAGGAGAAAAGAGGATGCCAAGATCGCAAGCAATAGAGAGTTGAGTAATTCTCGCACAGTAGATAATAGGCATTGCTTGGGGACAAGCGATAGTTTAAGTTTGGGGGTTTGACAACTTGCGAAAAGCAAGTTATTTATCCTCTAAACTCAGGCTAAAAGAAGGCTAAAAGAACCTCAGATGTGTTATCTTAGCGCATAAAGAAGAGAAAAAATGTTTTGTTATAAGTAGCAAGCTATATTTGTGTATGCGATAGGAAATTATAAATTAGAGAGTGCTAACGCAACTAATCTAGTTATTTCAAGTATCTTCTCAGCGTAGGCACACATCCCAAAATGATAAATAGATAGAAAAAGAAGGATGAAAAGACAGTGTCGGCGCAATCAGAGCAAGTGGACGAAAAAAAGGACTGAAAAAGAGCAAGTGGTCTAATGATGAGCAACACAAGTTGCTATTACTTGAAGAAGTCATCTTCCTCGCCTATAAATAGACGAGGAGAAGTAGAAGGAGAGAGAGAGCAGAAGACGAAGAAGTTAGAGATAACTACAAAATTAGAGCAAACTTGTGTGTAGTATTTTATTTCATAATGTCTTGCTCTGCTAACATGAGCTAACTGTCGTCTTCAAGGCTTAGCGCAAGCGCCTCATGCGGCGATAAGTACAACCTGTAAGCGCATATTTTGGTTTAATTGAAACGTTGATTGCTTTCTGCTTTGTTGCATTAATCTTTTCATTGCTAATTCCCGCTTGGCCAGCCGGATGCAGTAACAGTATGATAAATCCTTGACAGGTAATGCATATGGATCTCTCTAAGTAGAACAAGTTAGCGCATGTCATGTAGTCTTGGTAGCATTAAATTATTACCGCTAAAAGATATTGCATGCTTGAAGCTTTGATTGCGTTGTGACTAACTCAATCCCTTGTAAGTATTAAGAGAACTAAACTTCACGAATAAACTAGTCAATCAATCAATTGATAGTTTATTGCTAAATGCATAAGGAATACCGGATGGGAAACTTAATGATTTTTTCTCATTTAGGCACTAATGGATCGATTAACCAAAGTTAGCGCTACAAGTCTCTTATAAACGCATGAGGTTGCAACCGCAACAACCTTGATACTTTTCGCATTGAACTCATTTTCCTCAGTTTTTATTATTCATTTTTTTTCCTGCAAATTAATTATTGTTTGAACTATATCAATCACTTTTTACTCTCTAAAACTACTGTCGCGCATTGAGAGATTAAATCAGTGAATATTTTTTTTGACCACTTTTGTTTCATTTCCCTGTGGATTCGACCCTGAACTCATCATGTACTACTTGATTTAGTCAGTTTATACTTGGATTGATTTAAATCTACGACTATTAAACAAATCACTCTGACGACCAACCAACAGGAGTCCATAATCCACTCAGGATTAAGACTGAGTTGTCTAGGTCATCCTAGTGGAATAGAAACCAAGCCAACTAACGGTGTTACAGTTAGTGGTTAACTATTTCGCGGTCCGGTCTTATGCCAACTCATTGCATAGGATACCCCCACTTTCATGTCAAACACATGAACGTGTTGGATCATTACGTTTGTATCATAATACAAAATGGGTCGTATCCATAGTGTCACCATGATAAGGTGCCCAACCTTATCCTTGTACTATAGACCTTTTAGGTTGTTACTTGAACATCGATCCCCGTATGTCCCCACATACTAGTTCAGGTTACATACAAACAACCTTGGATCTTTAGTTTATTGGATTTGGGTCAAATAGTGCAATATTTAACAATAACATTTTATTGCAGAAACTAAATAACACTTTATTAAATACAAGTATAAAATTTGTTTACATTCACTATCTTCGAGTTTTTGGGCATAAAACCCAACAGGAGGTTGAAGGTAGTGTTGGATTATCTGCTTTGATTAAGCTATTCTTTGTCTAACGTTTTGAATTCTTGAGGGAAGGTTGGTTAGTATTGCTCGGGACGCACAATAGTTCAAGTTTGGGGGTATGATAACTCTCCAAAAGGGAGTTATTTAGGACTCATTGCTATAGGGATTTGTGTGTCTTCTATGCTAAATAGGGTTACTTTTAGATATATCTTACATGTTTTAACCCATTTGGTACAATGGATGCTTTGGAAGTTATTTTGTGCAGAATACATTGTTGAGCGACTTGAGGGAACAAAATCTGTGCTGGAGCAAAGCGAGGAGCAAAACTTCCACGTCACAGCTCGTTAGCCAATTGAATGAAATGAATCATGTTAAGCCATTCTCGGGATAAAGGAGCAAGGAGAGCCATCCACGTGTCTAGGTCAACCTAATTCAAGCCTCCTATCACTCTATAAAAGGAGATGGCCGCCCAAGTCAAATTCATTCCACTTTTGGGGTAGAGATCATTCTCATTTCCATTTTGGGAGCCGAATAGAGCAGAGAGATTGGAGACCTACAAGAAGACCGTCATTTGCAAGCAGATTAAGGGAATTGATATTTTCTTGCATTATTTTGTAATTATGGATATGTTTACTCAGATTGTAACGTGTGTCTCTATGCACTTTATGAACTAAGTAACTTTAGGCGTTAGTTAGGGAACATGTGATTGTCATGCTTAATTTCTAGCAATAAATATTGATTTGATGCATCTTGATTATTTGTTGTGCTCATTTCTATTTTATGCCTGCATGGCCAGCCGGTATGAATACCACTTTCTAGTTTCAGGGATGATTTAGGGAGTGTATGGCATTTAATCACACTAGATCATTGTGTATTGGTGAACGCCAGTGACTGAGCTAGGGATAGTCAGTTGCTTAGTGCTTGATCGGTAGTGCTTCATTAGAGTTGAAACATATTCTAAAAAATCCAGAGTTCCGGGAGGAATCTGCTAATAAGACTGCGAGGGTTTTGCATGATCAATAATATTGCTAGAGCATCTTTTAAAACAATTACTAAATCCTGACCAGCGCCTATTTCTATTATGTCTGCCTATTTGTTTACTTTCTATTCTGTCATTTCTTTTGCTTCGGCATTCTATAAAAACCAATCATTTTAACCACCTTTGAAACCACTAAAAAGCTAAACAAAATAGATAAAGTGAAAGCTAATTCACACCTTGGATTCGATAAATACTTATTACTTGTTGTGGACTGTGTATACTTGAACAGAGTTCTAGAGTCTTTTTATATCTTATTTTTACTCACTCGGGAAACCCAACAAGTTTTTGGTCGTTGTAGGGGACTTGAATAAGTTTTTATCTGATCTGTTTTGTGTATTTGTTTTAGTGGTTTGGTGCTAGAACATTTTGATTGTTTCTTTTGTCTTTGAAGGTGTGAGTTTGGTGCATGAGTGATCCGCCTGGGGTAAGGTTCGAGCTTGATCCAAAAATCGAGAGGACATTCAGGAGAAGAAAGAGACAACAACATAGACAACAAAATCAAATGGATATCGTGTCGCGTCTTCCACAGAGTCATGAAAATCTAGCGAACCCCCAGCAGAATCGTTTGCTGCAGCAAAACCAGCTACTAGAGCAAAATGAACAACAAAATAATCAGGCTGAGAATCCTATCTTGGTAGCGAACGATAGGGCCAGAGCAATTCGAGCGTATGCTTTTCCAATGTTTGATGAGTTAAATCCAGGGATTGCACGTCCTCAATTTGAGGCATCAAATTTTGAAATGAAACCGGTAATTTTGATATGAGACCGGTAATGTTTCAGATGTTGCAAACTGTGGGTCAATTCCATGGTTTATCATCTGAAAACCCCCATTTGCATCTTAAGTCTTTTCTAGGAGTTAGTGATTCTTTTGTAATTCAAGGAGTGCCTAGGGATGCTCTTAGATTAACTTTGTTCTCGTACTCTCTTAGAGATGGAGCAAAGGCATGGTTAAATTCTTTTGCTCCAGAATAAATTAGGACATGGAATGAATTAGCTGAAAAATTCCTTAGTAAATATTTCCCACCAAATAGGAATGCTAACCTAAGGGGTGAAATAGTAGGGTTTAGGCAAGTTGAGGATGAAACTTTTAGTGAGGCTTAGGAGAGGTTTAAGGAGCTTTTGCGAAAGTGTCCCCACCATGGTTTACCTCATTGTATCCAAATGGAAACATTCTACAATGGGTTAAATGGAGCAACCCAAGATATGGTTGATGCTTCAGCTGGAGGGGCCCTTTTGGCAAAAACTTTTAATGAAGCCCATAAAATTTTAGAAAGAATATCAACTAATAGTTGTTAGTGGTCAGATGATAGAGGCACAAATAAAAATGTTAAAAGTGTGTTAGAGGTTGATGGTGTGTCCACCATTAGGGCTGATATTGCAATGTTAGCTAACGCTCTTAAAAATGTGACAGTGGTTAGTCATCAGCAGCTGCCAGCTGTGGAGCCTGCTGTAGTGGTGAACCAAGTTGCAGAGGAAGCATGTGTCTATTGTGGTGAAGACCACAACTACGAGTTTTGCCCCCAACAATCCAGCTTCTGTGTTTTTTGTAGGTAATCAGGGGAATAACCCTTATTCTAACTTTTATAATCCAGGTTGGCGAACTTCGCATGGGGAGGACAAGGAAGTAATGTGCAAGCACAACAAAAGGTGAACTAGTCGGGATTTGCTAAAACGCAGGCATTGCCCCAACAAAATAAGCAGGCTTTGCCACAGCAAAATTCGGAGAGTTCTCTTGAGGCAATGATGAAAGAATATATGGCTCGTACAGATGCCACAATTCAAAGTAATCAAGCTTCAATGAGAGCCCTGAAATTGTAAGTGGGCCAGCTAGCTAATGAGCTGAAGGCAAGACCTCAAGGGAAACTTCCCTCAGATACTGAACACCCTAGAAGGGAAGGTAAGAAGCAGGTAAAGGCAGTGACTCTAAGGAGTGGTAATCCACTAGAAGAAAGAAAATAGCCTAGTAAACCCCAGGATATAGAAAAGAATTGGGATAGAAATGTTGTTGTTGAGAAAGAGTTTGAGTCTGGTCAGGGTGCTGGAGGCAGCAATAATGATGCTGGAGCATCTGGTTCTGTTCCAGATGTGGAACCACCTTATGTGCCGCCCCCACCTTATGTACGACCTGTACCGTTTCCACAAAGGCAAAGACCTAAGAATCAGGATGGTCAATTTAAAATTTTTTAGAGATTCTTAAACAATTGCATATAAGTATCCCTTTAGTAGAAGCTATAGAGAAAATGCCTAATTATGCTTAATTTCTTAAGGATATTTTAACTAAAAAGAAGAGGTTAGGTGAGTTTGAAACTGTATCTCTTACTGAGGAATGTAGTGCTATTCTTAAGAATGGGCTACCAACCAAGGCTAACGATCTAGGATCATTCACTATACCTGTGTCAATAGGTGGAAAAGAGTTAGGTAGAACACTTTGTTATTTAGGTGCAAACATTAACCTTATGCCTCTTTCGATCTATCGAAAGCTAGGTATTGGTGAAGTTAGGCATACCACAGTCACACTTCAATTAGCTGATAGGTCTATCACATATCCTGAGGGTAAAATTGAGGATGTCTTAGTGAAAGTAGATAAATTCATATTTCCTGTTGATTTTATTATCTTAGACTATGAGGCTGATAAAGATGTCACAATTATTCTAGGTCATCCATTTTTGGCTACTGGTAGGACATTGATAAATGTTCAAAAAGGGGAATTAACAATGAGAGTTTATAATGAGGAAGTAAAATTTAATGTGTTTAAGGCCATGAAGTATCCAGACGAAATGGAAGATTACTCTTTCATTAGGATTCTGGAGAACACAATTGTTGAGACAGAAATGCAGGATTCGACAAACAAACATTTGGAAGATCATGGAGAGGTTAGTGTATAGGATTTAGAAGTTTATTCTTTAGAAAGAAAAAAAAGAAAAAGAAGTGTTTAGGTGTGAGGATGTTTTTGAGTCTTTAGATTTCGATCAAAGGAAGGCTCCTCCTATTAAGCCATCCCTGATTGAGGCACCCACTTTAGATTTGACGCCCTCGCTGGATCATCTAAAGTATGTGTATCTTGGGGAAGGTGAGATGTTGCCCATTATTGTTGCATCAGATTTAATGTTGGACCATGAAGATGCCTTAATAAAGTTGTTGCAGCAATATCGCAAAGCAATAGGTTGGACATTGGCTGACATTCAGAGAATTAACCCATCTTTTTGTATGCACAAATCACTCGAGAGGAGGGATCCTTTAGGAGTATTGAGCAACAAAGAAGGCTTAACCCTGCAATGGAAGAAGTGGTTAAAAAGGAGGGGATTAAATGGTTGGATGTTGGCATTATTTATCTAATTGCAGACAGCAATTGGGTAAGCCCTGTCCAATGTGTTCCTAAGAAAGGAGGTGTCACTGTGGTGAGCAATAAAGACAATGAATGGATACCAACCAGGACAGTAACTGGTTGGAGGGTTTGCATGGATTACAGGAAGCTTAATAAAGCTACCCGTAAGGACCATTTCCCTCTACCATTTATTGACTAGATTTTGGATAGATTGGTTGTTCAGGCCTACTACTGTTTCTTAGATGGTTATTCTAGGTATAACCAGATTACCATTTCTCTTGAGGATCAGGAAAAAACCACTTTCACTTGCCCTTATGGGATGTTTGCTTTTAGGTGAATGCCTTTTGGCCTTTGCAATGCTCTAGCACCATTTCAGCGGTGTATATTAGTAATTTTTTCTGATATGATTGAGTCCACTGTTGAGGTATTTATGGACGATTTTTCAGTTTTTTGAGGGTCTTTTCAGAGTTGCTTGGATAATTTAGGTAAGGTGTTAAAGAGATGTGAAGACACCCATCTAGTTCTTAACTGGTAATTTTTTTATCTTATTGGCAGTTGATTACGTGTCCAAGTGGGTGGAGGCCATCGCATGCCATCAGAATGATGCCAAGACAGTATCAAGGTTTCTTCAATCGCACATCTTTACGCGGTTTGGGACACCTAGAGCTTTAGTGAGTGATGAGGGTACACATTTTGTTAATAACATCATAACTAAGCTGTTAGCTAAGTATGGAATCAAGCATAGGGTAGCTACCCCCTATCACCCACAAACAAATGGTCAAGCTAAAATAAGTAATAGGGAAATTAAATCTATTCTAGAAAAAGTAGTCCATCCATCTAGAAAGGATTGGTCTTTTAGGTTGGATGAGGCTCTTTGGGCTTATAGGACATCCTATAAGACTCCTCTAGGTATGTCTCCCTATAGTTTAGTATATGGGAAAACTTGTCATTTACCATTGGAGCTTGAGCATAAAATGTTTTGGGCTTTGAAAAAGTTAAATTTTGATCTGAGTCGTGCAAGAGCAATAAGAATGCTGCGGCTTAATGAATTGGACGAATTTCGCCAATTTTCTTATGAAAATTCGAAAATTTATAAAGAAAAAACTAAGTTGTGGCTTGACAAGAAAATTAAGCATAAAGAGTTTGTCAGAGGTCAAAGAGTTTTGCTTTATAGTTCTAGATTAAAATTATTTCCCGGGAAACTAAAATCTAAATGGTCAGGGCCTTTTATTGTGATTGAGGTTTTCGCCCATGGAGCAATTACTTTGCAGGATGAAAAAGATGGGAGACTGTTCAAAGTGAATGGACAACGTGTTAAACATTATTGGGGAGAGGAGTTCCAGGCGAAATATCCTTCCCTAAAGTTGGTTGATGAATGAGAGAACGCGATTTTTGCGGGAGCATTTCGCAGAGCAATATTTTGAGCTCCCAGTATTTGTTTTGATTTTATCTCGCTGATTTGGTTGATTTTAATTTGAATTATTTTAGATTTGGTTTGTTTAAATTTTGCATGATTTAATTCGTTGTTTTTGAATTCCGTAGATTTTATTTCATTTTTTTAGTATTTTTACTATTATTGGCAAGTTTAGTTTTTAGTTGTTCCAATTAGATTTAATCAGATTTTAGATTTAGGTTGTATTTGTGTTATTTAAATTTCTGTTCAGATTTAGATTTGAATAAAATTTCTCCTGATTTATTCGGTTTTGAATAATAAAAATAAAAGACAAGATTTGATTTGAGCGGTTAATTCAAATTTCTTGATTTGATTTGACTTTTAATTTGAATTCGTCCGTATCTAAGATTCGTTTTGCTCAGAAGTTTGTTACGACAACTTTATGGCCGAAGAAAATCTTCCGTCTGAATATGAAGGGATTTATTGTGAATTAATTACTTTTACCATTTGGATTTTGAATTTTTTGTGGACAGGTTAATTGCATAAGCCCTCTGATGGAGCCACGTGTAACACAGGGAAGATCGAAGGGCTTCGCTGTTGGACAGCACATCGTTATTTAACATGGGCGATTAGAATTCAGATTTTATCGTTTGATGGTTTTAATTATTCAGATTGCATGGGGTTTGAACGGTAAAATCAATTAACGAGAGCAAAATCTTTCGGTTAAGATTGTATTTTGCTGAAGCCCTATTTATTGACAGCATTCGGTAAGTTGTGTTCACTTCATTTTCTTGCTTTCGGTTTTTTTATTGCTTCTATTTTCCTTTTCGCTTTTATTTGTTGCAAATTCCTTTGTGTCTCTAAAGGCGAAAACAAGAGCAAGAAAAGAGCGGGAAAATGAGGAAGAAGAGGTACCTGTTACCCCCGAGGCATAAAAAATGAAAGCAAAGAAAAAGAAAACGTCGGAGGAAAAAGAAACCAAAAGAAGGAGAAGGCAACAGAGGGCTGAGGATCAAGAAAGTGTACAGAAGGTGGTAGAAGATGTGGCTGCCATAGTGGTTGAAGACCCGAAGGAACCAGAGGGACAAAACACTGAGCTGATTGACCTAGTAGTTGCAGATACGGAGGAAGTTCAAGAAGAACAAACAAAGGAAGTTCAAGAAAAACAGGCCGAGGATACGCAAGAAGGTAGGACAGAGGATGTTTAGGAAACAGGTAATGTGTAGGTGGAGCAAGATCAAGAGGCTCGTGTTGAGGTTATCATGTCGAAAGTGCCGCGACGTCGCCGTGTGAAGCTAAAAGTTGGACTCGTCAAGGTAGTCCGAACTGATACCCCATCACCACCATCAACGGATTCTGAGAAAGAGAATGCAGAGAGAGAAGAACAGGAGAAAAAGGAGGCTGAGGACAGAGAGAGAGAGGAAACAGGAAAGAAAGTAGCAGAAGAAACTTTGACAAAGCATAGAGAAGACAGAGACAAAGGAATTTCTGAAGCATCGGATGACCCTGTAGAAGAAGCAGAAGAAGGACCATTCATCCGCTTCATCAATGAACTTGCCCGAGCAAAATACCGGGAGATGCTAAAGAGGGTTTGGTGACGATTTGCCACATTTCTTAAGGGAAGGGATCGCGAATCACGGCTGGAGTCAGTTCTGTGCGAAACCGGACCTAGTGAAATCGAACATTGTTCGAGAGTTTTATGCGAATGTTGATAATGCAGAGGAATTTCAGGCCATAGTCCGAGGAGTGACTGTTGACTGGAGCCCAGGAGCTATCAATTCATTATTCAACCTTCACGACTTCCCACACGCAGGCTTTAATGAGATACTGGTGGCACCATCGAGTGACCAGTTAAATGCGGCGGTCCGAGAGGTTGGCATTGAGGGGGCTCAATGGAGGCTATCAAAGAAGGAGAAGCGAACATTTCACGCTGCCTATCTAAAGAGTGAAGCCAATACTTGGTTGGGTTTCATCGAGCTGCGTTTGCTTCCAATTACGCATGATTCAACAGTGTCTCGCGACCGAGTGCTTCAGATATTCGCAATTCTTCGATCCTTAAGTATTGATGTTGGAAAAATCATTTCGAATGAAATCTTTAATTGTTCGCACAAAAAGGTGGGGAAGTTGATTTTCCCGAACACGATCACGATTCTATGCAGCAGGGCAGGAGTGCCCACGGTTCCAGGGGATGTGATTTTACTTGACAAGGGAATCATCGATACGCCTAATCTGGCGCGACTTCAGCGTACGCAGGAGGCACGCCAGGGTGGGTTAGTGTGTTGAATTCATCAAATCCTAGAGCAACTGGCACCGTCGGCCAGTAGGCAAGAGTTTTCTGAAAGGCAAGCTCAAACCTATTGAACCTAGGCTAAGAGGAGATATGACACACTTCGGAGGGCCTTGCAATCCAATTTCTCCAAACCATATCAGGCCTTCCCTATGTTTCCCGATGATTTATTTAACCCCTGGATACCGCCCCCACCAGTCAAAAGAGAAGAAGAGGATGATGAAGAGCAGGGTCAGGAAGATTGATGGATGTGATGACCTTGAGCGAGCATTATTTTTATTTCTCTATTTTTGATTGCTCGCGTATATTTGACCCCACTTTCTGTTGATGTTATGTTTTCTTGTTTTTTTTTTTTTTTAATTTTCTGTCTTTGGGCCATCAAGATATTTGCTTATGTAAT